>JAHNUO010000029.1:0-390493 GCA_019787685.1 Chiua virens
ATGACCTTCTCGACTGAGCAGATCTGGCACTGATGACATGTCTTGATGTACCAGGCAACGTCTGCTGTAAGTGATGGCCACCAGAAGCGGTCAGCGATGGTGCGGCGGGTAGCATAAATTCCCTTGTGGCTGTTAGAGACCGTGCGACTCGGAGGTAGCCAACTCTGGATCTCCAGAGTTGTAATGTCGGATGGGACTTGGCTTCACCGTATGTGGTGTGCCCTTGTCACAGTCTGTCCCTATATTTCGGACGTGCGGAGAACGGAGGTAGATATATGACTCAACACATAAAGTGGAGTCGAGCGGAGTAAAGACCGTCGAGGTCTTACGGAGTGTTCGGAGTGAGTCGTACAATAAACTAATATTCAGACTAAGGGTACACAGTCAGGGTACTACAGTTTATATACTCAGAGTGGAATGGAGATTAGTAACGGAGTTGGTAAGAGCTGAGTAAGACGGAAGATTGGGAAACTACATAGCTGGAGGTAAGTCAGGTACTGAGAAAGCCGGAGCTGTGCTCATAAGCGAGACACAGGTTATGTACTAATATAAAAGAGGAAATATATATACGTAACGGAGGTCCGGGGTCACGGAGTTGCGTCCTGAGGGAAATCGACCTGGAGTTATCATCTAAGAGAAACGGAGTTATATCCAGAGGAACGGAGAATGGAGCAGTATATGACAGTGGCCGAGCTTGTCGTGTGTTTCCTTGAGAAAGCGAATGCGATCCAATCCAAATAAGACTTTCTGATGTCGTCCAGTGGATTCTTTGCGCCAGAGATGATCCGTGGATATGAAGAACTCAGTTGCACGTTTGATAAAACGGCTGCGTTGATTGTCTGCGATGTTGGATGGGATCGAGAGAGTGGAGAGAAACTGAAAAATGTCCTTGAGTTCGCGATCACACTGCTTCATTGCTTCACTCGTCGGTAGGGTAATGTCTTCATCGTCTGATCCGTTCGTCGCTGAGAGGACTAGTGGTCCTCCTCCTCCCTGGGGATTCTGAAAATTTTCATCCTCAATCACCTTTGAAATCCAGATTCCTAATCCTAATGCTTCATCAAGCCATTCCTCAACCTCTGCTTCTTCTTCTTCCTCGTCGTTCTCCTCATCTTCTCCTTTTCTTCGGCATGAAAGGCCATCTGGGCCTTGGTGGCGTGATGCGGGAACATGTTTGAGCTCGAAATCGAACATGAGAATACCTGTGATCCAGCGGTTCATTGCGGCGTTCGGCTGGATGTCTGGATTGTTCAGCATGCCTTTAATATACTTCACGTCGACTTCGACAATGAGTTTCTTGATGCCAATGATCCAGACTTTAATAGATCGGAGTGCGCGAAATAGACCGTATAATTCAATTTTGGCCTGTGAGTAGCGAGATTCACAATCATTCCATGTGATGGATCCGAAACGAGAGGGGGCCCATCAGCAAACCAACCATTATCTGGACAGTGCTGGACAGCTCTGGACAGTTTTCGACTGAAAGGTTCCCAACTGTCTAGAACTGGACAGATTTTCGAAAAAAAATCCTGCCTCTAAACTTCTTCTCAAAATTTCACAAGGTAAAATTTCCATCAAATAAAGCCAATTGAGATAGTTTTTGTGAGCCTAGACATTGATTTACTTGTGTGGCAAGCCCAAACTTTCAACAGTGTGAAGGCTGTTCCACCGATGGGTGACATGCTTGGTTTTCATCTTCTTGGTAGAGAATATATCCGACTGCAATGCAGGATGAGTCGACGGCAAGGATGACAGGGCATGCGGAGGTGTAATCAATCAGGCGGATTGCAGGCAAGCTAACTACAGCAGCTTTGAGGTGGTTCATTGCGTTCCGGTGCTCATCAGTCCAAGTGAAGGGAATGGCATTGTGAGTTAGGTCAATGAGTGGTCGAGCAATCTTCGCATAATCCTTGATCCAATTCCGGACAGTTCCTGTTGTCCCTAAGAATCCGCAGACTTCTGTGCGAGACTGGCATGGGCTGGGCCATTTTGTGATTTTCGTGACTTTTGACTGGTCTGGGACACGCCCATTGTAATTGCAGGACTGTCCAACGACAATGACTTCAGGTTGGCAAAGAAAAAGCTTCTTCGCGGATATAGTAGCTCCAGCGTGCTTCAAACGATGTAAAATGTGGTTGACATCAACACAATGCTCCCATATGAAGCAGTGGATACCTGGGTTGTCGGCTATGGTTTCGTAGGTACCATCGGGAAGTTCATAGTGTGTATGCGGGCCGAGAACATTGATATCATCTTGGAAATTTGGGGCAATGTTGATTTCGGCTTGGAGAATGAATGCAACATTGTTCTGGAAAACGGCGGGTGAATCCATCCATCCCATAGGAAGCAATGTGAGATGGAAGGTCCCGAGAGGTGTCTGGAATGTCGTGAGGTCACGGGAATCTTCAGCAAGAGCACGGTGGTCGAATCCAACAAATAAATCCATCATGGTGTAGATTGTGTGGCCTGCGGATTGCTTGGCAAACATCTCGACGTATGGGAGAGTGGCGGCATTTTTAACAGTGACAGCATTGAGCGGCTGTAGGTTGTGAACAATGCGGACAGATCTGTTCTTCTTTGCGACACAAAACCATTTTGACTGGTATGAGCTGTTTGAAGGCTCATAGATTCCGGATGCGATCTTTGATTTAATGAGCTGGATGACTTCGTCACGGATTCTGGGTGGGATTGGTGGCTGATGTTGGACCCATGGCGTGTGCTCGATGATTGGGATGACTACAGGTGGGAAATAGTCATCACAGAAGCGTCCTTTCTCGGTTTCATCCCATGCGAGACCCAATTCATTGTTTTGTAAAACATGCACAGCGAGTTTCTGTTCCTCCGGTAGTAAGAATTTGTTGGAAAAGATGCCGAGATCGGTCATCTGTTCGTGTGTGATGCGCTTTCCAGGTGAGAATGGTTGTGGATTAGGGGATAGATGTGGAAGTGAGTTGAGTGGGTCTTCCGGAAAACAACGGACAATACGAGCATGGTGGGGCATGGTGGTAGCGACTGGCTTGACTCGGTTTGCAACTTTCTTGTATGCGAGCACATGGCGGATTGGATCTATGTTGAAGGTCTGTTGAAGCTGGTATTCTGCGAGTGAGGACATAGAAAGTGACGAGATCACTCCCTGCCATTTGGTCTGGGTTAGTGCTAATGCATGTGCACTGTGCGGCTTGTGAGGGAATGGTCATGCATGTGTAGGGATCATCCAGATGTTGGATGGGTCGAGCGGATCTGCAATGGTAATGCTAATGTCACATGCGGTTTCATGTTTCTGGAGATGGACGAGGTGCTGCCATGGGCGGCCAAGAAGGAGATGATATGGGGCATTTGGGATGACATACGCATGAGCCCAAGTCTTGAGACTATCAACTGTAATTTCCAGCATCTTGATACATCCCATCATTGGTTGCGAGTCGCCGTTTGCCGTTTGCATTGTCATTCCTGTGTGATTCGAGATTGGTGTTCCAAGATGCTCCCAAACGTCCTGGCGGATGACTATGATTTCGGATCCTTCATTGAGTAGCGCAAGCTCGTCAATTTTTCCATTTAAGACAACTTTGATTTCATGGAGGGGTGTGGCATGCTCGATCTGGACTGGCAGCAAGGTAGTAACTGTGGTCGTCAACGGAGTGGGAATCTGATGCGTTTTGCAATATTTGACTGCTTTCTTTCGTAAGTTGGGGCTGATGGCTAATAAATCTGTGACGGAAAGGTTCGGAATCGTCATATGAAGAAGCAATTCATAGACCCATTTGGCAGCGTCAGGGGATGCAGCTTTCGATTCATATGTATACACCGGAACATGCTTGAGTGGTGCAGAGTCTCTGGACGCTGGTACGGATTGTGCAGGTATGGAAATGGGCGGTTTGGGTGTCTCTGGTGTTTGTTTAGCTGAGTGAGTGGGTTCTGGAGGTGGGATCTCTGTATCGGTGCGAGCAGCCATGCATGCCTTGGATCTCGTGAGGGCTAAAACATCAGCATCCTCCTCATCAGGTACTTCCTCAATGGATGCTCGGGTGTCTGTGATAGCATCTTTGACGCGGTTGCATTCGAAGAGAACCGCAGACGGTCCTGGTGCAACAAACATATTCGTAGTGGCTTGCTGAAGATGTGGCGGGGATTCTCTGACGAATTCAGATGGAGTGCGAGCAGGTGGGATTGCATGGTTCTGATAGTACTCGTCAATTGTATCCTTGAATAAATTGGTTGTTGCATGACATTTGATACGTCCTCCATTGGGAAAGTTGAGATAACCGTTTTTGCAGATGACGCAGCCTGCTCGGATATACTCAAGTATGCATATGCAATCACGAAGAAAATGACCTCTGCCACACATATAGCATGAGGAGTTGGCGATGGTGGTGCTTTGCGGGCAACTCTGGTGTGGGGTCTGTGACTGACAGGAAGATGGGGAAGCCCAGGCCTGTGCCGCGGCTGGAGCAAGGCATGCGAGGTGAGTGTAGAGAGCCAAGTAGGAGACGTCTGCTAAGTTGAGCATATGTAACTTACGGCTGATCTCTTCAACTTCGTCGATATGCACCTTGGAGATCACACTTGAATCGAATGTGACTCGCTTGGTCTGTATATCACGAGGGGCTTCTTTCTTGCAACTATTTTCATCATCTGATTCGTCATCAGAGTCTTTGATCTGTGCAATTCGACTTGTTCGTGACTAATCCTTCTTATCAGCTGAGCTGCCTCATCCGTCATGCAGGGACTTCATACGTGCGGCTATCGGGTCATTGAGGTCTGCGTCAAACGCGTCATCGGAAAGGACAAAACATCCAGCCTCCATCACCTTCTCGTAATGGGTTGGTTCATCGCGAGAATACTGTGAGTCTTTCAACTCGAGGCGTCGGTCAATAGTGCGGCAGACAGAAAGTGGCAATCCAGTCCAAAAATAGCGATCCCGTTCATTGGCAGAGATCTTCTTCTGATCAACAAGCCAGACAGCGATGGGACGGAAACGGCGATAGTATTGTTGTAACTCAGTTTCAGTGGAGATATCGTCATTGGAAGGGGCGGCGATGACTAGTTCAAGGTCATGACGAGTGTATTTGATGCCTTTGTCTGTGCCAGGGTACTGCTCAAGAATGCTCTGTTTGAATACAATGTAGTCATGACTCTCATATCCTGTAAGCGTAACCCAAAAACGCTTGGTCATCTTATCGACATAGTGAATAACCAACTTGCATTTTTCCACATTGGAAAGGGTACTCGCATCCACATAATCCTCAAAGAGTTTGAAGAACTCAAGCAGCTTGGACGTTTCACCATTAAATGTCGGCGCTTTCAAAGACATAGGTGACAGCATTGCATTAATACCCTTCAAATTGATGGTATTCGTGGTGCCCATGGAAAGAGATGACATGATCGCGGATGGAGCTGGCAGCGGTTGCGTGATGGACGGCTGTGGTGGTTGTACAAGAGCAGGTGGCAGCGGCTGTACAGGTGAAGGTGGAGGCGGCTGCAGGAAAACTGCTGGGGTGTGTAATTGAAAACGGGTGTGCGACAGCTGAAAGATTGATGATGCGGATGGGATGCTCGACGTGAAGGGTGATACAGAGATGGACAGCAATTCAGATGGGGACTCGGATTCGACAGGTGATGGGATGCGATCTATGGATACTTCGGCTGGGGTCACGAAAACTTCTTCTGGCTGATCTGCGGAAAACGGCATGTTCAGCTGTGTGGGTTGGGTCACAGCTCGTTGGGTGGCTCCTCTCGTTAGGACACTGGGCAGAAGCAGTGGGTGCTTCAGGATACGAGCAGGAACAGACGCATTGCTGTGGGATGGTTTAGGTGGAATGGTGGAAATAGGTGCAGGAGGATGTGGCTAAATCAGAAACTTCCCCTCGCGGTGGGCTCCAATGTTTGTAGTGGCACGCTCCGCTGTGTTGGCGAAACGTGGAAGGCGAGTGCGAGTGTGGAAGGGGAAGGTGACTGAGCCGGTAGATGGTTTGTTGAGTGTGCGAGAAGGAGAGAATGCATCCATGCATAGAGAGAGTCGGAGAACGTGTGGAATTAGGAGACTCGGAAGGCATGCGGAACGTCGGAATACTTTGGATTGAGCTGAAACGATTGGGATTGGACTCTAAGACTGATTATTATCGATGATGGAGACGAACGTACAAGGAGGCTTATATATGAAAGTGAAAAGGCTATGAAGTGTATGGTAAACAGAGAGCTTAGAAACGACTGAATAGTGCTGAATAACGCTGACAAATAAAATGAAAAGGCAGTGGTCGCTCGGACCAGATCTGTAGCTGGATGCGTAGCAATCCTTACATGTCTGCGTAGATCCTAGTGTCATCTCTTGTCGTCTCTTTTCATACATTAAATTGTTTAAAACACAATCGAAGTTCATGCAAAAAATATCGAAGTTTAGATGCACTACAGTAAAGTGTGCTACACAGGGGTAACTCAGCATGTGAGAGTTGCTGAGTTTGAAATCAGCCGTCACTATTTACTTTGGATTTTTCGCACAACTTCTCTTTTCTCCCACTCCATGCTAATTAGTTATATCCCTTCAATGCAGGACAAATGATATGATATGATCAAGTAAGGGGAGCAATTATCCCCATACCTGGTATGTTACATGCGCCCGTCTCCCATTATTATTGTTCTTACCTCCCTTGATGGTTACCAATATAATGATGTACTGTCCCAGATACTGGGTGATTGATGAAACAATTGTAGACTGACCTGGTACATTAATATCATTCTTGGTCAACTGCCTATTGTGTTGCCAATAGTAATCAATATGTGTCAGCCCTCATATAACTCAGTGCGTTATCTTATTCTTGCATCTCCAAATTCAGAACCAATCCTTCTAGCCATGAAAGTTTCTGATGCGCTTGCCACCCTTTCACACTTGGTTCATCCCCCATTTCCCCTCAATTGCGTTCACGCCCTCTAATATCTGACAGGCAGGCGATTTTGCGAAACGGAACATCCTGGGACTAGGCAACTCCCCCACCCAGGCAGACGTTGAAGCCCAAGTAGCCAGCCCGCAAAAACCACCCTATGTTGTCTATACCAAGCAGAGCCATCAGGAAATCAGCAACACTCAGGGCCCCAATCCTTCCGTTCCCAATCATCGGAAGAGTTTTCAAGCCCCACCCCAGTCTGTTCATGGTCAACCCTATTGTCCTCTGCACCAGGAAGGTTCCGAAAGTCCATCTCTCCCAGAACCCTCAGTCCAAGGGACACTTCGAGTGTCTCACAATGGGATGAGGCTCAAGTTTGCACGCTATCATGTTCTATCTGTGGTGAGACAATTTTGTTTGTGTCTGGTTTGCATAAGTTCAACCCCACTAGAGTGAGTCCCAGTTGGAGCCCACCACTGAGTCCATAGCTGAATCACCATATGCAACCGCCGCCTCCTGCCCACCATCTCCTAGTTCATTTCCCTGTTTGATTCACACCCTCATACCTAATCCTTGCCTAGGACCCTCGTCCAACATGGAGGAGATGACTATCGAGACCTTGATCACCCCACCATCCTCAACCTTGATCACCCCACCATCCTCAACCTTGGCCAATCCATTCTCAGCCCCAGTCCACGAACAAGACGCTGTGATGGCCACAGTATCCTCAGAATGCGACACTCTGGTGACCGCAGTAGTTGCTCGACTCGACAACGCTGTGCCTTCCTTTCTCATGGACCTCGACCCAGACCCAGTATCACTTTCTACCCCGATGCTTACCAGCAGAGTGCTCTGGGCCCCTTCTGTCCCAACACCCACTCCACCTACTCCAGGCCTTCTTTCTGCTGATCCTCCCGCCATTCCTGCTTCCTTAAATCAAATGATGCCTACCGCCCCCACACCTACCCCCCCCAATCCAGGTTCCATTTCTACTCCACCCACCCTTCCAGATGCACATACACTTCATTCCCCCGCCATTCCTACTTCCTTAAACCAAACGCCTACCCCCCACACCGTTCGCACTCAACCATATACACCTTCCACTCCCATCCCCCCCGCCGCACGCTCGCACTCCAGGCCATTGCCTCTCCCTGAGGCTCTAGAAAGCGTCATACATTGTGTTGTTACAGAACGCCTGGACTCTACCACCACTCACCTCGTTGACTCTACAGTCCGTGGCGTAGTGGACGCATGTGTTCCTCATTTGGAGAAATTTATCGACATGAAACTAACTTGCCTTGCAATGCGCAATGTTGGGAACTCGGATGGTTGGGACGGAGATGATGAAGATGATAACGAGGATGCATTAGTTTTGTCCCACAGGAAAAAACTTGGCACTCATGGTCACATGAACTACTTGCATGTAAGCTCCGTATTCCTTGTTCCTCGTGCACGCATTGACACACTACGAATACACCTTTAGTCAGCTTTCAGAAGATACCTGGAACAGAAAGGTCTTATGAACACTCGATCCTCGACAGTCAGGAATCCACACATGCCTGATCCAAGTCAAGTCCAATCATTCAATCAGGACGGAGGTTCTCCTCCCACTATTCAGGATATTGCCATCAACTGGAAGAGCCCGCTAAAGACTTCACCCTGGAATAAAGAAGTGCTTCAATTGTTGGTGGCGGACTTCCAATCTGAGATCCAGTCGGGTTTGCATGTGAGTGTGACTTATGACGCTCATACAATGACAGTCGACTCCCTCAGCCAGATTTGCTTGCAGAAGCTGCCACAGACATATCGAGCGTATCGACAACAGGCCATTATAGATTCCAGTAACAACAAGCAAGCTCATGTAGATGCTATTGCACAGCAACAGTCTCAGAAATGTGCCCAGAGAAAGAATGACAGGTCAACTGCCCAGAAACATGGCGTACGTATATCTCAGTCTCTCCTATATGCTTCTTCTGATCGACTTGCAGACATTTGCCAGGCGCCGCAAAATTGCCCATGAAAATCGATCTCGAGATCCCCCCACCTGGGATGTGATCACACAAATGCTCGACTGCCTAGGAGTGGAGGGGATGAGTGGAGATGAAACAGACTCACAGGCCGGAGCGTTCCCCAAAGTCTTGAGGTGTATTGAAACTCCATGGATAAGTCCTGTTATTTCACGCTTATTCCAAGCTGTAGAATCCTATGGACCCTCCCTCATAGAAGAGAACATGCGCTCGCATATTGGCAATGCCTCGCTTTCCCACCATTTCGAACCCCACAGGAAGAATACTCTGGCAAAGCCCCTTCCTGGACTTCCCCGTAATTGGTATAGCGATGAGTGGTTTAGGGGTCTAAGTACTGGATACCGTGCAATCCTTGCCTCCAGAGACAACATTGAGTTCCCCAAACTGGTAGGCATTATCAGTGGACAATGCGACTACACCTAACTCAGAAATCGTTAGGATCCTTATGGACAGCTGGGTGCTTGCCAAGCGGGGCCTCAGTGAGTGGCCCCCGAGTGGTCCACCAGGTGGCCTCTGAGTGGTCCTCTGAGTGGTCCCCTCGTATGTTTTCTAATCATATTCAAAATCAGATCTTGCAAATGTACTGTTCACAGATTCTTGACTCTTTTTGGATATGTACGCTGTTTTATCTAATGAACTTATTTTGTACATGACCTTATAGCAAATTGTATACTTATTCTGGCTCAGTCTCCGACAATGTTCCCATCGCATATGGAGAATCTGTACACAAAAATGTTTTATTATCAAATGCATGATCTTTTTCTAAGAAAGTGTGATAATGAGTTCACGAAACAGAGGCCCGGTTTTTATTATGCCTAAATTTAGGCATAATATTTTACCTTTTCCCAAGCCTAAGTCCCGCAAGCAAAACTAGCAACATTTTGTCAGTTTGTTGTTAATTATGTTTCAACCACATTAGTAGTTAGCTAGGCGGAATATGTTTGTAGCTGTGTACAGCCTATGTTACAAGGACTTATTCAATCGTCCCAGGGGTGGGAGTTCTTCGAAAGATTCCTATCGTCAAGGAATAGTTCTGATCTCGGCGATGATTTTCTCCGCCAAGCTTGCGAAGAAGAAGACATGTCGGCATTCCCGACATGCGAAGAGCAACTGGACCAGTTGGAAAGCCATGCTTTAGCTTCCGGCCTGGCTCAGTTAGACCTCGGGTGCGGTGAACGCATAAGCAGCATGGTAAACAATATCACCACGTAGCCGAGCCTAGGCTTCAGATGTGCGCTTTCGGTGAGTTCTAGAGCAAATTATCCAATTCATAGGTTGATCAGACAATATCAAACCCTCTAACCAGTTCATCTATCACGTAGACATTCGTTGCATTTTAAGTTCTTGTAATCATGATGCTGTACTCAAAAGCTTGATTAGGGGGTGCAGTCCTTGTCAGAAGTCCCCGCCAACTTGAATTCAGCACCCGACTGACTCGTACATACACTTTCGACGATTGTACTACATACAAATTCAGGCACGATCACGCTTCACAACAGCTCACCAGGCATCGGAATCCCTTCATGCCCACAAACCGCTTACATGAGTAGGGTACCTCGTCCCTTTCACGTCCGCTTGTTGAATCACCTGATTGATCTCTTCCAGTTCCGCCTGCGTGAATTCAATATTTTCGCTGGCACTATTCTCCAGGGTACGATCAGGGTGTCTAAAAGCATGCATTAGCCTCGCGACAAGGCCGAGCCGTGGACGGAGAAGAGGTGACGTACGAGGAGCCTGGGATCGGAATGACATGCGGGCCGAGCGAACTGACCCAGGCGATGCACAACTGTGCCGCGGTCACGTTCTTTTTCTTTGCAATCTCGGTTAAAGCGTCAACGATTGCAAAGTTGTGCCTCATGGACTGAAGGAGGAAAGGTGAGTTCCATCTATACGCGATGAAGTCATATAGCGCCTACGTCTTCTTGGAACCGAGGGAGATGCCTGCGGAAATCACCCTCTGCACGATGAATTAGTACAGTCATGTCACCGACTCAATGTTCGGCGGTGCTCGCCAGGAATATCATCAAGTCGTTTGATTTGTCCCGTCAGGAAGCCCCGTCCAAGAGGGCTGTCGACGCATCCGAATCACAAAACGTGTATGGGCAGAACAGAAAACACTTACGAATAACCAGCGACTGCCACCCCAAGCTCTTTCGCAGTCGCGATAACCTCTCGTGTCTGCTCCTCGTATGAAAAGGGGCTAATCTCAATCTCCACGATGCTGATCGGATGGATCTGACATCCAAACCAAATCCGAATACATCCTCGCAATGTGCACACCAAAAACGCATGCAAACGCACCTTGTGCGCCCGACGCAACGTCTCTGCCGAGCATTCCGACATACCAATATAGTCAAACTTGCCTTGTTCCTTGAGTGCCGCAAGGGTCGCGACCATCTCTTCCACCGACACCTTTGGATCCACGCGTGCGCATTCGAACAAATCGAGGCGCTTCTTTCCCCGAAGTTTGTCATTGATGAGGTTGACGCTCCGGGCGAGATTCTCGGGGCTTAAGATATGCACGTTCATCTCCGTTGGTATGACGTAGATAGGGGTCATTTCACGCACGAGCTGTCCGGTTCCATCGCCATGTATTTCAGCCCACCCTTTGGTTGACGTCAAGAAGACGTCTATAGCGACGGAAAAGGAACGACACCTTGACCGACAGGAACGTTCTCTCAGCATAGTCGGGGTACGTCTCAAAAAAGTCAGCAATCAATTCAAGATTCAGAGTGGACAAGTTGTGTCCGTAGAATTCGCCTGTCAAATGCAAGGTCTGAGGTTAGTTCGCCGGGATGTGGCAAAGAGTGTAGAATTTTATGCCAATGGATGGCCATCGTTATCGGCTCACCTCCGTTGAGGACCATCTTCGCACCAGGGGGAAGCGCATCGACGCCTGCTTTGATGGCTGCGAAGCACTGGTCTTTTGGAGAGGGGTCGGGCTTCCACCTAGGAAGCCATGATTTAATAATTCTGCTGGTGGGGGTGAAGTTACAGCACGATAACGCACGTCATCATCATCAGGCCATGCTACACGGTTGTTCGAATGAGATGACAATGCGAGACGGTTGACAGAAACAAGAGCTTACGCCGATTTTACCGACGACGACGACAGATGCGGTTCCGCCAAGGGTGGTTGTGGCGCGGGTCATTCTTGCGATGGAGATAAGAGGTAAAGTTGGGAATGTGTCACAGCCCCTATGACTCAGACTTTCCTCGAAGGACCACTAGTGTTCCGATTCAAGGGTTCTGACTACTACTATTTCATCACCAACGGTGGCATTGTCAGTCTATCCGACATTGTGCCAAACGAACGGCTTTATTGACGACCGTACATAAATGTGGTCGGTCTTTCCCAGGTCACCACTAGCAGGGCTTCCATGTCTCTCATGCAGAGACCATCGCAAACTCACTTGCAAACATGTCGACTTCGTTAGCGAGCATCCGCATAGACGGAGTCTGCCTCATCTTACAGCATCTAGAAGACGGCCCTCAACATGCTGGTATGCGGGAATATCATTAGTGCTGATCCTATCCAGACTCATAAGCAAAGGAACCTTGATTCCATTCCTTGTCGATTCAGGTTGAGTAAAAAAAGGTAAGGTGTTGTCAAACGGTTTTTGCCCTGGCACAACTGATTATGGGCGCTAGGTAGGATGGGTCCGAGATGAGGCTACGCTCGAGCCTCACGAAAGCGCAGCTGGGATAGTCAACATTGTATCGAACGTCAATAAGTCGAACGCCGGGTGTTTCTATATTCAGAAAGGAGATGACAATGTGAACGGGTACTGGGGTGCATACCATACTAGGTGCATTCTACGACCTGGTCCTCTCCTTTCTTTCCAACCACACGACGCCCGACACGCGATTCAATCTGAGCGATCTGCGCGCGACTTTGCGCTTCTTGAGCGAAAGTGGCAACGTGATCCACGTGGGGTAAGTGTGCGAACAGAAAAACGTCTCATATGAGACCTGTGTTTGATTCCGAATGGGTTCGGTAGGTTCAACGCACCCTAATTCGATCGCTCGGAGTGAATTTATGCACTGAGGGGAAGCTATCGCTGTGAAGAAATCGGATAATTCTGTAGACGTAGTTTGGGTTTGGTGAAGAATAATCTTGAGAGTGTGAAATGCTTGGTCACGAGGTCGGAGGAGGTGTGTAACAAAGTCAGAGGCGACAAAAGTAAATCGCGGAATGGCATGTCTTCAAGTCCAAAGCAAGTCCCGTCTGATTGTAACACGTCGTTTAGATGAAAACGAACGGTCTTGAGGGTCGGACACATGCCAAGGTGTTTCCATACAACGTTATCTAGGGGAAGAGTGCGCATGTCCGACGGGCTACTGATAAAACGGGAAAGCGAGAATGTAACCGACTTCAGATTCGGACAGCAGCGGTGGCATTTCTCCAGAAGTTGTTGTTGAGGAAGCAGGTCGTTGTCGCGAAGCAATAATACTACCAGAGTGACGACATTAGGGCTGAGTAACTTTGGCCAAACAGATGCAACCGCTATCACCAGAGGCAGAACGAAAAAAGTCACCTGAACTTAGTGATTACATAGTGGAGAACTTATTCCGCTTACGATGACAAGTATTTCGTGAATAAATATCTTGAGTTCATATTCAGAATAGCAGACAAAAATATACAGGTATCATATTATGAAAGATATGCAAAGCATGGAGGCTTAGCATATGCAACCTTTGTCAATTAACTATATGTGAACATCAAATTTTATTACAGAGGTTGGGTATGTCTGTAAATTATGTATTCAAACATATTCGCACACAAATTCTTCATATATGACAGGATTGTACTCTTAGACTGAGCCAGAATAAGTATACGATATGTTACAAGGACACATATTACATAAGTTCATTGGATAAAACTCTGTACTTATTCCAAAAAGATTTAAGGTCTGTCAACCGTACATAGGTAAAGTCAAATTTTGCATATGAATAGAAAACTTACTAGGGGACCACTCAAGGGGGCCACCTCATGGGCCACTCGGAGCCACTCATCAAACACCGGGCGTCATATTCTTTGCGTAAAGTTTACTGGCCTCTAACATATCCCCTAAGTGGGCCTCTGAGTGGTCCCCTGAGTGGTCCCCTGAGTGGTCCCTTTGAACATATTGCGTGACATATAGAGAATTTGTAGCCAATTAAGTAGTCGAAACTTAGGTTGTGTAAATACAATAAATATGTTTTTCATTCCATGGCAAATTTTGTGCATTGACTCGAGTTTGAATATAATCCGAAATATTTTGTCTCAACTTATTTGGTATCTTACTCTGTGTTTGTAGGCAAGCCAAATCTTTGATCATTTTCGGAAAAAGAATGCTGGTGAGTTTTTACAACGGAGGTAAAGTTCTTATTATGCCTAAATCTAGGTGTCTTATTATGCTTTTGTGGTAAGCTAAGTTTGGCTGACTGACTTGGCAACATATTCCCAATTTGTTGTAAATTATGTATGAACTACATTAGCAGTTAGCTAGGCGGAATTTGTTTATGCCTATTTATCACCTATGTTGTAACCACTTATCCAGTCGTGCCTGTGGTGTATCCTGCGTTGCTCTGGCGAGAGAAGGGAAGTGATGAAGGGACGACTTTCAAGCTGAGAAAGTTGAGATTCGCGGATTGCAGAAAGCACAAGGATAGAGAGTCATGCCCAAGGTAAGATCCTGAATACGGGGAGAGTAATGATTGATGACAGCCCATTCAAGAGGGGATGGGGGGTCTATTTGATGCGATGAATGATCCATGCCGCTTTAGACGACGTAGCCAGCTACTACCTTTGCCCTAGTTTCGTCCACGATGTTAGGAAAGCACCGAAGAAGCGGCTGGAGTGATTCCAAACGGCGCCAAAGATAGTCCAAGGAAGGCTCTGAGAATGCGCAACACGCCCGAGCGAGCGCCGCGAGCATGCATTGTTCCTCTGTAGGCTGGAATGTGATTGACAGTTGAGGGCCGCCGACAATAAATCGAAAACACAACTAGCAGCGGGTTACGTGTCTGCCAGTGTGTGCTAACTGGTAACTTGGGGCTGCGTGGCATTTTCTGGACGCGCAATTTGAACGTACCTCAGCCAGTGAGGGGAAATTTGACTCATAGGTCGTCATCGTCAGGATGATTATGTCACCTAACTTGCAAAAAGAACGGCGACAGTGACAGACACAGTATTACTCTCAACGTTCAACGTTAGAATACATCTGTATCATTTCTGTAATATTGAGAACAGTATCAAGTACATACATACTAGACAATGGTCGCAGTGAAATTAATCCACGCTAAATTAGGTCCAAACAGCGTGTAATGTATGTACCCTACCCCATTTCGGCGCGAGTACGCCCACTAGTACGAGTCCAGGAGTTCCAAGTATGCCACACGGCACGTCGTACCATCCCGGTTCCTTATCTTCACCAATACAGATGGCTGAGAAAGCCTGTTGAACGCTACCTTGAGCAAAGCAAAAGAGCATGTCGAAAACTTTGATATACCTCAAGGCCTGCTTGCGCAGCGCCAAGCACTGCATAACGGGAATCGAACCGATCGCAAAGCCCTCACCGCGCGCCAGCGAGACGTCCCCCGTAGTCACGTATCCGATGATGTCTGACTGGGGCGGTCTGATCTCTGCGAGCTAAACACAAGACATGAATCTCAAAACTCGCTATTCATGAATATGCCACGAAGACGAAATACCTCGATCTCGTTTGGCTCGCTCAGGCCAGTCGCACCCTGACTCCCTTTCTCAAAGGTCTTGATCCATTTGCGTGCCTCGGGGTCGTCCATCTTGTAAATATTCGCCAAGTCTGTTGGCGCACCTCTCCGTACCATCTTCGCGCGAACCATCACGAGCGCGGACCGCATCAGATCATCCGCAGACAATGTTGCCTCTAGTTGCTCCATGTGGTTCTTTGACCGAAGCTGGTTGATTTCGCAGAGGAATTGAACCGGGGTAATGAACGTGTTGGAAAGTATCGTGGAGACGCGAGGTCCTCGCAGGAGCCAGGGCCGAACGCTGGAACTTGCATCGTCTTCCTGCATCGCGTTAGGATGTGACGGGTTTTCTCGTTGTGTCGTCAGCAATTCCTCCTCACCTTGCCCTTGACTGCTCGAAATTTGCGTCGCAGGCGGATTCTTTAACCCAAGCACGACGCCCCAGTCAGCACGCCAGGGACTCCTTGTCCCTAATTTCTCATAGTTCGGTTTCTTCGCGGGAGGTGTTCTTTCCCAACACGCTCTCTCTTTCTCAGCGCGATCGTTGGAGACAACCTCATACGCATCAATGAGGGGATAATCATTTGGGAAACCACAGACTCCAGCTTCAAAGAATTGCTTCGTGCGCTCACGTTGTCCAGCGAATCGTGTTCCTGTGTACAAAAGGGAAGAGAGGAAAGCCATAGCCCAACCGGCAGGGAACAATAACGTCCATCCGTGGATCCCTTGCGTACTATCAGACTGTGTTGTATAGCTCGAGGAAACGGGTGATGGTTCCACAGAACGTTGGACAAGAAGAACAGGAATTCGATCATCCTGACGGAGAGGAGCGAGCGGGGTACCTGGAACGAGGTTCTAGAAATCACCAGTGCGTGAATGCCACAATGAAGCAGTGGCAGGGGGACACCAACCTTGGAACGCCTCTCGTCGATGTCCTTCTTCTTATATTTCGGTTTCTTGAGGCTTCCTCGCGTCTCCTCGTCCCAGATCTCACTCTGTGCTATAAGAGCTGAAGGATATGTGAAGACAGGTGACGATTGTGCAGAAGGCGTCGTAAAATCTTCATAATGAGGTTTAGCGTTCTTCGGAGGGAACCTATCAGGATCAGCTAAAATCACAACGTTTAGACTGCACCGAGTTATAAGCGTACTTTAGACGCGGGTCGTGAATTTTGAACCCGATCACCGTCCCACGCGATAGGCCACCGGAAGTTTGCAAATCCCCCAACGCATTCCAAAACTGTGAGTTGGCAGGAATCAGAGACATGGAAGGTTCGGCTGAAAATTTCCAACCTTCTTGACATCCTTCCTGTCGTCACTTCCGGCAAGCGAGAATGCCCCTTTGATAATCTGGCTTGACTTGGGTCCCATGATCTCGAAAGCGTTGATACACCCTCTAAGATCGGCAATCTCGATCTCTGCATAAATCTCTGGATCGATTTTCTTGCTCTGCTCCAGGACATATGAAGCCGAGGCTCGCAATGTTTCGAAAATGTCCTCAAATATAGCAGGGTGACAGCGGACCCAGATGACCCGTGAACCATTTTTGGTTTCAGAACTTGGGTTCTCCGTCTGCTTTTCCTTGCCCTTTCCTTTGCCCTTTCCTTTCCCTTTTACTCTTTCTGGTTGCGTAAGAGCTTCCTGGGGCTGTGAAAAATTGTCCTCGGGGGATAATGGCTGCCAGATGATTGTCACAGGACCTAGCAGATCAAAGGGATAACTCGCATGTTTGTACATGTGCGTCTCATAGGCACGTCCACCCGTCATATAACTACAGTAAGCGTCAATGACGAAAAACAAGTCATATTAGCAACACAGACCGTTTCATCTCGGAAACTTGTGGGTCGCAGCACCGTTCGAAAGCCGCTCGAAGAAGAAATTGTGACCCTTTGAGCTCTATCGTAGCATAATAAGATGCATCGTGTAAGATGGACCCATGCATCGAGGCGCGGTGAGACGGCCGGAAAGCCTTTTCGTTTGGGGTTACAGCCTGAGAGGGGGATCATCGACATGTGTGCATATAACCATAGAACGAGAACGAGACATACGAGTCGGTACCCCCACATGGTCTGCATTTTGGCGCGTTTAGCATGCCAAATATGCGTCTCGAGCCATGACTTGTCACCTGGTGTTGAGTTCGGTGAGTCCAAGACGCAAGATGGGCCCACGGAACCTACGTTGGCGTTTCAAGAACGACTCGGTCTTAGTTATTTGGTTTCCTTTCCCTCGTTTCGGCCGACCGAGGAGTCGACGTTTATGGGGGTCCATCTGCAGAAAGGTGTCTATATGCGCTACCAAAGGGGATGTGAAGCATACCTCTGAGCGTGCCTTGTCACGCAGGCGTACTGGGACGCGCCGAACGTCGTGACTGGCTGCCCTACGCCGAAGGTGTCGAGGGAGGGTTTGCCACGCACGGTGCGTCGAGCTTTCGCTGCAAAGTACCTCAGAAAATCGCAGTTGAGTATCATTAGTGACGTGCCTGGCTGTCTTGATCGCTTTTTGCATTGCATCGATCTCGTACGCACGCGCCTAGCCAATTGTCAATACGACAATCATCTGGAAAATACAATGAATTTACCTCTGTGAATCGTTCCACGTCTATAGAAGCTGGCAGTCCCTGCATAGCTGAGCACAAACATCAACATTCTTGAGACAAAATAAAATTCAAAAGAAACGTACAGTCAAACTGAACCACGGTCTTGGAAGGACCAGGACCTGCCGACGAAGATCCTACTGCGTTTGCTTGATTGTTCATAGTAGACGCATTTCCAGTAGGTGCTGCTTGGACTGATATTGTGCGCGCATCCGCCATTTTGAGTTTCTTGCGCTCTCGCGCGGTGGTTCCACCAGCGTCGTGGTGCTTTCGTTTGGGTGGCATCGACACCGGCGTCGTCGCAGTCGCGGTGGTTTGGTCAAAGGTCGCGTCTGGCTTGACCGGCTAACGCCGAACCACCAACACCATTCACCACGACCACGATGGCCTCGACGTTGCGCTGCCTCTCTGTCTCACGAAACTTCGTACAGTGCGCAAGAACCCAAACAAGACACCTTTCCACCTCACCCATCCTCCACAACGACACTTCCACACCCTCGCCCAATCTCGGAACAGTCTCCAGTCCAAAACGACCCGTCGGCGGGTTCCGCGGCGGGTACGGGTTTTGCACTGCTAGTATTTAGCGGTCTTGTAGGTACTAACAACGGCTGGTACAGGATCATCGGCTTCCTGTTCGGTTTCTCGCTCGCGTCTGCGTATGCTGCGTACCACCTCCTCGACGAATACAAGGCTGCCTCAGCGGCGTTACAGGCCAGCGTAGAAGAACTTCAAGCCAGCACTGCCAAGGTACAGTAACAAGTTGAATCTAATGCGCCAACCCTTCTCTCACTTGGTTTCTCATAGGTGACTGCACATGTGTGGAGGATCGAAGCGGTGGAAAAGGATTTGAAGGCCCTCTCACATAACTCGGCTAGCAAGGATGACCTGTCGCGTGTTCGGGCAGAAGCGAAAAAGTTGTATGACGGTTTGCACATAGGTATGTTATCTCACGCGTGTTTGTGACCAAGCCTAAGCGTTTCGCCCTGCAGAATTCCTTGATCTAAGGAATCATATCTGGGGGATGCGTGAGTGTCCGTTCTTGTCCGCGTAGGTGCCTTGTTTTGCTGACCATGTGTTGTCAATAGAGCAAGATTTACATGCATTAACTAAAAAAGAGGCAACACCTGTCCGCGAACAGAGCATACCATAGTTACTAGCGATGCTGCGCTTGTCAGGGTACGGGTTTGATTGCGAGATTACTGATGTTAGTGCATCATAACCCCGTCCCACTCACAACTTAGATTCAACTTCTTTGGCTGTGGCTTCATCAAAACATGATTACGATGATTTGGAAACGCATGGTACCACGTTGAATGGTAAGTGTGATCTTTAAGAACCACAGGCGAGTATCGTTGGCCCAAATTTTCGGACCCGAACGTCTAAATGTTCGCTCTCATGTCTGCGAAGCGATCATCGCACCATGTTTATTTGTGACGAACGCTATTTGTCCTGTGATCCACTGTCGATCCCAAATCATGAACACATCCTAATTGCACAAGACCACGTAGAGACAGACGTTGCAAGAACCAAAATACCAAAGGAGCGACAAGAAGTAGGAAGCGGCGGGACGTGATGCGTCCCACTGAGATAAGCAATGAAACAAATGTTCTTTGAGACCAGACCTCCATGAAGGTGGGTAGTCGTATCCTCGATATTTACAAGAGGAGCCAATACATCGCATATCTGGTATAAAAGTTGGACCTGATGACCGCGTGAACACTATTTTCAACGTACCACAATTTTGAACGATCAGAAGGACACTTGGGTAATACAACGATTACTGGACGTACAACCCGATGATAGGTGTCCCTAGACCGGGTTCTTCTCAGAGTGTTTCTCTACTCTATGAGAAATGGCGATCATGATAGGTTGCTGGAATAACGTATCAGAAACCCCGATGTATGGAAAAGGAAATGAGACGTACCCTCTTGACGGTACTATCAATGAGTTCCTCACCAATCCCGAACCGACGTTGATGCGTAATGTCATCGCAGAGTTGCGAACGAGAATTGAGACTGATGAATAACGGGTCGATTAGTTGTGGTGTTGCGTGAGGCGAGAATTGTGACTGACGCAGCGAGGAAGGCGTTCGCGAATACTGGGTGTCGTTGATACCGGATGATCAGCACTAGCTACAGTGAGATATCCAGAGTACGCACCTCCAGGCATGGATACGAACAAACTGATCCAGGCAACTGAAGCTCGGGGGTGGGTTATGTCGGCGGCTCAGTTGCTTAAAAAGCTATGCAGAACTTACGGTTCGATCTCGTCGGCCAATACTGCGACCACATCAGGAGTGTTTTTCAGGGAGGTGGGTGAAATACTCACGACGATGACGGTGACAAGGCCAAAGAGGCTATTAAGCAACGAGGGAAAATGATTCATTCTACATCCTTCGGATCAATGATGTACCAAACTTACCTAGTCACACAGCCGGTTTCTATAACCCGAATCAGTCAAGGTCAATGGCTATTGGGAAGACTCACCAGCGAGGAAGTGGAACAAACGGGTGACGCGCCCCATTGCGCTGTGAAGACAGTTGGCCCATGGTATCGATTAAGAGACGAACCACGCACTCTGTGATGTCTGTCGGGATCTGAGATCTAAGACAATACGCGGCCGCAATGCTAATCGCCATGTCACAGACTAGCCCAGAGATGATCATGAGGGGGAATATCCATTTACCGCCGAGTTGGCTCGTTATATCGGCAGTTGCGTTCATGAAGAATACACTCGCTGCACCCACACCAGCGGTGAACGAGAATATACACAAAATAAAGAATGCGAATGCTAAAAGGTGGTTGTTGGTCTCTTTCAGAATGCGATAAGAAAAGAAAAACTGGAAAGAATTTTCTGTCAACGAGATAGGAGATGGAAGGATGGAGACTCACTCGCTCAAACAGTAAGATCACGGCACCAAACACGCTGGAGAGTCCAAAGAGGATGGTGGCGAAACCGGGCACGGATATATTTGCAATGTCGGCTTGCATGCTTGCCCAAAGCCAAGCAGCCATACAACTGAGATGGGAGAGCAAAAGAAGCCTAGCATTTAGATAGTGTATTAGGTATTGGTCACTCGACATCGGGTTCGATTTTACTGACAGAATCAGTGAAACCTGGTGGACCATCTGTCAGCACAAGTAACGATTTCTTTGGCTGTGGACTCACCAGAATGGTTAACAACCACACCTTTCTTTCGGAATTCTTGAAGTACATACATGACTGCACGATAACGCAGCCTAACAAAACAGCATCGGCCAAGGCGGCGATAGCAACAGGCCCTTCCAGAGGAGCCATCGTGTCGAAAGAGAACAAGATGAAAAATTTGCGGGAACGAGCGGTTATCACAAGGTGGATTTATACCGGTGGAGGCGACCGAAGAGAAGTGATAAATCATTTCATCGGTCCTTAAATAGAGGGAGTGATGTCCCAAGAGAGTCGAACAATCAATACATACGTTATGAAGTCAACGTACAAAGGACAAGTTCATCATGAATGAGAACATCAGAACCTGACTGAACGTGGGCATGATTCGGGCCGCCCATCTTGATAAGTCTTCATCTCGGGGCTTGGGGGGTCTTGTGACTTGTGAGAAGTCCCCATGCTTCAAGAAATGCCTGTGGAGTGAGAGATTTCTATCTAGTACCTTTCTATTGATACGTGTAAGTTCCCGGATGGTAAGTTATAGTGAATGCAAAGTTTGATCATGATCGTAGTGTTCATTGAACAAGTTCTAATCGTGGATGTTGTGGGAATTAAATTTGGCAACCGTCGCTAAGTTACAAGTACTTCTTCCTCCTCCACTGCTCGAACCCGCGTGACGTATATAAGTTCTCTGACAGGTATATTACTTGTTGGAAGTTCAACTTCTTTTCCTTGGTAGCTCATACAATTACAATCAGGCCTGCTGCGCAGTGACACGACTCTACGTACGTACATACGACCTCGGAATTTCCATGGGGTCACCGCAGTGAGTCATCAACACGAATTCAAGACACCGATCTGACAGACTGTGGTTTCAAGAACATTACCAGGGTCAATTCTCGATAGAATTCTCCGCCTCCATATGTCAGATCTTCCACCAGAGCTCGTCTTTGCTATCCTCGAGCATGTCTACTACACGCCCACCGGATCCCCCGATCACGCCCTCCTTGCAAACTGTTCCCTTGTTTGCACTCTATGGTCCGTACCCGCACAATCCCTTCTCTTCCGCAAGACCACCAGATTGCAAGCGCCTACAATCTTATCCTTCCAAACTGCACTCAGGTCGTCCGCAAGCCGCGGTAATCCGATGGGTGATGCTGTTCGATCTCTCGACATATCTGTCTGGGGGATTTTGAACGACAAATGCCAACCAGAAGTCTTCACAGAAGTGCTGCAATCCTGTCCCAGGGTGTACGAGCTCACCCTGAGCGTTTTTGGCTTACACGAGTTCGACCAGTTCGCACTTGCCAAGCTCAAGCACGCAGGGCAAGGCATCAGAGCGCTCAATCTCCTCGATTGTGGCGTACAATCGCCGGTGCTGTTTCAGCTGCTTGGCATATGGCCACACATACGCTTCTTGAAGATCGGGACGGAGATTGCTGCTTGGCCGTGGCGACACCCTGCAGAGACGCCGGTCTTCCGCCAGCTGAAAGGCAGTGCGGGTAATGACACCGCCCAGCGGCCTCCCGCATGCGTTTCATTATACGATCTCTCGCTCTCACGTATTCCCCAACCGGCAGTTCTTGCTTGGCTCCTCGGCTCCTCTGCCTCCACGCTTCGTATTCTGGACCTACGCGATTTCCCGGGTATTGAAGGGAGAGAAATTCTGACAGCACATGCCCCACACCTGCGCTCGCTTCGCTTGCTCCATTTCAGCACCGAGTCGGCGGCGTTTCTGCGCCAATGCATACGTCTCGAGGAATTGGTCATTTACACCATTCCTATTTTTGTCCCGCTCGCATCTGCCATCCCACAAACGATCGAGCATTTATCGTTTCGAAATCCGAGACACGCCTCCAGGAGCACTCTGAATCCCATTCTCGATACAATCGAGGTCTTACCTAAGTTGCGCATGGTTACGTGCGACAAAGACTCACAGGGTTTACGTGACTTTGCCTTACTGAAAACGCGATGTGAGGAGAGGGGTGTAGAGGTGGTAATATCGGAAGTGCCTTTCTGGGTGGTAAGTCTAGACGCGAACCGAAGTCGAGGTTCATCTGTCGATTGAGCCGCTCACTCAATTTTTCTTTTCTCGTCAGAATGAAGATCCTGTGATCGTTGATTGTTTTCCTCGGCGACGATCTGTCTCGAATTTTCGGTTGATGACGGGTTGACGCCGCGGCGATAATGGGGGAATGTATGTATAGGATCTAGACTTCTTGACGTGTTTTTTTTATAGACGATTTGCAACCATATCCCTTGGTTGCTGGCTACTGAAGCACTGACTCACTCCTCCACGATACATGCCCTCGGGGATTGCGTGCACGACTATGCATGCAGTTTCATGGCGTGTGGTTTGCGGCTTGCCTCGGTCTTATATGGCAATTCAATCTTTACGTATGATTTGTGTATCGGAAAACTCGGCCGCTGAGTAAAATATCGATTGGTCTGGATGTCTATATCTGATGATCGTTGATTGTGAACTGATCGATATTGGATAGAAGCACCCGTGACCGGTAAATTTCTACGTCAATGTCGCGGGTTGTGTCATTGAGCGGTGGGATTACTACCATGACAACGAGGGACGTTTCCGCTTTATCAACCTCACTTTCGTATAACAGCAGTCAGGCCCGGAGCGTCGCCGCTAGGTCATCCGGTCTGCAGGGAAAGACCCGAAGAGTCTGTACCTTTGGGTACTCGCAAGGATAAGACTACTATCCGATGCGGCGGCACTGCCAGTGCCAGAGTACTAGTGCGTTTGGAATTCTGAACTTCCTTGCCCTGCCGACAGTGGGCTGAATGTAATGCTCTAAACTCGCTGGCCTCCACCGATAACTCGTTAGTCATCAACGGCGATGAGGCCCGGTGAGTACTTGAGTCATGAAACTGGGTACTGTAAGGGATTTGCCAAAGTAGCCTTGCCAGTGTTCGCTGCTTCGATCACCTCTACAGTGCATTACACACAAGGAATGACTTGCTTTCTGCGCACGCCAATTTGTACATTTCGACCGCTGGCCCGGAATAGTACAGACATTGGAATTCTCGGACATACATACCAGTGAGAGCTGTATGCAAAGGTATACGTACCCCTCGACTTGTCAAGCGAACCCACCGTTTTCACGCCCTTTTTTTCGTTGTCGTCCTGCTAGACTTTTTCTTGCTTCTCACCGTACATGAAAATCCCGACCTCGTTGACGCCTACCATGCCGTCCTCTGACCACTGGCCTTGCCCTATTAAGGAGTACGCGCGCTACATCACTGGCATCGGGCTAGCCTGCACAAAGATAATGTTATATACCCGTCGTTCTCGGCGTTCTCGTCTCCACATCGGCACGCCTCTGGTCTATGGACTCTTCAGGTTGGTGTCACCTTTCATCTCCATTGTCGATTCGTGATTGTAGGGCTCACCGCGATCGTTTAGTCGCTAACACTACAGTCGATGAAACGAATCAGGTCAGAACCGTTGGATGTGTGCTGGTGCAAGTAGTGCTAAAGCACACCCTAAATTCATCGTGGCTGGTAAGTTTGAGTGACTTGTCCTTATTCTGGGTTGACACATGACGGACACAGGCAACGGAGTCGAAGTCCGAGGGTCGACGAACGTTGGTTCAAACCAGTCAACTTTCGTCAATCATATCTTGGAAGAATAGTGCATAACTTGCCTTCTTCGACTTGGACTTGGAAGGTCGCGTATGTGGATTCTTTGTTTGGATACGAACCGGGGGGGAGGTCGAAGTGAGTCAAGTGACACAAAGGTTTTGTTCTGAATCCTGATGCATAATGTCACTCATACGTATCGGCTCCAGGGAGAACAAAGGTGGCACCACACTTTTTGCGCACGCAGCCATCGCAGGGGCTAATATCGGTATCCCAGGCTGAGGAATCGTGATGTCGTTCTTGTTCTCCTTGAATATCTGCTGCCGTTTGGAGGATCGTGTCTATCTGTCTTCTTGTAGTGGTCGACGATGATGTATTTCCGCTATTGTCAGGCATCAGTTCGATGTTGGAGAGCAATAAAAATGTAGTCCGTTGTTCCAGTCACATCCGTTGTCAACGACTGAGCTGCTCTTTGCACAAGAGTACACTTATGCATTGCCGTAGCATGCTGGTCAAGGTAGAAAGGAGAGAGTAACATAGATCTATAACAGGCGTCAACTAACCAGCACCCGTACTAGACATGAGGTGAGAGCAAGACGAACCCAACACAATCGCACGCGCGTCTTATAAGTGCCATGAAACGATTCGGATGTTAAAAAAGACGAAATAAGTGATATCAGCGTCGCAGGCTGTGCACAATTTTGTTTGTAATTACCATCGCCCTGATAGTGAGAGACATCTTCGTTGCAACGACCTCATTTTGGTACAACATTCGTGTAACCACGACGAAGCGACCGCGACCGCTTGATTGTTCAGGTAATCAAGGTTGGGAACGCTTCTCACTGCGTGAAATCGTGACTCGAATTGAAGGTCCCTGGAACGCTTTTCTGTCAGAAAATACCCGAAGCTGTGAAGATACGAAAATGAGGGAGACGCGTTCATAGAGTCGATGTAAGCACAGCAAAGACGTGAGACACTACCGTAGCAAATTGAGCATAGAAACCATACGAAGCGAACGTGACGTGGAACTGAGGAGTGTATGCGTGGCGAGGCAGGTGAGGAGGATGGATGGCGACAAATCAAAGGAGTGGATCTGCAAGGTCAAGCAGCGCCGATACGTTCGAACGTGACGTGGAGGCGAGAGTGATCAGCAACTGAAGCGCCACCGGTAGCGGGTCAGGTGGCAACGACGATTCTTACTTTGTTGAGGATGATAGCGACGAGACGAGGTGTAGCGGTGATCATATCTGCAGTTTTATTGGGTTGTTGAGCGGATGACGGCCAGTAATTGCTCGAGTGATTCACTGGCAACAGGAAAGGCGTAGTACCTGTGAAATGACGTCTGTAACTTGGGACAGAAAACAATCAAGCTGTAGCAAGGAAGACGACATCGGGAGCGAGAGCTCTATATCGTTCAAACCCTTCGCCATTTCATTCCACTCCAAAAGTCATGCGCAAACGACCCTGACGGTACGGGTAGAGGCTACTGCCACTGATCTGGTCAATGGCAGTCAAGCTTGCAGCTAGGACGTGCTCTCGCAGCTCACCTGCTTGACCAGCGAATGCGTCAATTTTATCCGGGCAGTCAGGGTCTCGCACTTGCCGTCTCGAACGATAGGTAATCTCAGCTAGAATGCCGAGCATCGAAGTGCGTTGCGCTGGAATGGTGGATCGGACAAAAGAAATATCACCTTAGCATCGTTTGCACTTTTTTGGGCTTGGAGTGGTCATTACATAAGATGATGGAGCTCAACCGTGCTCCGATTGACAACTACTACACGTCTTCACTAATCATTCCAACACCACTGCCTGAGGATCCATTTGAACAAATCACATCTCAAGCAGCATGACTCGCAAAGACACGAACTTGGAGCTACCCGCCGCCACGGCCAAGAATTCCAAGGATCTTGCCATGTTTGAATTGGTTTGCCTCGTTGGGTGCAATGCTCTCGTGTTGCGTGCTATCGGACGTCACTGGTAACTATAAGATTCATGATGCCGGGGCATCAATTACAGGCTCTGCCAACACTGTATGAGAGTCGACGATTGCTTCTCAGCGCTGCACGTCAACTTGGATCTGCATCAACTTGAATACCAACTTCGAGTGTGTTAAATTCCAATGTTTGCATTCCTAGGCTCGGTCCCTGCGGTCAAAATGTATAAATACCCCTCGACTGTCACGGTCGAGCGAACCCCATCGTCTCGACGCCCTCTCCTTTCGTCGCCGTCATCCTCCTAGACTTTTTCTCGCTTCTCAACGAATGAACATCCCGACCTCGAATGCGTCGCAGTCAACCGTTCTATCCCGTCGTTGTCGCTATTTTCTGACCACCCGTTCCACCCTATCAAGGGGCACGCGCGCTGCATCACCAATCGCTTCTCGATGGTCGTCTCCCAACGAACCGCCTTTCCCAGTCCAGCGCGTTCTGGCCGGACTTGGACTCAGACTTGGTTCGAGTTCTTTGTGATGTCCTCCATTAATCCGAACTCCGTCTCGATTCGCGAACATCACCTGCGTAGCTCTTGCGCTCCCTGCGATGGTACATTCCGCAGGCTTGACCGGGAGCCTCGGGCCAACTTGCCGAAGGAGCTGCACCAGCCTCCACCCGTGGTGATCCAGCCTGAGGGTCGATTCCGCAGTCGAACCTTCTGCCAACCGGTGAGTCCGTCACAGTGCCGCATGTTGACGCTGCGTCTAATCGTTTTGCACAAGCGCACACACTCGGGCAACTCGAGAGCATTCGAACCCTCGTATTCTCGAGCCTTGCCGCTCCAAGTCCAATCTAGGCCTATAATGTGGCAGGTAAGTTTATGTAATCGATTTTTCGCATTCTGGGTTGTTACATTGTGGGTACAGGGTGTCGTGGTAAAATAGTCGCTGGAGTGCTGGTTCAAATCCATCCAACTATCGTCACTCATGGCTATGAAGAACATGTAGGGGGATCATCATGCACACTAAATGCTGATGCTCAGGACCAGGGTGGTAGGAGAGACAGTGCATGTCGGTTCCAAGGAGTGCATGGGTGTTTTCACGCTTTTTGCGCACGAGGCTGTTGCAGGGGCTAATGTCAGCCACTCGAATATCGGTATCTCGGGCTCAAGAATCGTGATGTCGCTCTTGTTCTCCTTGAACGTCTGCTGAGGTTTGGAGGATGGTGTCTATCTGTCTTCTCGTGTTGGTTGACGATTATGTATATCTGCCACCATTCCTGTCTCACTTGATGTCGAAAATCTTGCTCTGCGCTCAATAAAATTTGCTGGTTCCAGCAGACTTGTCGTGTCCGATGTCGACGAATCGAAGGATGCATTTTGTACAAGTCGCCGTCACATTTCCGCACCACTTGATCACTTCTATCATTACTAATAATATTTCTGGTCGTCTGGTCTGGGTGGTCATGAGTAAGGACGGAATTTCTCGTCACTGGAAATTGTTCCTCCCCTGGTTAATGGAACGGTGGCCCCGCGACTGCTCGGGTACTTGGAGCTTTTGACGCTGCTTGTCCATACAAAGTAAGTATGACGATGGTCACATACTTTGCCGACCCCTTCTTCGCGACCCTCACGCATACGTACGCGCATGACCTCGTTAGGGTCGAATATGCGTATGGCTATGTGACGTCATGAGCAAGACAATGTAGGGCCTTCCCCATGGGATTCGTCGTAGATGGTGAGGCGCCCCCCGACGTGGCTTCGTCAGGCCGTACCATGTTCGCGCAGTTTCCGGACGTGACAGACGTCCGATGAAGGGGCCCACGACGCACGATGATTCAAGAAAACCCGTCTGCAATCACGTCCGTCCAATTGATCACACGCACTCGACGCTTGGAACGCATCTCGAGATACATTATCCAGCATGGTCACATTCAACATCGACCACCCCATCCCCACAGCCTCTTAAACACAGACGGGACCGACGATCGATGGTCTGATCTCCTAAGCAGAGTCGTAATACACCAGCACAACAGGGCATAGTATGGAACGAAAAGAAGAGCAAAAATACATCTGTAAAGGTGCAAACTAACCAGCACCCGTGGAATCGCGTCATGAAAAACGATGTGGATGGAAATAGGGTATGGTGATGACGAGTGTGATAAATGGATTATGCGTTCGCGACGGTGCCAAATAAAAGGGGTGACGTCGAGACGAGGAACGAGGGGGAGTACTATTTGCGGGTGTAGCTATAGCGGCAGCAGCAAGCAGGGCCGTGCATGGTGGGATGTGTCATAGAGAACGAAAAGAAGTAAGTGGCGTGTGGTGCGGACGTGGGACAACCAAACGAGAGAAAGACGCCCGCAGTATGTAAACGAGAAGGGAGATGAAACAGGGATTAAAGGAAGAGCAATACAAACACCACCACCACGAGACCCTGAGATGAAATCAACCTCTAACAACGGGATCAGGAAGGACGGTGGGGGAAAGGGAATGAACATAAATCATCCCAGGCACGGGCGTCGAAAGCCCATGCGTCAAGGCACCGCACCCACCAAAAGACCCGTAAACGCAGTGGCGATCACCGCCGCAAGAAACCCTGCGCGGACGACGACTTCCCATTGTGCACGTTTCACCACCGGTGACTGTACCTGCGTCAGCGGCGCCGCAAACGCAGGCACACCCCGCGTAAACGAGGGTATCAACGTCGTCAGTGTTATCCGGACGCGCGATGTGCGTTTAGCCGGTGACGATCCAGACGCACCCTTTTCCAGGGGTGACGCTGACTCGAACGCCGGCGAACGTTGCTGATTGCATTTGTATTGCATACGTCCAAACAAGGGACCGACGCCCTTGTCGAGCGACGACGTCGATGTCGCGGGTCTCACTGTCTGTGTGGGAAATGGCACCGGCGCACTCTCGACACCCGTCCCGTCCCGTCGGTGCCCAGGCAAATTCGTCGGTAACGAGTCAAAATCAAAATAACATGCACTCCGTTGACTACGGAGCGACCGCGCCATGTCGGTCAGACTGCTCGTGCTGCCATTGTAGTCATTGGGGATGAAACCAGCCGTCGGACCAAACTCGGATGCGCTTCTCGTACTACTCCGAGGACTTCGGGCTGTCAATTTCGGATCCGCGATTGGGGCGCTACCGGTGGCAGACGTTGAGATAGACGGTCGCGTGGATCGCGACTCTGTCCGGACATGCACGGGTTCCATGTATGCGATGGAGGACGGGGGTGTGCGGTATTCTGGTCGATAGAGGCATGACGCCGTGGCAGGCCCCTCGGGCGCGGGAACGTCGTCCCACAGCGCAGGAGAAACGTCGATATCGTTGCGCGGGACCATCCCATGGCCCTCTGACGCGCAGGAGTCGCAGTATGTCTCGACCTGACTTGCAGACACTTGTGCATAAGGGTAGTGAGGGGCATAAGCATATTGTGACGTGGGGGAATCAAACGTAGTCGACGCCGGGGACGACAATACAGACGTGGTCTCTGAGAGCGCCGAGAGCGTTTGAGCGTGATGCGCGGACCTGACAGGCGCTGAGGTGGGCGCCTGCATCGGCCGCGATATCGCCAGTCGCGAGAGTTCAAATTTGCGAAGTTGCCGAAGGTCGCCAAACACATACACCATCAGGCATATCTGACGAAAGGGTTCGACCGTTAGTGACACCGCCCAGAAACGCACGTCTCACTTACACCCTGCAGACTCGCGATCAACACAGTCAAACCGAGCCACAATCCGGGAAAGGCAGTCCATCGAATCCAACGCGTGTGAGAACCCATGTTCCAGCGACCAGTCGTCAACACGAGCGGCACCAGTCCGGCAACAACCGTAAAGAAACACCCGCCCATGATGCCACAGACCGCACGTTGGGACCCTACGTTGGTATATGCAGCACGCACGAACCGTCTCAAAGACTCGCTGAGCATATTCCGCACCTCGACGGACACCTCGGTGAACACAGCAGGATCAGGGTGGATGCTCTGCGAGGCCCACACAGGTTTCTGATCTTGACCATGCGTCCGCCACGCCTGCACATGCGCATGCGGCGACGTATGAAACGGCGCAAGGACGTCCGAGGGGATGTTGAGTTCATACTCGCCATTCGGGGTAAAGAACGTCTGCTTCGCGCGGAGATAAAACATGGCGAGGGCAGGATCCGGCGTGGGCGGGAGGGAGAACTTTTGGTGCTGCATCTTGGTTATCATCTTTTCCTTTTTGCTGACGAGGGACGTCTTTTCGCGTTGGGCCCAGGCGTTGTAACGGGCGGTGTAGTCCTTTAGCCAGAGGACGAAGTAGAGATTCTCGGGCGCATGCTCGACGTAGAGGAGGTATTCCTCCAGATCCTTGAGGCCAATTGGAGGGAGATGGCGACGTGTGAGGACGTCGTCGAGACGGACATTAAGGATGGGGGTGACACCACACGAGCGAACCTTGCCAACCGCGGGTGGTGGATTACAAAGCCGATACTGGGGTGAAACTGGTCGGAAGTAGTGAGTATCAAAAATGCAAGTACACTTACCGGTAAAGAGAGGAAACCTCGAAGGGTGAATCGTGACGGCGGAGGTTGGGCCATCGGGGAGGAGGAAGAGATGGCCAAGGGAAAGCAGCAGCACGGCAAGATAAAGTGAGCGTAACTCGGGTCCTCCTGGTGCCGTCATCCTCGGGACCTGACCGTGTTTAGACATGCTCAGCGGTGTCGAGATCGCAACTCTCCACACGTCATGATGGCAATAATAAAACAATATTTTGTCGGCTCCAAACTGGCAGGTCCACGCGGGATATCGCACAGCCTAACGGAGAAGAACTAATAACCCAAACACCAAAAAGTCAAATGTCACCCCACTCAACGTCGGATATCTCTCCCTTCCTCTACCGGAATCTCTGCCGTTCGATGACCGACTTCTGTCTTGAGTCCCGCGACACCCGCCTCAAATAAGAAAATAAATATAAATAAACACTTATTAGTCGTCGCAGCTTACCAATAATACTCCATCACGTCGCTCTGGCCCAGCTTCCGTAGGAAATTTTCGTCGTGGGTGATAATAATCAGTTGGAAATTCGACCGGTTCTTGCGTTCATTGATAATACTGCGTGGCGTTTGTCCCATTTAGCCATCCGTGCCTCAGTAAATCGCCGCACTCACTCAACCAAGCTCTCTGCCAGCGCATCGATGTTCTCCACGTCGAGCGCATTCGTCGGCTCGTCCAGCGCCAATATACCGCAGTTCTGCCCAAACGAATCGGAGAGCGCAAGCCGGATGATGAGCGAAGCAAGCATCTTTTGGCCAGCAGAACACCGTCCCCGCATGTCCATCTCAACCTGGTCCTTCGTCATAACGACCTGCCCAGAAGCTCAGCAACGAATTCAGTTCGCAGCTTCTCATAAAGAATCATACCCTATAATTGTACGACCGTTTAGACGCGCCACCTTCCACATCGGATCGTATCTTAATCCCATCGATGTCTAGTCAATCTTATTAGCGACCTCTTCGGAAATTCCTACCGCGTGTCTCAGCTCACCTGTTCCCTGATACGTTTTATTCCACAAGTGTCGCATCGTGTCGTTCACTTCCTCCATCTTCAGACTGTGGTACTTCATAATCGCACTGTGTCAGGCGTCAGCGCCAAGCCATCATTCGAGTCAGTCAACACCCACTTGTCCAACGCCTTCGCGTACTTTTCGAGGTCATTGTTCGCCATGTCCGACATCTATCGCAGCTAAAACGCCGCAACAATCACAATGACACTGAACTCACTTTGACTTTGACCAACTGATCAGTATACCGCTTGTTAATATCCTTGTATTCCCGCAGGTCTTTCTCCACTTGCTTCAACGTTTCATTATGTGAACTGATTTCACCCCCAATATGGGCGTACTAAAGAAGATCCGACCGTCAGGCGAGCACATGAATGAGTCCGGCCCGGCGTCAATAAAAGAAGAGAAGTCACGATACACACCTTGCTCTGCATTTCCGTTTCACGTTGCTTCTCGGCCTGATACCGGTCCTCAAACTGCCGTTTCGCTTTCGCGGCTCCCTCCATGTCATGCGAGTCAATCTCGGCTTGCGTCGCCTCGATATCCTTCTTCAGTCGCCTCATCCGGATGTTGTCCCGGAGCCTCGATATCAAGCTCCCGCTCTCGTTGATCTCCCGGTCGATTTTGGCAACTGTTTCCCGCACGCTGTCGATTTTGATTCCGAATTCCGTAATTTCGACTTCGAAATGCTCGATCTTATCAGCGCACTCTGTCAGCAGTTGGGCGCGTTTTTCCCGGACGTAGCTATGCCACCGCCAAATATGAGCCCTTTGAGTCATCGAGGAGGAAATGATCATCCCCTCACCGATCGACAACCTTGTTGATATTGTCGAGCTTATCAACACTCATGTTCATCTCCTGCGTGGACCTCTGTGCCTCGGCTAGCTTGGTGTTCAACTCGGCTTGGACATGTTGGTGCTCCTGTTCTAGACGTTCTATAGGTGCTTGTGCCTCGGCAAGCTTCGCGTCTAGTTCCTAGAAAACCACGGTATTTTGGTCCATGACAAATAGCCGGTGACGTGAGATCAAACCTTCAACTTGACGCTCAGTGCACCGATTTCGTTCGTCATGACAACGATCCGTTCCTCCATAATATCCTTGTCTCGAATCTGATTCGAAAGTGTGTTTTCTTTCTTCTCCATAGCATGAAGGTCTCCTTCGTATGTCCGGAGCGACGAATTCTGGCGATCACGGTCCGTCATGATAGCCTGTCGTTCTCGCTCATTCGCACGGCTGTCGGGGAGGTTGATGGTCATATTATTAGACATGAACCCATAAGGAAATTGTACACATGCACATACATCTCGTTTGAGAGCGAATCCAACTCTGTCTGGACGTCGTCTGCTGTCTTGGATGTGCCAGTCGAACTCAGTTCTTCTTCCAAATGTGCAATTTCAGTCGTGAGACGTTCAATTTCGGATTGGTTCTTGGTGATCGCCACTGCATGTTGTTTCAGCATGCCGACGTCACGAATCTCCTTCTTCATGTCAGCGACTTTTTGCTCGGCCTGACAAGGGGAATGATTGAGCCTCGGGAACGTCTACCCTCCGAGTGAGCACTGCTTTCCACGTACCTGTTCGCATTGCTCGCTACTAGGTGGGATTTCAGACTCTGCTGTCTTGATCTGCTTCTCGAGAGCCGGTATATCATTCAATTTCACGCGATCCCTTGACGCCTGAACAGGCAACATTTTTTCCAGTCGATCCATCTCTTTCCGCCATTCCTTCAGTTCCTTATCATCGTTCGCTGCCGCCTCGGGTGAGCTACTTTTATTAATTTGTTCCTTGAGCTACACGCGCCAAGCGATCAGTTTAGAATGAACCCCTTGATATCAACAAACGTACATATCTCTCAAATACAACCAGTTCCCTGTCATCCATGTGTCGGCTGCAGGCTTGACAAGTCTTCTTCGCCTTCCCAACCTTGAGGAATGTCTCGTACACCCCTACCATGCCAGCTCTATTGCTCGTTGTACTGATTGCGAGCGCGTGCACACAAGTCAGTGATGGGAGTGGAACGTTGAAATCATCATATACCTGGTGAGGTCTTTAACAGCTTCTCGCGCCTCCTCGAGTGCATCGTTCAAGGGAATGCCTCCCAATGTGTTTTCCTTCAAATATTTCTCTACCTCTTCATAACATAATACGCATGTCAGCGGAAGGAACACGCCACAGAAATTATGACAAGAAAATGATAGGAACATACGTTTCAGCTCATCTTGTTTGCTCTTGAGTTGTGATTTCGCTTGAGAAAGGGACGTCTCAGCTGCTTGCAGTGTCTTGCTAAAGTTCGCCAATTCGCTCTCCGCTTCGGCAAGCTCGTGTTCTTTGTCCCTGATCCCTTAGAGTCAGTCGACGGCTTCACACAAGATGACGTGGCAAACCTCGAGACGCGATCGATCTCGCGTTCCATATTCGCTGGGAGGGCATCCTTGCCGACCAGTTTTCGGAACTTGGGATTACACAATTCGAGCCTGTAAAATTATCATTGATGAGTTTGTAAATTCGATCACCTAAGCCTCCATCGGGAGCCTACGCACGTATTGGTGATTTCGAGCTTCCTGCTTCTCTTTTCCGCCCGCTTCAAATCCAACCTTGCTCGTGCGTCCGCCTGCAAACTCAGTCCCCTGAGCTCTGTATTCAGATCATCGCGCCTGTCCTCCATCTCCCTCGCTTTGGAGGTTCGCTCGCCCAAACGCTCCTCGAAGTTAGCTTCTTTGATGTCCCTCTTGATTTTTTCGAGGCGTAATTTCTTCTCTTCGATGTCCCCAGACAACGTCCGTAGCTCTGACGCCAATCCTTGCATCGTCTCGACAGCCGTTTCCGCCTTTGATATGGCCTCATGTTTATCTCTCTATCAGACGAAAACAAATCGAGGTCAACGACAACAAGCGCTAACAAGTAACAATGTAACGCACGATTTGTTCACGGGTGTTGCTGCGTTGTAGCTTCAAGCTTTCCAACTCCGTGTGAAGCTGCCTCGACTTGCGATTGAACTCGTCGTTCTTACCGCGGATCTCGCTCTGGAGCTTCTCATACTCGGAGCGTTGCTTGCGTTGGAGGTCACCCAGTCGATAAATGAACTCATTGACCTTTTCGCGCTCTAGGGGGCTGTGGTTGAATCCTTTGATGTTGTGCTTGTCGCTAATCTCGCGAATAAGCTCTTCGCGTTCGCTCATGCGACGGCTATGCGCCTGTGAAATGATGTAGTCGTCAGAAAGACATCACTACGTAAGATTTCCGGAACATACCTTCGCCTCTGCAGCTAGCTCTCCGTGTTCGTTGATGAGTTCAACGTGCGTGCGACGAGCTCTCGCAAGCTCGTCTTCAAAGTCTTGTCGTTCCGACTCGTGCCGCCTTCTATTCTGCTTCTGCTTGGCAATGTTTTCGTCAAAGTTTCGCAAACGAGATTGCAATTCTTCGTCAGAACCTACACAAACCAGCATTCAGTCCACATGACCAACGCCAACGGCATCCATACCTTCGATCTCCTCAACCGTCTCTCGAACCTCTGCGAGCTCTTGCTGATAATGTTCCTTCTTCTGTTGCAGATTCTCTACCTTCACGTACACCTCTCGGAACCTGGTGGCAGACTCGTAAAAGTGCGCATTGTTCTTGACGAGTTCTTCATATTTTGCCTTGCATTCCTCGTATTGAAGCTGCTTAGAAGTGATGGTGTTGTTGAGGTCGACTATACGCGTACGGAGCTTGTCTGCGTGTGCTTTCTCCTTGGAAAGAGACTCGAGACGTTCCTTGTCTGCCTTGAGATCCGCGACACGATCTTTGCGTAGCGATTTGATAGAGTCGAGCGCTTTAGTGTACCTGTTCAATGTTACTCGTACCGTATATGCGACAAAAGTGACGATACACGGACCTCGTCGCCTCGAAAATGTCGTCAAATTTCTTCTTCAAGGCAGCAGGCTCTGCAAGCGGCCACCACGACTCTTCTTGATGACAAAAAATGACGTTCTCAAGCACCGACTTGGACACACCAAGTAAATGTGGAATTTCTGCGTCCATCTCGGCGCACTTGGTCGAGATCACCCCTCTCTGCGTAACGTGAGCGTACGACACCCGTCACAAGTAGACCACACTCACCTTGCCTCCCTTCTCGGCATTACTGTCTGCCAATCCCAAGATGCTCTCCAACGTCTTCATCGACAGCCCCGTCTTCTTCGCGGTCACCGACAAATTCCGCACGACGAGCATCCGCTGTCCGTTTGCGGCAAGAAAGCGCAACTTGACCTGTGCCTTGACCTCTTTCTCGTTGGCCATCTTCGGGTCGTGCACGAACGCGCCCCCACGGGTGTTGGGTGGCTGATCGCCCGTGGTGGCATACTTGAGACATTCGATGATGGTCGTCTTACCGCTCCCATTGTGTCCCACGATGACGGTGACGGGAGAGAAGAACTCGATGACGGAGACTTGCTTGTCGTCAAAGGAGCGGATGCCCCGAACAGCAAGCTTGTTCAGGCTCGACATGGGGGAAGAGTCGTGACACCGCACGACGCGTCACGCGCTTTTGTCACTTCTAATCTCAGGGGCTATTTACTTTACATACAGCTGCGTTTCAAAGTCAACCTGAGGTCACAAGGCGGACACGTGTATGCTAGGAGGCAAAGAGTTTCTGCGAGTCAACAATCACGCGGTCAATCTTGTTGTCGTACTGTCATGCTACTGATGTTTTTGAAATTTTTCGGATTACGCCAACTTCTTGGATTGGATGATAACGGTGAGTAGTAATGTATATAACACGAAGGAAAGACAAACTGACGGAGTGCAAGAGTCGAGTGAGATCGCTGCCGTGGGCAGCAAGGCTCAGAAGGAAAGTCAAAGCAGAGATGAAGAAAGCGAACGCGAGACAGTTGAGAATGCGATATCGACGGCGCCCTATCCGGACAGCGCCTCCAAGACAATTCAGGGGGATGTTGCCATGTCCAGCAAAGTCGAGGGAATGGAAGAAGAGCCGGGCCGATCCGACCAAGACGAAAGAATCGAAGATAGGATACAGACGAGGACATATTCAAACAGGGCTTTCAGTATCGACATGCACAGCACAGTCGCGGAAGGGGGGCTGAACCGCCAAGATGGGCGAAGCGAGGGCATCGAAGACGTGATGTGGACGAAAGAATCCAACATTGTCCAAGAGAGTAGTGAAGTGTCGAACAAGGTGGGAGGAGAGGAAGAAAGAGCGAATCAAAGCGAGGGGATCGAGGAAGCAATAATGACGAGCACTCTAGGCACCATCGAGGCTGCCGAATCAAGCAAGATCGAGGAAAAGGAAGAAAGGCCGAGCCGAGATGAAGCGATCGAAGATGCGACATTGACAAGGGCCTTAAATACCTTACAGAAGAATAGTAGGTTGTCCAGCGAAGCCGAAGAAAAAAAGCCAAGCGGAGACGACGAAGGCGATGTAATCAAGGATAGCACACTGACGATTCAGACGGCCCATACCTCGATCGTGCACACAGACAAAATGAAGGCAATCAAGATTGATGGTGGAGGTGACATACATGCAGTTGTGTTCACCGCTGATGGGAAACACATCATGACTGGTGGAAGCGACAGAAAAATTCGATGCTGGGGGATAGGTGATGGCAAGGAAGTGGGGAACCCAATGGATGCGAGGGGCCGTACGCTAGACATTGCGGTGTCGCGAGATGGAAGATGGGTCGTGAGTGGGTCCACTAAGGGCTTCGCGAGGGTGTTTGACACGCACAGCCAAAAATTGGTGGCCGAGTTCAAAAGACACGGAGACGCTGACGTGAATACTGTCGACATCTCTCCTGACCAAACGAATTTAATCCTCACAGGATCGGATGATGGGACCGCCCGTGTCTGGTCATGGTGGAGTGGCGAGGAAATCAGCACCACATACTATGACGACTCAGTCATCGCAGCAAAATTTTCGCCAAACGGACAGTTTGTAGCTATCGCAACACCGCGGATGGTTCGGATTTACAAAAACAAAAGCGGCCATTTCAGCGAACTTGACTCAGAATACCGTCAGTACTTCATTCACAAGCCATCCACTACCTGGCATTGCAACAGCAAACAGCTATTCGTTTTGTCTTGTGATGGCTACATTCATCATCTTAGCATAACGACTGGTTTTGTACTCTCAAAGTGGCGGATTCATAACGATGACGGCCGTCCTCACACGTGCCGCATTGCCTTTACAAGCCTGGATCACTGGCACCATGGACATGTGGCACACATCATAGGTTCCACTAATTCGTCCGTCTCCTTCTGGGATACGGCAACGCACAAGCAACTTGGAATCTCGTCTCCCATCACCCATGCTGATATTGTCACGTCCATGGCTATCTCCACAAGTCCAAGGCATGACATGGCAACTAGTGCGGGAAAAACCATTACAATATGGAATGTCGGGGACATTCTTTCACGTTCATACTGCTATAACGTAAGTTCCCCTCTCCCGATGCGTAACTTGCTCACTTACCATGACACAACAGCTCGTCCAAATCCTCCAAGGCCACCTTACGAACCTTCGAAGTCGCTTCGAGGCGCGGTCGCGCCAGCTCAGATACCGCAAAATTACCACGCTCAAAGCTCGACTGGAGGACCTGAACCATTCAATTGCTACCAAATCGGAAGAGCTTGACGCCGTGCAGCGAGACCTCGACCGGTTTCCCGATGTATCCCGCGAGCTCACCTCTGCCCGCAATGACCTCGCATACTTCCAATCACACATACACGGGGTCCGCCAACGCTACAATCAACAGACGACAGAACTCAGGGCTGCAGTTGCAGATCATCAGTTCCAATTATGCGACATCCAACGCTTCATCACGATCTCAGATGCATACTCCGAGTACACAATCGTCCAGACCCTTGAAAGGCTCAATTTAGCCATTCAATTGACGTCAGTCTTCATGGCTAGATATCTCTTGAACAATTCGCAGTCTCCGGCTGTCGAGGAACGAACCTTTGCAGTACAGCGAGTCTCGGAACTTGTTTCCCAACCCTTGGCAAATCGCCTAGGAACAATACGACGCGACGTCATAGCTTCGTCCCTTCCGGTAGCATTCCGAGCCTACCTCATTTCTCGCGTACACCAGATGGTTTCTTCATGGACGATGGATAAAGGGCGTGACAAAGTTGTCGGCGGGATATACAGTCGAGTGCAGGATTCAGGCAAGGAGTTTATTTCCACGAATCACCGAGTATTTTATTCACGACAACAACAGAGTCTCGGATCTTTACCGCTCGTTGGCGTTCTCTCACACATGCTTATATCCCCAGCGACACAGACAACCTCGTCTCAGACACTATCCAGGGGCTTTCAGACATCGCCTTGGCAGCTGGTTGTGTCGCCTCCGCTTCGGCCGCGGACTTAAAGATCTCGTATAGGTTTCAACGCAAGATATTGTACATCGTCTCGATCTCTGAAAACCTTAGAAGATCCATTTGGAATGCGCGGGTGGCAGACTTCAAACTCATGAATGCACATGCCGGTCAGGTATTCGACGGGACTACCATGGAGGTGGGTTACCACAAAGGTCGGGCGAGACCTGGCAGGGGCCAGAAAGTTTTGTGCACGACTCAGTTAGGATTGATGAAGGAAGTCATCACGGAGTCGCAAGATCCGGGCCAGAATACTACGTTGATGATGTGCACGCCGGTGGTCAAGGCGAAAGTTCTTGTGGGGTCTTCACTCGTTGAGTAATAAGTCAAGCTCATAGCACGGAGGCCGTCAGCTTTGGGGGTTTGTCCGCTCCCTGTTAAACTTATTCACATGTATTAGGTCTTTATCTTTGTTGTTTCTCTTCTCCATCTGAGCCTTACACAGAGTACTGACTTTGTGGCTCCCAAGGTTGATTACGACGAGACCAAAATTCTTCTGTTTTATAGTAAAGGTTCTGTTCAGTGAGGTCAGTGCAATCACACGGCGGGACAAGATCTTAAGAGTTCAATTTGCATCTGCGTCGTACTCCGCACCCGAATCGGTTTCAGTGAGGATACAGCAAGGAGAGAAGTATTCCACCAAGTACAGCACCCCGACTTTCAGAGACGATGAATCATGAATTTCTCGGAGCGTTGCCAGTGGGCTGAGTTGCCGATGCTACATGCGAATCTCCTTATACTCGGTATACAAAGCAAGGTTTCCAATTCAAAACATGAAATTCACTCTCGTTCTACATTTCATCAACGGCCCGGGATATGAAAGACCTCCTCAAGACGTACCATGACTCGGAAACAAATACCGGTCAGAAAACGCGGTTGCGTTCCTATCTTACAATAATCCTCGCTCCACCGAATACCCCTCTTCACCCTTTAGAATGGCGCCACCTTAGGTTCGGTGATGCGAGCCTCCAAAAAGTTTTCCGTCCCCCAGTATTGTTTGATTCTCTCATCTGCAGTTACCTTTGCATAGTGGGCAAAAACGTGGGGGAACTTCGCACGGTCAACAGCCCCGAGCGCCCTGCTCGAAGCAGCGTGAATCGCGCCAGCCAGAACAAGGTCGGCGAGGGTTAAACTATCCAAGGCGACGTAACCCGAAGGACGCGCCGCGAGATGCGACTCTAAATGCTCGAGCGCACTAATGATCCTGTCCGTGTTCTTATTCAAAATCTGTCAGTGTATACCGTCAGCCGAACGCATCGACGACGGAGGCAATCGTGAAAACCGACCTGGGGCGTGAATGGCGTAAAGTAGCCGTATATCATCCCTGCGACGAGCCCTGCCGGAATGCCGATTTCGTGTTCAGCAAAGTGTAACCACTGATCGACGAGGGCCACTTCATGTGCATTGGCGCCCAACAGGTTCACGGAACCGATACTGCTCACTGGAGTGAGACGCATAAATGACAGGTGCCAACTGACCACGCCCACTGTGCCACTCACAATACCGGGCGATGGGAGCACCTTCGATCAGCTTGAATCCATCCGCACCCTCGAAAGAAGGGATCTTCCCATACGGGAACTTGGCCACAAATTCGGCAGGTTTGCTCTTGAACGACCACTCGGGTGTATTAAGCTCAAACCCATTGACGGCTGCGACACTGAGAATCTGGGAGTATAGGTGAGCTTTGCTCTGAAACCACGCCGAAGCGATCCTGACGTACGACTTTGGTCTGACGCTGGTCAGCGTTACCCCAAAGTGTACCAATAGGTGCCATTTTACAACAGGGATGGATACACGGTAAGGAAATAGTTGAGCAAATGAGTGAGCGCTGGCCATGGCGCGATACCCCCTATTTATGCGCCGTTCCGATCGTGATGCATCATGCATCGACCAACCTCAGCTGCGCCGAACAGCCTCGCCTCCGCCGGAAACGTCTGCACAGTCAGCAAAGAGTACTAGTCAGCGGATAACAATATGAATCAGCAATCCACGACATCGCATCATATTCCGTAATCGCCTAGAGTAGTAAGTGTGGCGCAGCTGATTGGCGGGGGACTCGGAGATTGCCCGCGCTACTCACCGAGACATATGACAGTTTACTGAATCAATTGATCTCACAACCATCCTGTAACCTTTGTGTTGCGCAAACCACCTCAAATTAAGCGCCTTATCGATGTGCGGTGTTGTGCAAATGAATCGCTGTGAAACGCGGTGGCTGCGGAGTGTTGGCACGGTCTCTGGCAATCAGGACACGCTGCGGTAAGTAACTACGGTGGACTGTTCTTCGACACATCGTATCCCTGAAGCAGACAACTTGAAGGCACTTGAAAATTCCGTCAACGGGGGATGACTGTCTAGCGGCGCAGTACTGGTTACGAACGACCCCTGAGTCAGGCTTAAATAACAGGGTCAACGAGTCATAAATCCTGGAATCAACATGAGTCACGTCGAGTCAATGCTGCGATCACCAATACCTTTCTTGGCCACTGTTCATCTCCGTTTCAACCCTGTGACCATTACGCGGACGAAGCCGGGTGACTCGACTTATAGACCTCATTGATGGTTTTCAAAGCCAAAAATTATCGCCATGGTATTGAGAGCGAGTAGATGTCACACGAATTAGGCAAATCCCAGATACAGCAAATTCCTAGGTTGGATATTCCGTGACACCGATCTAGGAGGCCGGAACTTTGCCACGATCAGATCATCAAGCGCTCATACAGCCTCACTAACGAGAAGTAGATGGATGGAGCCATAGTATGGTTCTGGAGGAGTGCTTTCATTCCGTCACAAAGCTCTCCCAGCTGTGCATTTCCTGTGATACCGACTGATACTACTCCAACACTCCTAATATTATACATACTCTTTCAGGTTCCTCAAGCGAACGTCACCGGCTTATATTCAGTGATGCGCACATCAACGAATTTCTCCGTTCCCCAGTATTGTTTCACCTTCTCATCTGAGGTCACCTTTGTGTAGTGAGCAAATACGTGGGGAAACTTGGCGCGCTCAGCAGCTCCGAGCGCAGAGCTCGCGGCAGAAAAGATCACACCCGCCAGAATATAGTCGGCAAGGGTCGGAGTGTCCAAGGCGACGTAACCGGAAGAACAGGTCGCGAGATGCGATTCAAGGTAGGTGAGAGAGCGAAGAATACGCTCCGTTTCTTTCTCCAGAATCTTGAGCAGAGTGTCAGACAAATATATCGATTTAGATGGTAAGATCCAACCTCGAGATTGAAAGGCCAAAGGTAGCCGTAGATCATGCCCGTGATGTTCCCCGTCGGAGCGCCGATTTCGTGTTCAGCAAAGTGCACCCATTGATCGATTATAGCAGCCTCGTTTGCATTGGAGCCCGACAAGTTGACGGAACCGACACTGCTCACTGGAACAAGTGTGACCGTCGAGAAAAAAAGTAACAGTGTACCATACTCACGATAACGGGCAATCGTGGCACCTTCAATGAGCTTAAGCCCATCTGCACCTTCGAAGGCGGGAATCTTTCCGAATGGGAACTTGGTTGTAAACTCTGGAGGCCGATTCTGGAATAAAAATTCAGGTTGTTCCAGCTCGAGCCCATTGATGGCTGCGACACTGAAGATCTACAGCGAAACAGGTTCACAGGTTAGTATGAATCTGAAAAATCAAATCGATTCTAACGTACAACTTTGGTCTGACGCTGGTTAAGATGACCCCAGAGGGTACCGAAAGGAGCCATTTGGAAACGAGGATAGAGAAGGTACGGAAATAAAACGACTCTTTATATGTAGGTTCACCGTGCCGAATATCTCACATGAGAAAAGTCAGCAAGGCAAGCGGGTAACGAAGGAAATCGGTGATCTGCAACACATGCGTTATATTCCGTAACAAGACTGGGATCTTACCTGCTCCGTGTCGTATTTGCTGAGTCACTCGACCTCATGACCATTCCAAAGTTTCACCACAAAGCCTCCTTAAGCGCATCGGGCTTTCTTAACGTGCTCCGGGAGTCATACAAATTGATGCAATTAAATTGGAATGAGGGTGACGCGGTGATAGAGATACTCAACCCGCGGCCACATCGCAGAGCTGAATAATGTCCTGGAAGTTCAAAATGAGAGATGCATCAGGGTTACGACGCGCGTGCCAAATCTTTCCGCCGTAGCTTGACCTTCCGCACTTCGGTGAGGTCTGTAAGATGGACAGCACACAATAATAGTAGTTTGTAGGTATACTCCAATCCCAGAAATCAACGAATAATCAAGTTTGGGAGAAGTACCTACAATTATAGTGTTGTTGAAAACAGCCGGAACGAGTTAGAACCGGTATATACCTTGCTCTGCGCCATTGTTCGTCTCAGCTTCGACCCATAAATGGCGTTCTCTGACCTTTCGCCAATACAGGATCACTTCTTGAATCTTGATCATGACTCGGAGTGGCCGTCATATTGTGGGAGCCGAACGGACCCAAAACAGTAGCAAACACCGAGTTGGTCATTTGAAACTGAATTGGAGTCACAAGCTGGAGAAGAGTTCAAAGCGGGGAGGTTACATAAAAGAGGTCCGAGTCAGTTTCCTTATTCTCAAAACAATTTACTTGAGCACTGACTCCGTCAAGTCCATCATCACCTGGTCCGTGCGTACCCTGCAATGCGGAACGAAATGACGCAAGGTCAGAAGTTGTCATCGACGTCGTTCGTTGTCATTCGTCCAGTCCAGTAATACTAATAGGCGATATCGAGAGGACTTCATTGAAACTGAATAATTGGCCACAAGACACAGGTGCTTGCCTACCTGCAGGGAATTTGAGAGAGTTGAAGAGCCTCTGAAATGGTAGTAAGCTCTCTTTCGCTTCTGGCGGTGCTTACCTTCTCTTCCTAATAATCTACTTCGGCACTGGGAATACTTCGACCCGTCGATGGAGACGGAAAGCCTCCCTGTCTTTAGTGATCCGCATCATGAAGTTTTTGATGCCAGAAAAGCGAAACGAGAAGCCATGGAGCAACGAAGAGTTATGTTATCGTACTGACCCATGGTGATCTTCGTAGACTGGGAGCACGAGGTGGGTGGCTTCTTCCGAATGTCTGTTTCATCACGAATTCATTAGCATAATCTTGCAACTTGAAGTACGCTCCTTGGGAAGTACGAGCGTTCCCTAGCCTGGTCAAGAATGGTGGACGTTTCACATATTACAACCACACTCGCTGACATTACGCTGTTACTTTTCGTCGTACATCCTGACGAGATCGTCTATCTGCTTAGGCTCAGTGATACTAACATCTACGAATTGCCTCGTTCCCCAGTATTGCTTCACCTTCTCATTTGAAGCAACCTTTGCATAGTGAGCGAAAACGTGGGGAAACTTGGTGCGTTCAGCAGCTCCGAGGCAAGCACTTGCGGCGACAAAAATCACACCAGCCAGAACAAAGTCTGCAAGCGTGAGAGTATCCAAGGCGACATAACCGGAAGGCCGTGCCGAGATATGTGACTCCAAGTAGGTGAGGGAACGAATAATGCGCTCAGTTTCTCTGTTCACATTCTTCGAGCACATGGCTGTCAGGCAAGTATGTTAAAATTACTGATGGTACGAGGACTTACCTCGAGATTAAAAGGCGCGAGGTATCCGTAGATCATTCCCATAATGTTCCCCACTGGAGTTCCGATCTCTTGTTCAGCGAAACGCATCCATTGATCGACAAGTGCCACTTCCTGCACATTGGAGCCCAACAGGCTAACAGTCCCAATGCTACTCACTTAAGCAGGATAGGTAAGCACATGGTAACGGTTGACCGAACAAATGGGAGCACGTCACTCACGATAACGGGCGATTGCGGTACCTTCAGATAGATTTAATCCGTCTGTGCCCTCGAATGTGGGGATCTTTCCGTATGGAAACTTGGCCGTAAATTCAACAGGTTTGTTGTGGAACGACCACTCAGGTTGTGCGAGCTCGAAGCCATTGATGGCTGCAACACTGAGGATCTGTCATACAGTCCCGCATTAGTATCGATCTGAGGATTCATGGAACAAATCGCAACGTACGACTTTGGACTGGCGTTGACCAGGACGACCCCAGAGTGTACCGACTGAAGACATTTTACAACGCGGATAGCGAAGTAATGGAAGCAGCTGAAAGAATGAAACATCATGGCCCGGGTACTCTATTTATACGCTCAAGCATCGCCTAGGAGCCTCAATGGTGATAAGAAGGGGCGGCGGATAAGAAGATTGATTTCCCATGATCGGCAATCTATAGCACTTGTATCACGTTCCGCAACATGAAGTTGGTCCTCTGTCCACTGATTGATTGATCTTTGCCGTAAGCTTCTCGCGAGACCATGACAGGAACTGAATCGATCATCCAGGATCATCCGGATTCCGTATGGTCCTCAGAGCTGGGGGGGTTTGTCAAACTGTGAGTGCTGGCAAACGTCTCACGTCTCGGCAACAACATACCATCGTTGAATAACAGACCCGCAAGGAATTTTGATTTCAAAGTCCACAGACTCTACACGGTTCAACTCCAAGAGTGGTTCTTGCAGTCATCAGTCACCTACATAAAGATCTCTGTATATCAGCATTTGTCGCCACGTACGGTAACGTCCGCGAAAGTAAGATGACTTTCATGATTTCATTGTAGAAGTAGGGCTGAAGAACCTGGGAGAGTCGCCAAGCAGCGTGTATTTGATAACGTGAGATCCCCAGGACTTCAGGCATTCACCAGCAACCTTGAGACACCACTGTGGTCTTCAGTGCGTTATTGTAAATTCTGGATAATCAGTATATGTATACTGTCAGCGTGGTAATCACTCAATATAATCGCCTTTTGGTGTAGCGGTTAAGCATCAGACGGTCTAACCATTGCAGTTATCTGGGGACTTGCATGTTGACTTTGCATCTCCCAGTACTGCAGTGCACCCTCATAATTCGAGTTGCCAATTTACTGGGTTGGGAACTTGACGATGATCGATGATCGATGACGCTTCAGTCCGACTTGCATTCAAGTGTCTTGAACGAGAAGCAGCCAATCGGGCTGAGTTACTACTTAATATAATGTTACAAGTACATGGTAAGCCAAGGGAATCTCAGCGAAGATAAGTAAATTGTACACAAAATCATCGAATCCACTCGTCGCAGTCTCCCAAAATTCACTATCAACAGCGTAGAACTGACCATATGATAATATCAATCGATGTTTTTCCGAGACTCGCCGTCATACATTCTCGAGATGACTTCATGCGGTTTAGGTTCAGTGATGCGAACGTCCACGAATTGCTCTGTTCCCCAATATCGTTTCACCCTCTCATCCGAAGTCACTCTTGTATAGTGAGCAAAAACGTGAGGGTACTTGGCGCGTTCAGCAGCTCCGAGGGCACCGGCATCACTCGTGGTGCTGTAAATCACACCAGCCAGAACGAGGTCAGCAAGGCTCAGAGTGTCCAAGGCGACGTAACCGGAAGGACGTGCTGCGAGATGCGACTCGAGATAGTTAAGCGCGCGAGTGATCATATCAGTGTTTCCATTCACATCCTTTATGATCATACAGTGATCAGATACCCAATTCAACATCGAGTAATGCGGGAACCTACCTCTAGATTGAAAGGTGCGAGATACTCGTAGATCATCCCCATGATATTCCCCGTCGGAATTCCGATCTCTTGCTCGGAAAAACGCGTCCATTGATCCACCAGTGCCACCTCCTTCGCATTGGAGCCCAACAAATTAACGGTCCCGATACTGCTCACTTTCCGGGATGAGTATGTGCTATACAACGGTCGACTGAACAATCCCAGTGCGCGCGCGCTACTCACAATAACGGGCGATCGCAGCACCTTCAGATAGATTAAATCCGTCCGTGCCCTCGAAGGTGGGGATTTTCCCATACGAGAACTTGGCCGTAAATTCCGCGGGTTTGATGTAGAAAGAGAAGTCAGGTTGTGCGAGTTCGAAGCCATTGATGGCCGCAACACTAAGAATCTGACAGGCACACCCGGTTAGCATTGATATGAAGGCACGTCGAGTGAATCTTGAAAGCTTGACGTACGACTTTGGTCTGACGCTGGCCAGGACGACCCCACAGTGTACCGATAGGTGCCATTCCACAACGGGAGAGTAGAGAGGGTAAGCAACCACAACAGCGATAGCCCAGGGCCTTCTTATATGTTCACACGTCATGCATATATAGACAGATTCGGACTGTGCCCTCAGCCTCAGGCTCGACCGTGACCATCGGTGTTCTGCCTGAGAAAAAGACGTCAGCAAGGGGGTCAGGAGACGACGAGCCTGAGAATCTGCGCTCTACACCATGGTGACCCTCGTATCGACTTACTATTATTGGATGTCTTCGACGTAGCTTGTTAAAATTGATAACGAATTGACCCTGTTTCAAGTTGCTGAGCTGAACCGTCTCAACATAGCCATCTCGGAGTAAGTACTAGTAAACTTGATTTGAATTTTGTAGTCTCGACACTATCGTCGCCGGCTGGTACCCTCGCGGGACTTGGGATCGTTAGTATACGGGAAGCACACGTGTTTGTTTTCGCCGAGGCTATGCCTGTCGCTTCCTACTAAAAGTAACGTGACGTCAGGTTGATGTTCACTATCGGGATATTGGCTATCGTGGTATCGCGACCATCCAACGACAAGCGTAACGTTAGGTTTATACAATACAACGAGAATTCTCCTTCAGGGCAAAGGAAAGACTACGTGAATTCTCATAGCCATGCAAGAGGCAGTACCGCCATGCGAAGGGGTCGTCTGGCTCGCGACCCAACTTGAAGGCTGTAAAGAAAGTTCGGACAGGCTAAAATGGCAGGCCCCCCATCCAGTGAGTGCGCAAAGTTAAATCCTATGAGGTGTTCAATATTGAGATGGTCGGAAATAAGAAGCTCTGCGTGCGACGCCACTTCCGGGGATAATTCTTCGAGTATCTTGTAGTACATGTCCCGGACGTCCCTGAGCAGTTCGAGACTTGCAGAGGGATACGCGTGGAGGAGATATAAACGGACAGGTGCGAGGGTAATAATGAACGAGCCAGAACGCTAAATCAACGACAGCCTGTGTAGGGTATCGAGGAGGCGTAAGATCCCATGGATGGAGGGAAAAGGCTCTCGATGTGGTTCTCATTTATCCCTTAAGGAAAAAACGCAATCGTCCACAGGACACGAAGGGCATGATCACCGAGAGCCTTCAAGTTGATTGATGGCAAGTCCAAAGATAACGCAAGGGTAAATCCGAGTTTCTCCTTCCGGCTTCCTATCTATGGTAACCCTTCTGTTGCGCGTCCCACTGGTCTAGAAGTGTCTTCCTCGTCCATTGATTCTCCTCCGCCGTATGGACAAGGTTATAGATGGATAACGGGTGGAACTCGACGGCGCTCAACAACATTTCGACATCATCATCCGAGATTTCACCGTGGTATATTTTGCTAAAGTATAGCCTTGCCGGTTCACGTTTGAGCGGTTGGACGACCACCCGAGCCTTCCAGCGAACACCAGCGGCGTTGTTGATTGTTCGAGACGTCAGGACGACGGTGACTCCCTGAGTAGTCGCGATCTCGGATACGAAAGAAGCAATTTGCGTCGCCGTGTCTTCATCCAATACAGGGGATGGGTAAGTTTTGATATTACTTCCCAACGCCTTCCAGTGCCAACCAAGGGGAGACCGAGAACACCAATGCAAGAACCCAACGTTATTGTCCTAGGATCCATCTCGTCGAATGTGACAAAGAATCGTCTGTCTGAGTCGTAACATGTCTTGATGTCTTCGTCATGGACGAGCGCTTTCGCTATGGAGCTCTTGCCGATTCCGCAGAAGGGCATCCTTGACCTCCGAAAAAAGAGCCTCACAACAGAAGATGATAATCGGAGGTGGTGGTGATGGCGGTGGCTCAGGGATCAGGCTAGAATATATCTTTAGTCAAGGACCAGCCAGGAGAATAGCATCTCAGTTTGGAATCTCCGTCCGCTCCGTATAACCACACTTAGTGGCGCCAACAATGTTAAATTTTGTCTGTCGACAAAGTGAGCTACAGCCATGTGCGACACGTAACAGAAATTATGGATGTACGCTGAGGAACCGAAATGGCATGCCGAAATCGTTCGACCACTCGTTTATCTGTGTTATGTAGAGATTCGCACTGAGGAATTTGCGAACACGGCCATGCTGTAGCGCCTGTTTTGCTCGTATAAGAAAACCATCAATTGACCTGATTTGATCCATGTGAATTAGAATCAAACGATATCAGTATGAAATGTGGAACATACGCATTGACAGCGAATGCTTCCTCGAGTACTTGATTCATTTTATCCATCGAAATTCCTTTTGCACTCTGAGTTGGCGTCGAGCAGATCGCCCAGCATTCCTGACTGAGACTCTTCAAACCATCCTCGTTTTTTAAGCTGTTCTGTGACAATGATCAATCGCTGGGCCAGAAGTCACGAGGAATAAAACCGAAACGGACCTGCAAGAGGGAGAGTGCTGTTGAAAGTCCCATGAGGACGATCTTGGCTCTGACAATAGGGACCGAATCCATTACTCAATAGTTTGGACTGCAAATCCGAGCCCATTGACAACGTCTCGCTGAATAGTTGGTGTCTTGGATATCTGCCCATTCTCCGATGGCTTCAACAAGTGGATGGATAGTTCCATGCTTGAGACGAAGCAAAGTCGACGTGGATGAGCGACTGGGAGAGGCGGGATGAATGGTATTAACAAGGGCCCGAACAGAACATAAGCAGTCGAGTCGCACCGGTCCTGTATAAGTACACTCACGTCTCGTCGCTAGCTATCGGCACCATATTCCCCACAGAATCATGGTGCCTGAACACTAATTCATATCGATAGCAACCATGTGATCGTTGATGATCTCTATGGTAAATCTCAGGGTAGTGGTTCTGTTCGCCATTCATCTATCTGTGCATTTTCCGGGAGCCATTTGAGGTCCAGGAAAACCAACATTGACAAAAGAACGACTTGTACCTTTGCCAGCTTGGGGGTTGTCTGTCGAATTGGGAGTAGGTATCTTAGAGCCGTCTACATGAATATGCCATCATGGGATATGAACGCAGATTGTGGTCGTGGCGGGCACGGAGCTAGCGCAGACCCGGCCCAGGGCTGAGAGCATTACACAGCCTTGGCCTGGGGATGGAAACTGTAAAGCGCCCTGGCAGGCGCCAGGTCTACCAAGGTCACATGATTAACAAGGTGCGACTCTGTACTTCCGGTCGCAGGCCTACTTGGTTTTGCTTTGGCGGTCCTGCTACAAGATTGCTTCGATTGGGTCGACCTGATCATCTGATTACCCTACATGTGTTGCTGCATTTATCGAAAACTCACAAATGCTTCGTAAATTTCCAACCACTTTCCATGCTCTCGTCACCAATTACATCGTCACATTGACAGCGTATGGGAGACGAGCGTTGATTGCAAGTAGGTCGATTGTTTATCTCCTCGACGACGAGTTCTCGTATCCAATAGCCTGTCGCATACAGAAGACACACTCTAACACGTCGGCTTGGTAACGATTCCTAGATACAAAACACACCCTAGATCAGCATTGCCCATCACGAAATAATATGATAGGAAGTACAACATTCGTCCAACCGTCACTAAAAAGCCACACAGGCACCTCCTTCTTCCTTCTCGCTCAGACGAGTTTTGGTATGTTCAATGGACGTATTCCATGTCTGCTCGCTTCTAGCACAACATGTACGGGCTGGGCAATGGTGTCGGGGAGAATGGGATGTTCACCCAGGTCATGAAAAGGCAACACCTACACATGAGATAAGCGAGGAAGAGGATAAGCGAGGAAGAGGATCAGTGTCTCAAGACAGCGTGTCAGACGCTGACAGTAGTCGCTACCAGTGAAAGGGATCAATGGAGCGAATGCAGTACGGAAGGGAACACATCGTGCATGACAATGACTCTCAACGAGGTATTTGTGCGAGACAAACGGGGCGCGCACGAGCAGTGTGAGGGAAAGTGGAAACGGGCGACGGTTAAGTCCAGTCAACATGATTTTGATGCGAGGAAGGGGCTGAAAAAGTCTTTGAACGGGATTTCAGGGAGGGACATTGTCAAACTTGGGATAGGTGGCAATTGGAATGTCAGTAGAACGAACACGCTGTGGGCGAGGATGAGCGCTGAGCGACGTGGTGGAAGTAAAAGCGCGGGAAGCCAGTGCCTCTCGCTTGTCCTTCGGATTCGGAAGACATTGCGTCCTGCCGTCTCTACAATCTATTGTCAATTCGGCTCCAAGATTTCTGGACGTCCCTCAATGGTATTGGGGTAGATCATCGTCTGCACTGGGTCGCGACTCCGAGCAAGAATCAAGACGTTCGTAGTGTCTGCTTCCAAGCTCTGACACAATCCATAAGTTGCATTTATTCAAGTTAGCTAATGCAAACTTTTCGAATGGTATTTCAGGGCTGCTCGTCCCTCATCTCAGTTTTGTGTCGACATCGTTCCTTCCGCTGGCGGGTCTGACTGACCGACATGTCACCAAGTTGGACCGTACGCTCCCATTGTAAACTTGAATCATGAGTCGCACAGGCAAGCAACTATGGTTTTCTTGTCATGAATGCTGCTGACGGCTAGTTAGGGAGCAGATTTAAAAGTGCACTATGGAAGTATTGATAGAGGGCCACATGGTCCTCAAATTCACTGGCCACTGTGCGCCCCAAAAGTTGATTCGGCTTGATGGGAAAGGGTGGATGTAAGCAGCACTAGGCTCGTCTTTTTTGTTATGATTGCGGGGACCTTGATGCTGTTCGTACTTAAAATGTGCCTGAAGCTCGCATTTCAAAGGCGGTCACTCGCGCTGCACGTCGTAACTGGCTATTTGCCCGATCACAAGATCAGCGCATAATCTCGCCATTTTTACGTGGCTCTCGTCAGAACTCCGATTCAGAAGATGACAGTCGTCTAGTCTGGGCGTGGGTTGGATACACTCTCAGATAAAGTCCAATCAGTAGGCACCACCACGAGTCTCATCGGGTCTGTCTTATTGTTCTTGACAAATCATGATTGCTTGTAGCACGTTTCTGCACTTGAACGCCTGCTAATTCATCCTCCGACCATGCCGAATACATTGCTAGTACGTGCGTCACCTCGGATCATAGACGACACATAAAATTGGGGTATGGTTACTTCGTTATCAACCGAACTGGTTCGATTAGCAACTAAAAATAAGATTCTCGCAGTGTAGGTCGCCATCACCTGCAATTACCATGTCGTACCATTTTCGTCGTGCTGTGGACCTACCAGTGGCAGTGAGGCATGACCAATAGTGCTGATATGATGGCGATGCTGCCGGGGACGTGCGTCACACTCGTCACTGAAACGGGTATGAGGTTGCCTGGTGGTCAGCCAACTATAAAAACCTCCCCGTGATGCCAGTGATTGCCTTGCCACCAAAACAGGAAACACAATGATTCGTGCAACAACCAACCTAGGAGGAACCGCTTCCAATGTCGTCGTTGGAAAAGTCGCTGTGAGTCTCTGTTACCCCATGCCTCTTCACGAAAACTCACTACTTTACGACTCTGACAGCATGGTCTCATGGGCATGACGTGAGTACAGCGCCCCCAGTTTTTAGAGCGCCTACTAAGTTCCACTATCTTATAGATGGCGAGAGGATCCCGTTCCCGACGAGCAATGTTTCGAGGCGATCAAGGCAGGCATCGACGCGTTGCCTGCTGGTGCCAAAATGTTTCTTAATGGAGGTGAGCCCGAACACACTCAGGCTGTTTTCTTTCTCATAGTCGTCCTTGAACAGGGGAATTTTATGGTCATAACTTTTCTACTACCAATCTGGACATGATAGCCAGATTCTTTGAAAAGTACCCCGAATACGTAGATAGAACATTCTTGTCCATCAAGGTGAGTCGGAACAATCGTTTACACTTTCGACGATACAATCTTCTTTTGTTGTCCCCTTCAGGGAGGAGTCAGGTTCGAATCTGGGAAGCCCCAAGGCCCAGACTGTTCGTGAGTACTGAACAATTGCAATAGTCCTGAATAAACGTTCTTATGGCCTTACAGTCCCGAGGTGCTTACTCGGAGCGTCAACTTGATAAACGAGAAATTGAGAGGAACGAAACGACTCGACTTGTACGAATGTGCTCGCGTCGACCTCAACGTTCCTGTGGAGGTATCTATCACTGCACTCGCAAAACTCAAGAGCGAAGGAAAGTTGGACCACATCGGTATGTCCGAGTGCAGCGCGGAGACCCTCCGTCGTGGTCACAAGGTGCGTCTAATTTTCTGAGTCGTTATGCGTGCTACTGAGGCGCTTCCTAGGTTCACCCGATCAGTGTCGTCGAGATAGAGATTAGCCCGTTTTCGTATGAGCCACAGGCGCGCGAGGGTCAGTTGCTGATCTGTTGGTTTCCGGGTAGAGTGATCTGATCTGGATCTGCTGCCACTCTCCTAGTTATCGCCACCGCAAAAGAGCTTGGAATAGCCGTTGCAGCCTACTCGTAGGCTCCCTCCCTTGTAACCGCTTCCGCTTTTTTGTTGACGGTGGCATAGACCAATTGGAAGAGGCTTCTTGACTGGGCAAATCAGGAAGCTCGAGGACCTCCCTGGTACGCGATCCTGACGCGCTGTTCCAAATCCTTCAAAGGGTGACACTTCAATTTCCAGAGGGAGACCTGCGCCGTCAGTCCAAGCTGCCTCGTTTCGAGGAAGAGGTAAGCCTCCCATGTTCACTCAGCTAGCTGTGGTGTTCATTCTCCTCGTCGCATGCGGGTACCAGAATATTCAGCACAACCTTGCCATCGCGGATACGCTGACCGAGTTTGCCAAGAAGAAGAAGATCACACCTGCACAGCTTTGTGTTGCTTGGGTTGGTTCTCTCGGGACGCACGTCATACCCCTTCCTGGATCGTCGTACGTCTGCATTGTTTCCGTATTACATTATCTCATAATCCGTATCCCCCACTCCCACTTACAGGCATGTCAAACGTACACTCGAGAATTCCGCTGGTGGTGATATTGTGCTCACTGAAACGGAACTGCAAGAGATCAACGAATTCGTCGAAAACGCTGATGTTAAGGGGGGTAGGTACCCTGCAAGGGATACAAAATGGCTTTGGGGCTAGTTCTTTCATGTCAGGTAGATTTGTACAGTACCTCGATCGCCTCTTGAATCTTGAAACCTGAACATGTAGAACAAACTGACTTCAGCGAATGAAGACATATTGTCGATCTTTCTTTCTCTACGACTTTTCCTCGCCCAAGCATGATCGACCCAATCTAGATATGAGCTCGAATGCGTGGCCCGAAGTGTCGACGTGAACCTCTGGCCTGAGATGTGCACAGAAAGGTGCACGGTGAGAACAGGCGTCGAGGTCATGAGGTGGTGTGACAAGGTGGGGGACATGTGTATAGCAATACAGTGGGGATTAACGTTCAACAGTCGCGCGGTCATTCTTGTCATATTGTCACTCACAGACAACGTTGTCCAAATTACGCCAACACTTGGGATTCAAAATGGGTGAGCATGGCACAATGGAACGGATGAAACCGACAGCTGAAAAAGGAAGAAAGTCTCAGCCAAGACGGGGAAGGCGAGGCGGTTGAGGATGCCATATCGACAAGTTCCAATCCAAACAGCGCCTCCAAGTTGAACCAAAGCCGTGCAGGAATGTTGCCGTGTCCCCCAAAGTCGAAGAAAAGGACGAAGCATCAAACCGAGATGGTCTGCCCAGAAAGGCCAAGGAACTGATGGAACTAGAAGGGGACAAATTGGAGGCGACCGAAGATGTGGTAGTGGGTGCTCATGCCAATTTCTAGCAAAGCCGAAGGAAAAAGGCCGAGCAGAGACGACGAAGGCGATGTAATCAAAGATAGGATACTGACGCAGACAATTTAGAGGGCCACATAGTAGACAAAGTGAAGGTAATTGATGGCGTGCTCATTGATATTGCTGATGGGAAACACGTCATGGCAGTGCTATTTCACTTGCCAGTTCCTTTGTGCACACAAGCTTCAAGTCAGCGCCAAAACCATGGCTACCGAGTCATCCGAGTCAACACCAAGCAATACTTCTTATCCAATGCCCCCAGCGTCTGCGGACATGGACACTATCTGGTCTTTTCTCGAGGAGGGGATTGATCACATCATGAACAAGCTACAGACCGGCGTCTCGAGCTTCAAGTACATGAGTCTCTACACTGTAGCCTACAACTACTGTATGTCCTCGCGCATGCATGGCTCACCCGATCGTACAGTGGGTCGCAGTGAGTATTTCTATATGATCTTCTCTTGCCACTCCTGTGGGAAGATGTCCTTTTTGATATCGGTGATGTGACGGAACTGACCACTTCGAGCAGCTGGAGCCACTTTGATGGGCTCTGATTTGTACAGTAACCTTATTCAATACTTTGTTACACATCTCAAGGGTTTGAAGGAGGAAAGAGTTTTCTCCTTTCTATTAAATTGGCCGTGACACCCTAACCCCGATGCAATCACAGCAATCGGATGCCGTACAAGACGAGGCGCTCCTACGATATTATGCCGCAGAGTGGGATAGGTACAGGACGGGAGCGTGCTACATCAACAGAGTGTTCATGTTTCTCAATCGTCATTGGATAAAAAGGGAGCGGGATGAAGGTCGAAAAGGGGTCTACCCCGTTTATATAGTGCGTCACATCCTCTTTTCTGTTGCACTTCTATGTGAACGTGATTATTTAACATCCGTGCAGCTTGCTCTCGTCCAATGGAAGTTAAACTTCTTCCTCCAGGTGCAGAGCAAGAATGGGAAACTGGCCGGCGCTATTGTTAGACTCGTCGAGCGCCAGCGGAATGGCGAGAGCATCGATCAAGGGCTCGTCAAGACAGTCGTCGACTCCTTTGTTTCCCTTGGCTCAGTGGATGAAGGCGATATCAACAAAGCCTCCCTTGATGTTTACAAGGAACACCTGGAAGCACCCTTCCTCGAGGCAACCGAGAAATACTATCAGCAAGAATCAGAAGCATTCCTGGCAGAAAGGAGCGTTTCTGACTACCTGAAGAAAGCAGAAGAGAGGCTCAGAGAGGAGGAGGATCGCGTGGATCGTTACCTCAACACCTCGACCCGAAAACCGCTTGTTAGCAAATGTGAGCATGTCCTTATCCGACAGCACTCGGAGCTTATCTCGGAAAGTTTCCAAACCCTACTACTCGATTTCGACACAGACGACGACGTGCAACGAATGTATGCGTTGTTGTCTCGGATTCCGGAGGGGTCGGAGCCATTAATGAAGAAGTTTGAGGAACACGTCAAGAGGGCCGGGTTGATAGCGGTGTCGAATTTGGTGGGGGAGGGTTCGGAAGGAACCGATGGTCCGGATCCCACGGCATATGTTGATGCCTTATGGGAAGTGCATCGCGAGAACTCGGAGACGGTAACTCGAAGCTTCAGGGGAGAAGCTGGGTTTGTCGCCAGTCTTGACAAGGCTTGCAGGGAGTTCGTTAACCGGAATGCGGCGACCAGGCTGTTGACAACGAAATCGCCAGAGTTACTGGCAGAGCACGCTGATATGTTACTGAGAAAGAACAACAGGATGGCGGAGGAAGAAGATCTGGAGGGTTCCCTCAACCGTGTAGTGAGTCTTGTCCTTTGGCTTTTCTCGCTCATTGATGTTGCCCTGTAGATGATGCTTTTCAAGTACATTGAGGACAAGGATGTCTTCCAGACATTCTATACCACCAAGCTGTCGAAACGGCTGATCCATGGTGTGTCTGCTTCGGACGAAAGCGAGGCCAGCATGATTTCCAAGTTGAAGGAGGCATGCGGTGTAGAATACACCAACAAACTGCAACGCATGTTTACTGGTATGTTCATAACATCCTTTGTCGAACTATCAGTGGCGACGTGGAATGTACAGAAACGATCCTGAGCAAAGATCTCATCAGCAAAATGTCCACGGTCTGACTGCACTTATGCGGCTTGAGCCATTACAAAATACTACCATACAGGACCATACTTTGTTGCAAAACATTAAATACTTTGTCTGCACTATATTTTAATGAAAAGAAAGCTTCTATACATATTTTTGGATAAGTTCAGAGATGTTCTGATGATTGGCCAAGGCCACGTTAGCCGACCAAGTGCATAAGAGTCAGTAAGACCGGATTAAGACAGAAAAGTCCCACGACGTTTTGCTGATGCTGACGGATCAATTCAAAGGGTGGATGCAGCAGAACCACGATGACATGAACATCCACTTCAGTATCATGGTGCTCGGCACTAGCTTCTGGCCCCTGAATGCCCCTAGCGACTTTATCGTCCCCCCCGAGATCCTTCCCACGTACGACCGTTTCTCCAAGTACTACAAAAGCAAGCATTCAGGGAGGAACCTCACCTGGATGTGGAACTACTCGAAGCACGAGCTCCGGACGAACTACCTGAACCGGAAATACATTCTGATGACAAGCTCGTACCAGATGGCAGTATTGCTGCAGTACAACGACCACGACACACTTTCGTTGGAGGAGCTATGGGCGGCCACTGCGATCAGTAAGGACAATTTGGTTGAAGTGCTGTCGTTCCTTGTCAAGGTTAAGATTCTCGTCAACAAAGAGATGGATCAGTATGATCTGAACCCTAGTGCGGCTTCTCATATTTGTCTTTCGGATGGCTGACTTCAAGTTGTATGTAGACTTCAAGTCTAAAAAGATTCGTGTTGGTCTCAACCAGCCAATCCAGGCTGCGGAGTCATCCAAAGTTCTCAAGGCTGTCGATGAAGACCGCAAATACGTGATCCAAGCCACCATCGTCCGGTAGGTCCATCAGTTTGTCGTCGGGTGATACGCTGTATGTGCCATCCAGCATCATAAAGGCGCGCAAGACGGTAAAGAATCAACCATTGATACAGGAGGTTATCTCGCAAATCTCTGCGAGATTTGCACCCAAGCTCCCTGATATCAAGAAGGTACATCGAGTAGGACAATTGTTGCATATCAAGCTCACGTGGACAATGACAGGCGATCGACACGCTACTTGAAAGAAATTTCATTGAGCGGGTGGATGGTGCAAGGGACACATTCGTATATGTTGCATGAAGAGCTTTACAAATGCCAATTCTTTTGTTCGACTTGTAGTCTAGTTAGAGGACGTAGTAATCCCAAGGTGAAGGGAGAACGGCGGGGAATGTAGGCGAGGTGGCGGGTGGGTCGGGACATCCTTGGAAACGTGCTTACAAGCAGACCTCAGTGTACGAATCTCCCTGGCCCAGCATCATCAACCCGACCCAGAGATATCCTTGAACACTCTTTGGCGTCCACTTCCACACTCGCCGCATGCCTGATCAATCTCTCCGACGCCCACCAATTCGACCCCTTCATTTGTTCGCGCCCAAAAATCACTCGTGGGCCACCCACATGCCCTAAGCTCGTTGTACACATATCCGGTCCCCTCACAATTCGTCTTGTGCCCGCACCTAAGCTCCCTACGACCACCTGTTCGGTCTTGCCATCGTGCGTGCCGCCTCTGTCCCCATCTAATGTTCCATAGCTACGTTGACCAAAAAGGTCGTGCTGAAGAGCATGCTGAGCACGGAAAAGGTCGGGGTAGCACTGGGGGGAAACAAGTGAGTAGGTCGAGTGTATGCAATAGGGTCATGAATTTATGTACAATAGTAATGTTTTCGAACAAAGATTATACCGACCGCAAGCAAGGTCCGGAGTACCATTTGAGCGATGGGAAATACACTCTTTATAAGGTGAACCAAGTAACAGTCACGTGGTCGTTCTTGTTGTCATACCGTCACTCGCCGACAATGTCTTCCATATTACGCCGATACCTGAGAGTTAGGAAAAGTGAGTGGTAGATGTAGTATGGAAAAATGGAAAAAACGAAACTGACGGGATGCAAGAGTCGAATGGAGATTCTACCGTGTCTAGCAATGTTCAGGAAGAGGAAGAAAGGCGTCGGAGCCGAGATGACGATGACGAGGCGATTCAAGATGTGATATTGGGCTCAAGTACTGTACAGGAGGGTGGTGGGGTGTCCAGCAAAGCCGAAGAAAAAAAGCTGAGCGGAGACGACGAAGGCGATGTAAGCAAAGATGGCATACTGACGATTCAGAGGGTCCATACCTCCACCATGCAAACAGACAAAGTGAAGATAACCGAAATTGATGGCGGAGGTGACATAGATTCAGTTGTGCTCACTGCCGATGGGAAACACGTCATGGCCGGTGGACGCGAAGGAACAATTCGATGCTGGAAAATGGATGACGGAACAGAAGTAGGGAAGCCAATGGATGCGGGGGGTCGTATCCTAAATATCGCCGTATCGCGAGATGGGAGATGGGTTGTGAGTGGGTCTAGACACTTCGCGAGGGTGTTTGACGCGCACAGCCAAAACCTGGTGGCTGAGTTGAAAGGACACACACGGTCACTGAATACTGTCGACATCTCCCCGGACGGGACGAAGATCCTCACCGGATCGGACGACTCTACGGTCCACGTTTGGCCGCGTTGGAGTGATAACTTGAACTTGAAGCAACGCCTGCAACATGATTCTTGGGTGGTCGAGGCCAAATTCTCGCCAGACGGACAGTTCATCGCGACTGCCACGTGGAAGTCCGTCAACATCTTCCAAAGTGAAAATGAACATCTCATGGTCAATTTCAGCTTGGATATCAGAAGAACCTACTCAGAGTGGCACAACCAATCCATCGCCTGGCATCATGACAACAAACATTTATTTGTTCTATCGCTGGATGGTCATATTCACCATCTCGACATAACGACAGGTACTTCACTCTCAAGGTGGCGCATTCACAACAATGATGGCAGTCGGCAGGATCGAATTGCTTTGACAAGTCGCCTTCGACGTGCATACATTGCAGTTTCTACTGATTCATCAGTCTCTTTCTGGGATATCGCAACACATGAGCAAGTCGGGTCTCCCATCCGGCATGCTGACACTGTCACATCCATGGCTATCTCCACAGACCATATCATGGTGACGAGTGCGGGCCAGACCCTCACAGTATGGAATACTCGGGATATTCATTTATTTTTCTACTGCTACAATGTAAGCTCACTTCTCTAAATAGGTGAATTACTTTCTCATCACGACCCAAAAAGACCATCCAAATTCTCCACTGGGAGGGCGAGCTTGCGAAACTTCGGAGTCGCTTCGAGACGCGGTTGCATTCTCAGCCTGTCCGCAACCAGACCCGAGGCCGCGAAATCGCCCGGCTTACGGCCCAACTAGAGGATTTGAACCATTCAACTGCCACCAAATTGGAGAAGCTTGACGCCGTGCAGCGAGACCTCGACCGATATCCTGATGTATCCCACGAGCTCCTCTCTGCCCGCAATGACCTCCCATACTTCCAATCACACGTCCACTGGGTCCACCAATGCTACAACCAACAGACGACAAAGCTCAAGTCCGCAATTGCAGATTGCCAGCCCCAATTATGCGACGTTCAGCGCTTCATTACAATCTCGGATGCATACTCCGAGTACACAATCGTCCAGACCCTTGAAAGGCTTAATGCAATCATTCAATTGACGTCAATCTTCATGGCTAAATATCTCTTGAACAACTCGCAGTCTCCGATTGTCGAGGAACGAGCCTCAGGAGTACAACGAGCCTCAAAACTTATTTCTAAACCCTTGGTAAATCGCTTAGAAACAATGGGACGCGACGTCATAGCCTCCTGCCTTCCGGTAGCATTCCGAGCCTACCTCATTTCTTGCGTCCGCCATGCTATTTCTTTCTGGGCCGTGGATAAACGGAATGATGAAGTTGTCGGCGGGATATACAAACAAGTGCAAGACTTAGGTAAGGAGTTTAATTCCATGAATCGTCGAGTGTTGTATTCATGGCAGTAAACAGAGTCGCAGATCTTTACTGCTCGTTGGCGCTCCCTCGCACACACTTATATCCCCAGCGACACAGACAACCTCGTCTCAGACACTATCCGGGGGCTTTCGGACATCGCCTTGGCAGCCGGTTGTGTTACGTCTGCTTCAGCCGCATACTCAAAGATCTCGTATAGGTTCCAACGCAAGATATTGTACATCATCTCGACATCTGAATGCCTTGGGAAATCCATTTGGAATGCACGGGTGGTCGACTTCAAACTCGTCGGTGGACATGCCGGTCAGATATTTGACGGGAATACCATGGAAGTGGATTACCACAAAGGTCGGACAAGGCTAGGTAGAGGCCAGAAAGTCTTGTGCACGACTCGGTTGGGATTGATGAAGGAGTACATCACGGACTCACTGGATCTGGATCAGAAGAACACGCTGGTGTCCACCGTGGTCAAGGCAAAAGTTCTTGTGGAGTCTTCACTCATTGGGTAACGAGTCGAGTTCATGACCTGAGTCCGAAGCCGTCAACTTTAGGATGGTTTGTCCGGTCGTCGCTGAGCCATGACATCAGCCTGATTCACGTTCCAACAAGCCATTTATTTCAACCACACATCTTAGGCCTGTATCTTTGTAATAATTCTCTTCCCCATCTATAGAGCCTTATACAGAATACCGACTTTGTGATTCCCACTCACTCCGCAAGTTTGACCACGACATGTTCTTCTGTTCTGTTCACCTTCCTCATCGTTCCTGCTCCACCGGAGCTTTTTCATGGTGCTCGGGACTCGGACTGCTCAAGCATAACATTGTTGTAGAATGAGAACTCAGGTTGTGCGAGTTCGAAGCTATTGATGTCTGCAACATTAAGAATCTGACAGGCACACCCGGGTTAACACTGATATGAAGGCACGTGGAATGAATCTTGACGTACGACTTTGGTCTGACGCCGGCCAGGACGACTTCTTTCTCATGATCGTCCTTGATCAGGAGAATTTTAGGGTCATACGAATACGCTGATAGAACATTCTTGTCCGTCGAGGTGAGCAAAGAAACCATTTACACTTTCGACGATGCAATCTTCTTTCTTCGTCCTCTTCAGGGAGGAGTCAGGTTTGAATTTGGGAAAAACCAAGGCCCAGACTGTTCGTGAGTACTGAACAATTGCGATAGTCCTGAACAAAGAATCGCATTAGCAATCGAACAGGTCGATAATGATAGTTATCGTATGGTCGTACGATGACCGTTTGCGGCCCATCACGGTCACTGGTCCCGGTCAGGGATCGATATCGTCACTACAAAAGGGAAAGCGCTCGAGACTGGAAGCCTAAGTAAGCAGTATTGAGTTACCTCACATGCCATCGTCACTCTGCGGACAGATCCGACGTTGGGATTCGGATTCCCAAAGGATCCAAACCCTTGCAAACCAATCAGCCGTACATTCGGCGTCTTACATTATGCATTGATCTTACAAGTGGGCCAACAACCTACATATCGTATATGAACCATGCACTACGGTCTCCAGCGCCATCTGGTTCATCTTCCTTTCTCATCTTCTGCCTCCTTTCTGCTTTCAAACGGTTCTCTCGCCATAGGTACATCCAGTTAGCCGTGGACGCGATCAAGATACCGATGGACATGAAGATGAACGTGATTGTCGCTGTAACGTGTCTGTGGTCCGTAGACAGATATCCAAGGAGAAAGATAGAAAAAAGACCGCCTAGTTCGAGCAGGATGAAAGCGAGGGCCACAGCAGTTCCGCGTCGCGTGTGCGGTGCGCTGTTGTTTGCTAACCACGTTGCCATCACGGGCATTCCGGAGGTCGCGCCGGGGACAGAGAAGAAGAGGGACGCGTAACCGATCAGACTTGATTGGCTCACTAGCGTGCGACTCCATCAGATTGGCATCTTTGTCTGCTGGACAGCTTCAACATACCGAGATACATGGTAAAACCAATGATCTTGAGAAGAGCAAAGAAGATCACGATACATCCACGACGCTTGTAGTGGTCCGACACAGCAACTGACACAAACACCACTTGGCATAGGATCTCAAATAAATGCAATGATTCATTCCTGGAAATACTTACAGACAAATGCGGCAGCGAATGGAGATGCACTCATGAGTTGAACTTGACTACCTGCATCATGATGTCCGAGACCAGCAACAATTGTCGGTAAGAACCTAACATCGTGAAGGTTAGAAATAGAAATAGATACGAGCAAAAGAAAGAAACTCACAACACGAAGCCGACTTGTATCGTGCCTAATAAATACGACCATTTGTCAATGAAGTTGAGATACGAGAGCGTAAGTAGATTACCATTAAAAAAGAAGACAATAGCAAGGATCAATACGTGCGGAGATTGGACCGCCCTAATAACTTCAGTCCAGCTAAAGTTGTTCTCTTTGCTATGTTCTGTCGCCGAACCGGCGTGAGCAAGGGCTGTAACAACGTGTGCCCGTTCTGTCTCCGTCAAAAAGCGGACCTTCTCGGGTGAACGAGGAAGGAAGAAAAAGGACATGATACCGAAGGTAATGGCGCATAGTCCCTCCTGTTAACACCGATAAGCTTCGTTCCCCGGAATACTTGATGTTCAACATACCACAATAAATATCCATGCCCAACCAGGCTTACCGCCAACTCCATCCAATTGGACGATGGCAGCGGCCACTAAACTAGAGAACGTATGGGTGAATATCGATACGCAGTAGAAAGCCGCAATCCTGTGAAACATTAGACAGTGTAATATAGCGCCAACTTGACGCGTACCGTCTTTGCAACAGCTTTGGAGGATAGAAGAAAGACAGAGAAATAATAATCATGGGAAGGATACCACCTGGGCTACTGGTGAACGAAGAAAATCATGGTTTGCAATACCCCAACCTTGGAACAAACCGAGCAAAAACCGACATGCTAAGAATCCAGAATAATTGTGGACCAGTCCTTGAGTTCCGGTGAGCCCACATACAACATTGAAACGACTTGTACCCCAAAACGCTTACCTTGCGAAGCAGATATAAAACCTCCCATTGTGATCATAGCAGGAAGCATAAGGTTAGGCCCAACATACTACAACGTTCAAAGTCAGTTCTAGTTGCATCATTAATGGTGTCGTGATTCACCTTCACAACCATGTTGCATGGAAACTGGACGACCATGGCCAGACTATTCCATGATGAGTAGGGGTTAAAGACTATGAAAATTCGTTCACTTACACATAAGTGACAGCAAGGGCTATCGTGTACTATCGAAAATAATAAGTGGAAATGAGTTACCTAGTAGACCGTATAAGGTACCTGATAGTTCGACATGGCCAAGGATCTCTGCAATCCAGCCACGTGCGCATTCCCAATATTGCCCTTGTCCTACACGTCGTCAATCAGTCATACGGTGCACGAAACCCAGCTCGCAAACATACCAAAGAATTAAAAAGAAAGAAACCAGCGAATACTGGTAGAACCGACATATCAAGCTTCCTCCAAACGGTGTGGTCTAGCACGGGACATTCAGGTTGGTGTAACTCGTCCTCCTTGAGACTATCAAAATGACGCAAAATGGGCGAATGATGGGATGACTCAGATTCCTCCATAGAGAACTAAAACTTGGAGGTGATCAGCGCGGTGGACCGGAGTGGTGAACAGAAGACCATGCACACACGCAACATTTAAACCAAGAGTGATGGCGGTAACTGCAACTGGTGTTCTAAGTCCGCCGACCGGATCCCTCGAGGAGTCTGTGTTGGGTGAGAACAAGAGCGGGTCAACCGGTGCGCTACAACCGTTTGCGCAACCGTGACCCTAGGATGGATGCTACCCAAATCATGTTATGCGTTTCAACCTGTCGACAGGACACGTGGGTCTTCGAGGTCACTTTCAAAGTCAACCTTAATGATTGGCTGAGCGTCCTGTTCTCGACCGAGACCTAATGGATCCTCGGTTCTCTTCATCGTCCAAATGTGCAAAGAAATGCAACTTACCCGTATCCATAGTGCCGGATAGGATATGATCGTTTGGCGATATGGGAATTTTGCAAACAAAGATGAATATCCTTTCTCGTTTGCCAACAACTCGAAGATGGTTCGTTTATGATACCGTTGGAAGTTTGGACTGGACATGTGTCTACATATCTGACCTTCGAGTCAGAAGGTTCTACTGGATGATCCATTTCTGGATGACGTCGGGCTGGGGTTCCGGTCGAAACGGTGTCATCACGACTATTCGAATTGAGAGGGCTGGCATTACGATGGCAGAGAAAACTGGTCTTCGCCAGACACGTCATCGTCGTCGACGTGACGTATTATTATCACGGCCCGATTCTTATACTTACCGGCATCCATTTTAAATACCAACCATGGTGTTGTAAATTGAAGGCTGAATGTTTGCTGTCATGATGCCAGGCAATATACAGTCGACTCCCACATAACCGATACCTCTCGGGACATGCCCAAGAGCATACGTTATGAGAGAGTATTTGTTCTCGGGAGATTGGCCTGCTGAGACAAAACAGTCAAATTTTTCGAGCGGTATTTAACAACAATGATATGTAGAGTAGTACGAGGCTAAGTACGTGTAAGATAATCGGTAACCTTCCCGTTCACCATGCTCTCCATCGCAGTAACTCGGGTTCTTTGTTTCGACGAGCGCAACATATGTCAGCAGCCCCGCACAAATTCATTGTCCAACTCATCGACAACATCCTCCAACATGCGAACGGCCTCAAGCGGCTCCTTTCGCGTGCGACACGGCTTCAGATCAACCTTCACAGCACCGGCGACGTGTTGTTCATCAGCCTCGCTCATTGCCTACACAGCGCGTGCCTCCAAGACAGACTGCCAAATGTCTTTGTCTGTAGACTGTTGCCTACAAAATGTTGTGTTTCTCCTCGTCTGAGTCGAGGAACTCGGGAATGCTCACCCGATTTGCATGTTGAAGGACACCGGTCACCTCCAAGCTATCCAGCGCTTTGTTGAGAATAGTCTCGGCAGACTCAGGCTCGGCGACAGTGAGGTTTAGGTCACTCCTTGCCTTGGTTGTCGTTGCACTCCCATGCTTGCTAGCAAAAAATTATATAATATACTACCTAATTTGGTTATATTTCGGATGTTGTATCGGTTTTGCATACGAGAAAGTGCTATCGGGTATGCGATATGGGAGAGTATTTGTTATAGGATGGAACTCCCGCATTCCAAGTCGGGAAATGTAAAAAGGTATACATTAGAAGGGAGTATCGCTTTTACCCCCTATTCCTTATGTGGGAGTCGACTGTAGTTCAACTGAGTAATTCGGATTCGAGTACGCGGAATTCGCCGGAAAAGCAGGTGGACCCCGGACCGAGCCAATTTACCTCGGTCACGACGGTCATCGATTATCCGTTGGCCGCATCCGTGTACGCTCGTGTTCCGGTCGTGCGCGTGCCAGTGAGCGACCAGGTCTGATCCCGTCACGATTTTGACACGTCCAGCTGCGCGCCTGAGTATTTCCGGCTCGTGTGTCTCGATTCGATCACTCGGCGCATCTAACACACTTGCGCATACTTCCCACTTTGCGATACTGAAACATGATCACTGCCGTCCTCGTTCACACCCTTTCCACAATGGTCCCAGCCGTGAGTGTCAAGGACGACTGACCTAATCTCCATTTCTGTTTTCCAGTATCGAATATTTCCTTTGGTTCCACATATCATCACGTGTTCCCTATCAGCAAGGAATACGACAGAGCATATTTCATCGATGACGTTGATTTCGATTTTGATTGGCTTCACTCATCGTCCTGTATCATAGCGGTGACCACATTTGCATGAATCCTTGGCAGTATTGCACCTTTGATCGCCTCCCTTTCGCCACGCCTGTTCGGTCGTTCATTTTTCTGCTCGACCTTACCAGCACTAGTACCCTCATTCCAGTCCTGCAGCTCGTCACTAGCGTCTTTTCCACGTCCCTTCAACCCACCCAGTTGATTGGTTCTTAGGCGTGGGCATAACTCGGAAACTATTTGTGACTTGATCATGACAAGAACGAACACGTGGTTCATCAGCGTCGTCGAAATCGAAGTCACCCCATTTTCGTACGAGCCACAGGCGAAGGAAGATCCGTGTCGGACATGGATCACGCAAGGCGATCTGATCTCGTTCCGTTGTCACAGTTATCGCCACCAACAAAGGAGCTTGGCATCGCCGTTACAGCTTACTCGCTTTGGACAAATCAGGAAACTCGAGGACCGCTTTGGTACGCGAACCTCGCTTCCAAGACCGTAAGCTCACCAGACATGCTTTCTTACTCACATACGCGCCATATAATATTCGGCACAACATCGCCATCGTGGATGCGCTGACCGAGCTTGCCAAGAACACCACGCACTGAGGCAGAACTGCAGGAGATCAATCAGTTCATTGAAAACGCGAATGTCAAAGGAGATAGGTACCCTACAAGCCACGCAAAGCGGAGACTCTGAGCTTAGTTTGTCGATGTCACATACATAGTATCTCAATCGTCTTGCAGGTTACAAAACGCCTGAAATGTTCACGAGTTTGCTGGCGTTGCTGCTCGAAAGATAAAAATGGGACGAGTATTCAGGTTGACGCAAGTAAAACACATCTCAGCGTACGAATCCTCGTCCCTCATCAATATCCCAACCCAGAGACATCAAGCCACATCATCGCTCACCCCTCGACGGTCTCTACTTCCACGCTCCCCGTCCGCCTCGTCACCCTCTCCAAAGCCATCCGTCTCGGATCTCTATACCCGTTCCCAACCCCGAGCACACTCTGCCCACTAGCATGTCCTAAACTCGTCGCACGCATACCCGGTCCTCTCGCACGCCTTGCCGCCACCTGCTCGTGTTCACTGCCGCCACCGTCCTTGGCAAATTTGATCTTGCTGTCTGGTCTTGGATGCGAACGCGAACCGGAGAGCCCTGCGATCGCCCAAGAGACTTGCACGCCCCGTCGGATACTCCATAGCCATATCAACCCAAAGACAGGCGCACTGACGAGGACGTTGAGCACGGGAAACAAGTCGGGGTAGCGCGCGGGGGGCGGGACGAGTAGTTCGAGAAGGTGTAAGAGAATCATGGAGAAATTGACAGTCTGGATGCGGGTATGCACGATGTCAGTCATTCGGGACAGGTGCGCGCTACAAGAAAGGGAGACACGCACCGCCGAGAGCGCGTGCGTGAACGAATCAAAGCGCACGCAAAAGGGGTTGTATCCTATGAGTCGGCACCAGAACAGGAGCATCGCGATGTATTGCACGCCGAGACCGTCTTTCTTGAGTAATGGCCACATGCTGTGGTTGGGTTTTGTGAGAATGATCAAGTAAAGAGATACAAACAGATCCAACCTGAAGACACCCACGACGTTCCCAAGAGCACCCCAGGCGAACACTTCTTCGCCAGGCATCGCGCCCGAGAGAAGGAGCGTAAGAGGAAGGAGGGGTAACAATATCGTCTTCTCGTGAACTTGAAATGAAAAGAGGAAAAATGACATCGACGTCGTCAGTAGCGCGTAGGGAAGCAAAGGCAGTGTTGGGGCCTGAGGCTGTGACCGTCCATCCTCTGGGGGAGATGGTAGTCGGCCGTAGTAAGCTCTCCACATAGGTCCGGCCGTCGCAGGTAAAAACCCGAGTGCGGTAAGAGCCGCCGAGGCTTTGATCAGCAGAGGTTCCCTTCCCTCGAATACACGCCTCCATTTAAGGACAGTAACATTGGTGAAACACCAAAAGTTGGCGACCTTGTCTTCGAAAAGGCCACGAGAGAATGGAAAAATCCGTGCTATTGAATCCCCGAGAGTGGATATGGGTGAGAATGGAGGAAGGAATGGTGCGAAAGCGACAAGAAAGGTGAGTGTGGTGACCAGCGCCAGTCTGGTAAATAGTCGGAGCCTGATAGCCTTGTCAGCAACGCCCACTCATCCAGCCAATAGCAAACATACCCCTCCTTGGATCCCAGGGAAATGCATTTACTAAGTAAGTATGCACCGATAGCAGGGGCATAATACAGAGACATCTGCTTGAAACACAGGCTCAGCACGAAGAAAACAGCACCGACGAGGTCAAACCCGATGGCAAATGCGTTGATTGCTAACAACGTAAAACCTGAGGCAAGATTATATCACATGATCTATTCATAGGACATGTGCGATTTACGCACCAAGCATTACCGAGTTGTATTGAAAATGGCCAAAGTCGATGAGCAGTAGAGCGGGGTGGAATAGAAGTGTCACAAATGCAGCATGCTGCGGTTCAGATGAGTTGCAAGATACAGTCTAATTAAGTGAATCTTCATACCTGGGTCCTCGAAGAGCGCATGGCATGCCACGTGCGCATGAAACAATACAGTGCTGGGACATATATAAGGGCATCCAGCGCAAGCACGCTTGCACGCATAAATAATTTATTTCCTGGCGTTTCTATTCCGCGAGAAGTATCCAAAGCAAACCAGGTCGGCTCGATCCACGACCCACTTTGGAATCAATTTAAGATGGGGCTGTACATAGGCGAGTTGTGACTGGGACTTACACTTTTCCACATATCCATGAAGCGTAAGCGGTCAGTGGAGGATAATCGAGACCCCAATACTGCAGGTCGTAGCGATACCACTGCTGGACAGGGAGGTGGATAGTCACTTCCATCCAATGGCGCTGCGCTTCAAAGTCACCGAACATGGGCGGGGTGGCATATCCTGGGCAACGGGCTTCGATGAAGATGTAAGAAATGGGATAGGAACATACCGGAGTGACTACCCAAACCTATGCACCACTTGACGCAGGTCGAGGCGGCAATCGCACAAGGTACCACCCAAGCCTTCATGCCCTGTCTATGCATCCAACGAACCCAGCGCCTTACAGCACCGTAATCTAACACGTCGTCGTGTTGGGCATCCGGGATGTAAGCTCGTCTGTTCTGTGCCATAAGAGCACGAAAACTTTGCGACCTGTTCGCGCTTGGAGGGAGGGTAGTGGGGGTGGATGAAGCGATGGAAGCAGGCGAAGCACAACTTCGCGCTTGCCAGTCGACATCGTGAAATGCGCCCGTTTTTAGCCAAGGCAAGCTCTGGGGAGGGTGTAACAAATGCCGGCGAGGTTGGGGAGATACGATTTCGGGGGGTTCAGCATCCGAGCTAGTCAACACGGAGAGAGAATAAATTTTAAGAATGTAAGAAGTTAATGACGCACAAGGTGCTTCGAAGACTGGCGACGGAGCTGCGAAGGCGCAATGTCGACTTCCGGAGGTGTTGTGACGACGAATTCAGGGATACAGTCCGGTCGCGAGATGGTCTCCTAAGCGGTTGTGAGTCTGGAAGAACGTCCATTGTTGAGCTAAGAACGCCGCTCCCAAAACGGAAAGTGATTGTTTGTTTCAAAAGCTGCTGCCAAACAAGGACAGGTCTTATCCTCTTACTGAATTTCGAGCGCGATATTGCCGAACAATAAATGTTGCAGATCGAATACCCGATTTAGTCGTGATTTGGCTGATATAAAGGTGATATCGATCTTGATCGCTCGTACGCATCTTTCACCCCCATTTCCACCATGAAGAGGGGTTTTCTCAACACCGACAAAGCAAAGCGCAAACTTGAAGCCACCGAAGACTCGAACCTCCCACAGGACGACTCCAATCGTAAAGACAAGGGAAAGGAAAAAGAAAAGGAAAAAGCAGAACTGTAAGATACCGTTCTCGCACACCGCCTGTGACTCACCCAATTCATGTGGATAGACCTCCAGGTGGCCGGATTTTCCGGGTTGCTGATGGTCTTGACCTTCATTCCGTTCCGCCTTCCGTGAAATCAAAGGAACAAAAGCGCTTCATATTCCTCTACTGGCCGCGAGATCCCAAAGGCAAAATCATAAAGCCTTCCGAAATTCATGGCAAAGAGGCGGGAAATGGCGTTCAGTTTTGGGGGGCTACCCTCTACGACTTCTACTTTGTTCGCCGTATGCCTGACAATGATCATTTTCTGACCATCTCGACGGGAAGCAAGCTCACCAAGGTCATGAAGGAATTTGGTGAACTTGACCACGCTGCAGACCAGATTTCCTTGGCGGCTCGTGAACCCGAGCCGGTGGAAATCCTAGCTTGGGATCCTGCTCAGGCTATTACGGCACATGAGCGTCGCATCTTTGCGCGTTTCTGTACACCCAAGCAGGTGAGCGAGAAAGGTTCTGCCTCTCGAAGCTTCAACAAAGGAATCTGACATTGATATGTAGACAGCGAATATACCTGAACCAATCGAGCAAGCTGATATGCAGGGCATTGACTCTGATGCCACTGGAGGGACCAAAAATCCGGTTTCAGACTCGGAAGACAGCGTGCAGGAAGGCAAATCTGAGTCTGTCAATTCGGCGGACGAAGCCAGTACACAGTCTAAGCAGATCCCATCAGATGTTTCCGTGGAGTCCCCGTTCCACCCAAGCCATTATCCTCCACCGTGGCCTTTGGTGCCATTCGAGAACCCATCTCCATATCCTCTCCAACGACGAATACCGATTCATCTCCTTCCAAAGAAGCTCTACGTGCATGACCCGTGGAAGCTTGCTAACACTGCTTGGCATCATCACGATCTCGAAGGCGGAGATAAGTCATGGAGTTCAAAGAGCGACCACGTACGAACGTACACCCTCTCGCTTCCATGTAGATCACAAGAAATGGTGGAAGATACGGCGAGAATGGCTGCTATAGCCGAGGGTATATTAGTCGAGACTCGTGAAGGGGTCATTATCCCTCCCCAGCAGGAAACCGAAGGTCCCACTGAACAGCCTGCCATTCGTGCCTTCCTCCCAAAGCGGCCTCGGAAACCAACCGAGGTTCCCGAAGCCCATCTATACATCTCTCCAGCGGCTCAGCTCGGAAATGGAAACCACTCCGTCGTTTACGAGGCCGAGTTGGAACTCCCACGTGATCTTTTTTGTGAGAGGACTTATTGTCGGACTTGCCTTGACGAGCAGATCGACGTCGAAGTCAATCGACTAAAGGAATCTGGAGAGTGGGATCGGCTGCTGAACGAACATGCCACCAAGAAAGCTGACCTTTCCGCTCATGATTCTTCATCTTCATCTTCTGTTCAGTTACCTCCACGCCACGTGGGCTTTGTCTCCGTGAAAGACGAGCGTCAACCCTTGGAAACGGTGTCGCTCACGACTAACCCCGCGGCCGAGGATGATGGTCCCAATCACTTATTATCCGACCCCGTAATCAACCGTTCCATCACCTATGAAGGATTGGCCATCCCCGTCTACCCGAATATCCAGTGGCAAACCCCCTCGTTGCCAGACACGATCTGTAAACACCAGGCAGAAAAGATGAAACCAGTTCCCCAGACAGCCCGCTTCCGCGTCGCAGCCAAGTTGTCCCTCCCCTACGACCCGCACCTCGAACGCGAAGCTCACAACTACCTCGAGTTCCCTGGCCACTTTTTTGAGCACTGGTCGGGGTACAACGTGGTGCCGCCCATCCACGATCCAACGCCCGTCGGTGCGGTCGTGCCACAGTTCTTTGGGTATTATGAGCCGGAGGAGCCGTCTACTATGAAGGACGGCTTCCTCAGTCCGATTTTACTGGTGGAACATTGCGGTCGGCCGATCAGCATCCAGGAGCTGTCGATCGACGATCGACACGAGTGCGCGGCCCTATTGTTCCGTTTCCACTACGCAGGGTGGCTCCACGAGTCGTTCGCTGAGCGCAATATCCTCATGCAAAAGGGCCATCCAACGTGCAGTCCGTTGGAGGAGACGGATGACCCTTATTACCGACACCGAGAGCACAGCTTCCGACTGATCGACTTTGGTCGGTCAGTGAAACGAGGAGGCAAGGTGGGAGCATCGGCAGTAGAAGAGATGAATGGAAAGAAGCTTTTTGGGATCATGGAATTCGCAGGGATGCCAGAGTTTTGAATCATATGAGCTATCGCGCACCATGGACAGCGTGTATACCATATGTTGATGGAGATCACTTTTGAATAACCGGAAGCGCCAGAACCGGGCGACAGGACCGGTGCCATTCCATCCATTCTATACACCTTTGCCCCATGAATCTCTCTACAATGCAAACTCGATAGATTCCAACGATAGCCTACACATTGTACTGCAATTTCATCAAAATTTCGTCACGCTTCCCGATGATCTCGTTGATGTCGCCATACCCAGTAAGACCCATCGTGACGTGCAAATCACAGATGGTCTGCCTCAGGATCTGCTCCACACCTTGCTGTCCCGCAATAGCGAGACCGTACAAGAACGGACGTGCGACTGGAAAAAACAGTTGGGATCAGGAACCAGAGGCTCGGAGGATGGGAAACGGTACGAACGCAAGACACCTTGAGCACCCATCGCGAGCGCTTTGATGATATCACTTCCCGTGCGGATCCCCGAGTCGAAGAGAACGGTCAACTTGCCAGACTTTTGGGCAGCGAGGACTGCCTGCGACTGCATGATCTTGTCGAGTGCGTCCAGCGAACCGATCGCACCATCAACCTGACGGCCACCTTGGCGTACACGTCAATTACACGCGTCCTCGATACATACGAGCGACGTACCGTGGTTCGACACGACGATGCCGTCGATACCATGTACAATCGCCTTCTCTGCATCCTGTGGCAACGCAGGTGCCATCATGTTCATGAACGATACATCCACCACCACGACTCACCGACGCGCGTTGGATACCTTTGAGCACGATCGGCCCGTCCCAGTTGCGCCTGATAAACTTCAAGTCGTCCCACGTCCGAAATACGCCCGAGTTCACCTCCCCAAGCCACTCCTTGCCCAACATCACCTCCCGTGCAAAGTGTTCGTCGCCGTTGGCAGCCGCCTCCCTGATTTTGGGCGGGTCCAACGGAAACGTGGTGATCTCACCCTGACGCGGCGCGAGGTCGAACCGCTTCATGAACACGGGGTCGGACGTCCCGACTTGGATGCCGACGCCACATGCAAACGGGAGGTATCCCGTCTCGATGTCGTGGGGGCGCCAACCGAGGGCCATCGTGTCGAGCGTGATTACGAGCGCTGTGAACCCGTTCGCTTTGGCCCGATTCAGAAGCGAGAGGGTGATCTCTGTGGTACGGGGCCTGCGCGTTGTTGATGAGTGTCTGAAATGAAAAAGGTCGACATGGATCAACGGTCCGGGGCGTACCAGTAGAGTTGGTACCATCGGTGGCCGTTCGGACCGTTGGCCGTTGCCACGTCTTCGATGGACCGACTAGAGGCGGTACTCATGATGTATGGGACACCGACGGCGCCAGCTGCGGCCGCGCTCGCGAGTTCACCGTCTGGATGCAGAATGCCTTGTACGCCGACAGGGGAGACGAATATCGGCACAGGGTATTTCACGCCAAAGATGGTCGTCTTGATCAAAGGCAAACTCGGTCGTGAATCATGAAAAAGTGAAGCGGCGTACCTCTAGCTTGCGGTTCGTCGCACCGACGAGCATCTGTGGGACGATCTTCCAATTCTCGAACGCCTTTTTATTGGCGGCGTCCGTCGAGCACGTCCCAGCGCTTCCAAAGGTGTACATGTACGCCGCTGCATCCAAGACGACGGGGGTGAGGACCCATTCATGGTGACGATAGGCAAGAAACGCACAAAGATGATCCTTCAACACCTCTCTCGCCTTATCTTCGATTTCCTTGATGTTGACCGTACCCAGGATCGGGGGCTGAGCCTGCATGTAAATCTCCGACAAGAACTTGGTCCATTTGTCGGGAAGCGGGTGCGGGGCAGTCATGTTGAATTCAGGCAGCGGGTCACGGTCTGGTTATCGGTGGAAGTGTCGCACAAAGGATGGGTGTACCCCGGGGAACCCGGCAGCGATGGGAATATTTTCAGCCTGAGAATGCGCATTTCGCCCGGTTGTCGGCATGGCACGTCATGATCATGAGTAACTCCAATAAGTATCGTCTCGACTGAGCGGTGAAGTTGAACTTGCACTCTGAAATCGAATTCAAAGTGAAATAGTCCAAACCTTCAAATAGGGTCGCGTTGCGTCGACGACCTCGTGCTGAAAGTTCCACTGGCAGGAAACATCGAGCACAACGCCATCTCGCGGGAGAAGTGAAGTTGCATCACACCCAAACTCCATCACGAATCGCTTCGATCAATCCCACGAACAACGTCTTCCGACTTCCTGACTTGACCACGCTCTCGTACATGACCCCAGACGCGGTCGAGCGGCCCGACTTCTTCGTGGCGTCCAGTGACAGAAACTTTCGATATCGATTTCGCGCCGGGGTTCGGAGAGTTCCAGCCTAAGTGGATCTCGAGTGTGTCGCAGTCACTTTTATTGACAGTGTACCCGAGCCGGCTAACTACGAGACCAATCGACCACGCAGCTCATGCTCGCCTCCGCCCTGGCACCGGCGCCTCCCTACCACTCGTGAGTCACCTCGCACCCGCAGTGACGTCGAACTTGAACGATGGACGTGGATGCGTATTGCAAGAACAAGCGGGATCGCCGATTGATACGGTCTGGAAGATGTCGGCCCGCGCGAGCTATCAGCATGAAGGTCTGTGATTTCATCATGCTTCTTACTCTATATACTTACATGCTCCGCTATCTATCCAAAAATCGACGAGGTAAACTCAGCAGACCTGGACGTGTGTACCGCGCAGGTTAGCATAGTGGAACCTGTCCGTGATTAGGACACGACCTTTGGACAGACGAAGCAAAAAGAGAAGATACAGCGCTTTGCACACTCAAAGGATCGTGTGATTATTTTTTTTCGCGTGTGCCCAAAAAGGACGCACGAGCACGGTACGCGTAAGTAAAAGTCTCTTCCAGGGAACCCGATTGATTGCAGCAGCAGTTGTCGCGGAACTTCACTGGAAGATCCGCATGAGCACACCAGGTAGTGGCAGGAACTCAATTTGAGCTTGTCTGGACTCGCGCTTATGTCGCCGTAGCTCTCCAGTAGCGATACTGCAGTGCTGAGCGCCAGCGGCAGTCAGGGCAAGGGACTCAGAAATGGCGAGTGGGATTGAATAGAGAACATTCAAGTTCGACATCGGCTGAACCTCGTCGTCAAGTCCCCAAGATAAAATGGATAATACCATGAAACTGTCGCAGAAGCTCCTTCGCAAGGATCATGTCGACAATTCCCCCTTCGCGCACCGTGCGATCCTCCGTCATGATGCAACTCAGCGCCGCCCTCAATTTGAACGTCCCTTACACGTGTCTCTACTTGATGGTTGTTTCTGACCATTTTACAGATGGGCTGGTCATTCCTATCAATACTCTTGGTTGTCATGTGCTGCACAGTAACGACAGGCTCTGTCCGGACGAGTATAGCACCGACGGTCATACTTGACAACGCGACCGTGACAGGTGTCGCTTCAGGATCTACCAACCAGTTCCTAGGTATTCCATTCGCCCAACCACCGTATGTCATGTTTTACCCCAACAATTCCCGTATGCCATTGATTTTAAGTTCCTCGGAACAGGACGGGAAATCTGCGTTTCCGGCTCCCACAGCCAATGCCGCCATATAGCACCAGCATTTCCGCGACAGCCTATGGCCCTGCATGTCCCCAACAAGCATTCAAGCTCCCTTTGCCCTCTGGTCTACTCGCCGAGACCACCGACTATTTGATAAACTACATTTACAACATTGTCACCCCTTCTGCAGAGGATTGTTCGTAGATATTTCACATCACCTTCCGTCCCTGGCGGCCGAGTCTGATACGCCATTGATGATATAGGTCTTACGTTGAATGTATTCACCCCTGCCAACGCAACTCCAGACTCCAAGTTACCTGTAGTGGTAGTGAGTGACTTCCACGGATCGTTTCTGTTGGATCTAACGACTAAGACAACACTCTGGAATAGTGGATATTTCCAAGTGGATTCGTGTTTGGTGGAACGGACATGTGCGTATCACCAGGACCTCTGGTTACATATCATGGTCTTAACTGGCGACCATGACTGCAGTTATGACGGCAGCGTCATCGTGGAGAAAGCCACCTCACATGGAGTTCCCGCCGTATACGTCAGCATGAATTACAGGTGAGCATTCAGGTACCTATGCATATGGGTGTCTGAACACAGGAATTTGGACCTCAAGGTTGAATGGTGAGCAGCTGATTGGTCACCTGTATATTCTGTCTGCATGCACCGATCGCCGTGCGCATAGCGTTTGGGTTCCTGGCGAGCCAAGAAGTCAAGGATGCCGGCGTCGGAAATCTGGGCCTCCAAGATCGTAGGTGTCTTCTCCACGCCAACATTTGTTGTTACTCACATCAGTTCGTCACGAATCAGAACGCCTCGCTCTGCAATGGATACAAAAATACATCAGTGCATTCGGGGGAGATCCTACCAAGGTCACAATGTAACAGCTTTCGACCTGTACCCTTTACTTCACGCTGAAATCCTTGCATAGCTGGGGCGAAAGTTCAGGCGCAGTTTCTGTCGGTTTGCACATGGTAACAAACGGAGGAAACCCTGACGGTCTATTCCGAGCAGCATTCATGCAAAGCGGATCACCGATTCCTGTGGGAGACATCACCCAGGGACAACCATACTATAATTCCCTTGTTGCTGCGACAGGGTGCTCCAGTTCGACCGACACGTTGCAGTGTTTGCGCGAGGCACCGTACGAGACATTGTTGAATGCGGTGAACCAATCTCCTGGGATATTTTCATATCAGGTACATCCTCTAGAGAGTTGGACAACACCGTGTTACTGACGGTCCTGGTATATAATACCTGCGGTCTCAAAGTCGCTCGCATTGGCATGGTTACCTCGTGTAGATGGTGTGTTCCTGACAGACGACCCACAAAATCTGGTTCGACAGGGGTCAGTTGCGAACATACCATTCATCAGCGGTAAGTTTCGTTTTCATTTCTGCAGATTGTCTGATCGGATTCCGATTGTTGGCATGCTAGGCGATTGCGATGACGAAGGCACTATATACTCTCTCTCTCAACTCTCAACATCACGTGAGTCGTGCTCATTGCTCAAATGACCAAGTCCATGCAACTCTACCTACTTCTCATTAGGACGGACACGCAATTTGAGGAATATCTCCGCACATACTGGACGCCGAATGCATCGGCCGCTGAACTCTCGCAGTTGATGGTGCATTATCCCTCTGACCCCGCTCAAGGATCGCCGTTTGGTACGGGTGACCTGTATGCACTCTCACCCCAGTTCAAGCGCCTAGCTGCCTTCCAAGGGGACGCCGTATTTCACGCGCCGCGACGTTTCTTCATCCAGAGTCGCTCTGGAAAACAGAGTCTATGGACATTTTGTATGTTATGAGCTGCGATGAGGGTTATTTGGAACCTTACTTTCGGTTTTCTTCAATCAGTGAACAAACGATTAAAGATAACACCTTTCTTCGGTTCCGTGAGTCGACATCAACTGCACCCTATCCTCATCCGCTTAACCAATTATTCTCGTGGCTTCAGTTTCACGCCTCCGATTTACTCAACGTGTATGCTGGCGAGGACATGGCCTCTTACCTCGTCCGTTTCGTTTCCAATCTCGATCCTAATGTCGGACAGAGTACAGACATATATTGGCCACAGTACGATGCAACAACCAATCAGACGATGCTCGAATTCTTGGACGGGTTCATTCCACAGGCGTTGACAACGGATACATATCGTGCAGAGGCGATCGCATATTTGACGAACCTGACGTTGGCAAACTTGCCGTAGAGTGCAACAACTTGGGAAACATCATGCCACAGGGCTTCTTCGCTGCTGTAGCTGTGCAGAAGCAGTGCCGAGTGCCGAGTACTGTGTGCTACTAGGGGCATCCAGGACAGGGGTTGGCGAGCACAGCAGAGTAGAATCGAATAGAAAATCAATTCACACAGCGGATCCAATATCAACCGAACCTTCTCCACTACTTTCTTGCCAAGTCCGAAAGAGATCGAATGACCCGGGACCACGATAGCTCAAAAGTGTCGCAAAAGCTCCCCCTCGCAAACCGGCGTGTGATTCACCATGGACCCCAGGGCCAGCCTCAATTTGAACGTCCCTTACACGTGTCTCCACTCGGTGGTTGTTGCTGACCATTCTACAGACGGGCTGGTCATTCCTATCCATATTCTTGGCTTCCTTGTGGCACGCAGTGACAGCAGGCTCTGTCAGTGTGCGGGAGAGTGCAGCACCGACGGTCATGCTTGATAATTTGACCGTGACAGGTGTTCAGTCAGGATCTACTAATCTTTTCCTAGGCATTCCATTCGCCCAGCCTCCGTATGTCAATGTTTGCCCCAATAGTTCCCATACGCCACTGATTTATGTTCTTCCTCTCGCCTCGGGATAGGACAGGAAACCTGCGTTTCCGGCTCCCGCAGCCACCACCACCATATAACGTCAGCATCTCTGCAACGGCATATGGTCCTGCATGTCCCCAACAAGCATTCGAGTTCCCGTTGCCCTCTGGGCTACTTGCCGAGATCGCCGACTATCTGACGAACTCTATTCACGACATTCTCATCCCTTCTGCAGAGGATTGTTCGTAAAGATTTCACGTCGTCTTCCGTCCCTTGCATCCAAGTCTGATGCGATATTGATGAGATAGGTCTTACATTAAATGTAATTACCCCCGCCAGCACAACTCCAGCCTCTAAGTTACCTGTAGTGGTGGTAAGTGACTTCCGCTGATCGTTCCTTAACTAAAAACCATCTCTTGAATAGTGGATATTTGGAGGTGGATTTGTGACTGGTAGAACGAACAGGTCAGTGTGTGTCACTAAAGCACCTCCGCTTACACTGATGATCTTGACTGACGACCATGAACCTTACAGTCACGACGGCACTGTTATAGTGGAGAAAGCTATCTCGCTCGGTGTTCCCGCCATATACGTCAGCATAAATTATCGGTGAGCAACCTCGTAGCGATGGTTGCGAACATATATGTCTGATAACAGCTTGGGACCCAAGTCTGAATGGTGAGCAGTCCATTGATCATATCTATATTCACTGATTCCCGTGCGTCTAGCGTTTGGATTCTTGGCAAGTCAGGAAGTCAAGGATGCTGGCGTCGGAAATCTGGGCCTCCAGGACCGTAGGTGATTCACGTCTTCTACTGTTATTTTGCTTATTCGATTCGTCGTGAATCAGAACGCCTTGCTCTTCAATGGATACAAAAATACATCGCTGCATTCGGGGGAGATCCAACCAAGGTCACGATGTAACAGCTTTCAATCTATGCTCTCTACTTTGTGTTCACAAGGACGTGCCATGCCATCGTTCTACAGCTGGGGCCAGAGTTCGGGCGCGATTTCTGTCGGCTTGCACATGGTGACGAACGGAGGAAATCCAGATGGTCTATTCCGAGCAGCATTCATGCAAAGCGGTTCACCGAATGCCGTGGGAGACATTACGCATGGACAACCACACTATGATACCCTCGTTTCGGCGACGGGGTGCTCTGGTTCGACGGACACGCTGCAATGTTTGCGTGAGGTACCGTACGAGATGTTGTTGGATGCGGTGAACCAATCTCCCGGGATATATTCATATCAGGTATATCCTCTGGAAGATTCAACGATTCAAAGTTAACTGACGGACTGGGTGCATAAACGCGTACGGTTTCAAAGTCGATTGCCGCACCGGCTTGGTTACCTCGTGTAGATGGCGTATTCTTAACAGACGATCCACAGCGTCTGGTCCAAAAAGGATCTGTTGCGGACATACCCTTCGTTAGTGGTAAGTTGCGTTCTCATTTCCTGACTAGATCCTAATTATTTGACATGCAAGGTGATTGTGATGACGAGGGCACGTTGTTCTCATTCACATCCCTCAACATTACGTGAGTCGCGGTCAAACGAACCAAGTTCGCGTAACTCGACGACTTCAACCTCTTGTTCATTAGGACGGACGCGCAATTTGAGGAATACATTCACACGCAGTGGATGCCGAATGCATCGACCACCGAAGTCACGCAAATGATGATGCATTATCCTCCTGACCCCGCTCAAGGATCGCCGTTCGGTACAGGTGACCTGTATGCACTCACACCGCAGTTCAAGCGACTGGCTGGCTTCCAAGGGGACGTAGCGTTTCAGGCGCCGCGACGTTTCTTCATACAGAATCGCTCTGGAAAACAGAGCATATGGACGTTTGGCACGTCATGGTTCACCATCTGAATTCATTCAAACCTCACTCTTTACTTTCATTCGTCAGTGAGCAAACGACTCAAGATAACACCTTTCCTCGGTTCCGTGAGTCGATATAACACTACCCCTTCTCCATCCTTATGCCATTATTCCGACGACTTCAGTTTCACGGGTCCGATTTGCTCAATGTGTATGCTGGCAAGGACATGGCTTCTTACCTCGCCCGTTTCGTTACCAATCTCGATCCTAATATCGGACAAAGTACAGACCTATATTGGCCACAGTACGATGCAACAACCAATCAGACGATGCTCGAATTCTTGGACGGGTTCATACCACAGGCGTTGACAACGGACACGTATCGTGCAGAGGCGTTGGCATATGTGACGGATATGATGTTAGCACATCCTTTGTAGTGAGCAAGCGAGAAATAGTAGCCAGCTAGTAGGGCAACGCATAAATCGTGCAGGGCTTCTTTCTGACGGCACGGAATACGACTCTTGATGATACAGACAGCACATAAAAACAAGGAAATACTAGAGTGAATGAGAAGGTGAATTATGCTCCTAGGTGTAGTTTGCTTCCGAGTCCCCGCAGCGACCTGAGTCCTCCGTCGCTGCTTCTGCCTCTCGCTTTCTCGCATCCCTTAGTTGCTATACTCCAATGGACAACCCAATAGAACCCGCTCCCCCAGACTTCGAAGGTCCCCAGTTCGAGCAACGAAGGCAGTTACTCCTGGACGCCTGGAGAACAGTGCAGTGCACATAGACTCATCAACCCGCCAACATTAGAAAACACACTATTATAGCTTCCACAATTCATTTAGATATATTTTAAATAGTAGAAAAGTCAGGCATATATCATACCAACATATCTACAACATTTTGGAAATGTTTAAATATGCTAAAGTGTAAAAAGTGCGAAATTTTATACAAGGATAAGAGTGTATCTATGGTTTGCAATGAATACACTTGGGTAAAGGTAAGTAGTTATAGGATAATTATTCAGGAACAGTGATTCAAGAAGTCCCAAAGATGAAAAATTGCTACAGCCTAGTCTGTCTAGTATATATATGTCTAACCTACTGATTACTATATTTCTAAATGGATTGTGGAAGCTATAATAGTGTGTTTTCTAAAGTCTCCTAAGTTCTCACTTTCTTTCCCTTGCTTCCCACATGTTCAATTCACTTCCCTTGGCTTCCACTCATCATTAGAGGATACAGGAAACTGGTCCCATATGTATTCAATGCTGTAGAAGAAGTCTAGATAGCTACCCTGAACCCATATGTTGTATGTTAGTTTTTATTTCTCTTTTATGCAGAAAGTGAAAAAGCGTTCTGAGAGAGCTTTCCAGGCTTCAGGGAAGGGTTGCAGCGGTCAGACTGAAGGTAATATATATAGGAGTGGTCCCCCAGCCATACCCAAGCATCCCAGCCAATAGAGAAGCTTTCTTGACCCAGAAAAGGGGGAGGAGGAGAATATGACATGACTTCCTCAGGTCTTTTCCCAAGAACTTGGGCTTGGGATATGTTATAGATATATACTAAGGGTAGCTTGGTACACAATATTTAGACCTACATGTTCAATATGTCAAAAATTCGGATATGTTTTTGTTTTTCATCCCTATTTGAATATCTACCTTGTCAAGCACTTTCAGACATCATTCAAGCAGTCAGAACCATAGATTAGACTATATATATGATGTATCTACTATATATTATCATAGGAACCCAGGGGAATAAGGGGAATAAAGGGAAAACATAGATTTCCAATTGGGAAATGTGGGAGGAGTAGTAGACTGCTTTTGGAATGGATTGATCACTTCCAAGCGCTTATGTAAGCAGCTTCTGTGCCTGCTTGATGGGCCAGAAGCCAGGGGTAAGGGGTAAGGAAGCATGAACCAATTTGGGTGTGCTTCTATTGGTGATTCTCATTCTCAATGCAGAGCGATGCAAGAGTGATGCAATACCATTAGAGCTGTGTCTTTTGCACAACACTTTGTATTGCTCTTGTAATAAAATTGCTGCAATAAAATTACAGGGTAGCCTCCCTCCTTGGACTTAACCTAAGTTACCCCTTGTCACTGTGACCAATGACCAGCTCCTCAAACCATCCCAATTACAAGGGAAAGACACTTGGTCCTTTGGGTATAGATTCCCAACCACCTAGGGCAACAGTTTCTCGGTACCAATAGCGTCCTATCGGGCCTGTATTTCATGTTGAGCCGAATGTACCTCTTAGGCCTCGGATTGTGATGTTCTAAAAATAGATACACCTTCCGGCACCTCCTGGATCGCCCGTGCACCTCCTATGCACATTTTCAGCACGCCGCATGAACCGTTCCACTCACCTGGTAGAACCCTCGTGGCCTTCCTCGTCTCCTCCCGGACTCCTTGGGAGCTTTCTGTGATGTCTTCTAGGACCCCGCCTTATGAGTACTTCTGAACTTCCTACACCGTGAGTGTCCTTGGTTTCGATGTCTCTTGCTAATAATGCTTAATTCACACAATTTCTCTCTCACCTTCTGTATGTCTTCACGCGCCGTTACACGCAAATCACAGACGTCGACATCTGGACTTGGTCGACATTTTTCCAGCCCAAAGCGGCCTCGAGACAAGCGAAAGACCCAGACCATAGTCTCAGTTCCCGGCCAGCGCGAACAACATGAACGATACCTTGCTCAGCTGAGAGATCTCCTCGAAAATAAGCAACCCGCACAGGAGGCGCCATCCCTCGATGCTCCCCCCAATCACGACATCACAGCTGTCACCGGTGAACACGAGGATGATATGTTATTTTTCCAGGCTCCCCAGGATGACTTTGAAGTCATCGACTTCACCGTTGATACCAACGGAGATGAGCCTCAACCCTCCGAATTGCCCGCAAAGAAACGGCGAATCCAACCTGACGCATCGACCGAACGCACTTATACACGCTGGAAGAGTGTTCTTCCTAACCTCGTTACACCATATCTCGGTTATCACGCACGCACTCTCGGAAAACGACTCGAGGATACTCCTCAGACACTGTCACTTTGCACTCACGCTGAATGTACACGAAAGACTTCAAGAATTCTTTGCTTGTTTTTTGATCGTAAGTCCACGGAAACACCCATACGGATTCGCTTATCTGACATTTGTGAGATTTTACATCGGTCGATATCATAGGCTGTGATTGCGCAACACAACCTCAAGTTCTTATCCATCACGGTTTCTTCCCATCATCTCCTTCTCAACCTCGCCTGGCAGTATCTGTCGAACTCCTTGGGTTTTACCGAGCACTTTTTGAGCGTTCTTGTGATGCTATCAATGCTCTAGCTGCAGCTCTTCACACTCATTATGTCCGACGGGGATTCTATGTCATCGATAAAGCGGTATGTCTGCTAGAGTCCATACGTTACTAGCTAACTATTTCTTGCAGGGTGAAAAGATTCAAGACCCTTTTCGTCGTAGCCTTGCTTCAGCGGTGCAATGGTACGATGTCCTTCAAGTCGAAGTCGAGAAGCAAATAAATGGCATTCTTCAGCGTTGCCGCGACAAGATAAGCAACTCGAAGCCTATGCTCTCCGCAACATCTAATGCTGCCGTTGCGTCAACAACTTCTCGCCCGCGTACTCCATTTGTTCTCTCCCCAGGAACATCCTCTCCTCTCCTCGTCCAGCGTTGTCCTGCGTGCTTCGGAGGCACCACATTTGGAAGGCCGCTAGCAGAAGGGGGGGACTTCCACGTGGCTACTGACGGCAACTTCCACCATCGCCATCGCCGCTCATCCAGTGATTGTCCTGCTTTTTACGACCCCACATATTTCCTTTCCAAGGGCGAAGTCGACGCTATGGGCGAGCAAATCCGAAAGCAGTGTAAGAAGCCTGCCAAAGCCTACACCAGAGATGTTCCTGATGAGGCAATTGATGCGTGCGAAGCATCGTATGAAGCCGCAGATGGCAATAAACGCAAGGCTGATATTGATTGCTATGACGACACTGGACTCATGGCCCTGATCTGTCGCCATGACATCCCGCTCTTCTTCGCCAACATCGACTCACCTGGAGAACAGCAGAAGTACGTGATTGCCCTGATCACCCACCTGTTTTCACTGCTGCCACCCGAAGCCACTGTGGTCATCCTGTATGATATCGGCTGCGTCCTTCACAGGACGTTATCCAAGGTATGTTTTTCCCGTCTGCACAATTTTATCTGACTTGGTGCCTAGTATGAGATCCTCGGTCCCTCAATCCTCAAAAGGATCCGTTTTGCTACCTCAGTTATGCACGCTTATGGTCACGAGTGGGCCTGCCAACTCGTGTTTAACCCCCGGATGGCAGTCGGCTTAGGACTTTCGGATGGCGAAGGCACAGAGCGCCTCTGGTCTAGACTCATTAAATTGATCACCATTGAGCGTTCCTCGTCGGTATGTCAATACTACCTAAAGTGACTCCTCTGACGTATAATCTGTTGCCAGCGCAACCGCCGAATCTGGTTAATTGACCGTCAAGCCACTGCAGTTGGTAAAGAGATGCGCGATGATCTTGGTGGCTGGATCAATCGGCGTCTTCGGCGTAATCTCCGAGGCCATGAGGACGCTGCACGCAAACAGATTGAAGAAAGTCAATACAGCCTTCAAGAGCTCGAGAAGCAATGGTCTGACCAAAAACAGGCGCAGTTGTCGATTCGATCTCGTATGTAGCCTTCTGTGAATCATCACCGCGTTTGGCATCTAATTTATAACATGTCAGATGCTCCCAACCGTTTGAAGAAGGAGCTTGACGCTGTCATTACGCTCCAGGCTGACCTCTCTGCCACTGAACAGGCTTTACAGGTTGCCAGAGAGGCCGTTGAGAAGGTACCCAGTATGGCTGATGCTTTAGATGTCCTTGCTGGATTGGAACGCACCCACACATGACTGATGAGCAAGGTTGACTCTCTCTATTCTTCCCTGAACGTTCAGGATATATTTCCTGAACTGGAAGGGATACCATTCGAGTTCGTTCGAATTCTCCTTTTGGCACGCGATCTCAAGATTAACATCCGAAAACGTGCAATTGGTTCCTTCTTCAAGTGGGATAAATTGGATCAGGCGGTTGGAGGCGGTCAAAAACCACTTGGTAAATGCTATCACTGAATTCTTTTAGCACTTTCGCATTAATGACCTCGTCAGGAACAAAGCTCCACCAGCAGACTCGAAAAGCAATCGCAAAACGGCAGCCCGCACTGATGAGCGCCATTCGCAAGTTTAACACGTATTGTGGTGAACTCAAGGCGCTGTACGATCCTTCGTGGCTAATCCCTCTTCCCTGTCCCCTCTCCACCAAGCTCGCCGAGCTGCGTGCTGATCAGTCTTTGATGGAGGATGTCTGGATCAAGCCGGCGAATGATCAGGTACCCCTTTGGCTTGAAGACCAAAACGTTCGCCAAGGGATCCGTGGCTTACTCAAACAAGATCGGTGCGTAGAAGAATGTCGTCGCCTGGGCATGGAGTCCAATAACCTGTGCCGCTGGTACGGTGCTGAACTTGCGGCTGTGGAGCTTGCCTTGCGAACCCCCGAGAGTCAGTTTATTGTCTTCTCTATTGTCTTTGCAGAACTGACGAGACATAGACGAGATTTTCTCCCTGTCTCTTCAACACCACCGCAGCCAACTACTTCGCCTTCGTTCACGCTGGATCTCACCGCTCGCGTCTGCACTACACTTCGAGAGCCAGGAAAAGGAAGCAGTGTCCCTTGCAGAATCACTTTCTGGTACATCTCCCTCAATTTCGCTTTCTTGGGTAAGTCCAGTGGTATTAGAAGCACCATCACACATTCCCGAAGAGGAAGACGTATGGCCGCATGACTTTGGAGCCGAGGAAACTGAGGAAGTCGACGCGGTTGAGCAAGCTTTGGACCGCAACGTTGTGCTCGAGGACTACTTCGCCGAGGATCCCGCAATTTCGCACGAGGATGTCAAAGACATGGATCCACGGGCATCATCCCTCTCTCCGCCGATCCCAATTATCTGGGAATTTCCTCAGGTACAGATCCGCACTGCCAATTCTGGTTTTGAGCTCACAGATTTAATACAGAATCTCAAACTCGATCCCACCCTACCTTCACCCACCGTTACCGTACCCTTGGTATCAACCACGATTCGCCCAGCGCTAGATGGCTTTCGGTCAGTAGTTTTCGAACCCAGCGACATCGCGATGCTCAAGTCACCGACCGCTCGTATCAACGATACATGCATCAACGGATGCATACCTCTATTACTCTCGAAAATCAGTCCCTCTGCCACTGAATGTTATGCTGTTTTCTTGACATACGACCTTCCTTTCTTCCGCCAATCGCCAACCGACGAACGACTCTGGCGTACCATGTCACGCACCAAATTTTGGAGGAAGGACACGTGGATCATACCGATCCACCGATCGTCTGGTGAAGGGCACTGGGTTCTCTGCGTGATCCGAGTGGCACGCAGAGAACTTCTACTATTTGACAGCTTTGGGCATTTGGGGCAACGTGCATGGGATGCCGATGTAGCGGTATGTTTTTCCCACATCTCCGGCCAGATCTTGCTAAAAGAAATTCACAGGACCTTGTGAGGCTGATTCGACACCTCGTATCACTTGCTTGCAAGCATGTTTATGACCCCGGGATTGATCTCACCGATTGGGTTGCGCGTCCTCTTGTGGTAACATCATTTTCATTGCTTCGTTCTCTCATTGTTCTCAATATCGTAACTATTCCCACAGATTCAGCCTTTGCAAACGAACGAGTTCGACTGTGGGATCTGGGTTTTGGCAACCGTGGCGTCAGTTTTTAGGGGTTTTGATTCAACTGCGCTTCATGAAACAGATATCCCTATGTTTCGCCAGTTTCTGTACACGCTAGTAACCTCTGTCTAAATATGATACATCCCCATTTTCCAATGCCTGACCTTCCAAGTATTGTAGACGCAATACGTATGCATGCCAGAACAACAGTGCATTCGCTACCTCCTTGTGACGCCCAAGGGAACAGTCCGAAGCCTGCACCTTGCGGTGCGGCCATCGATCGAGCTCAGCAAGAATGAACTCATCTAATTCATTCAACACGCTATCCGTTTCACCTCTCCAGCATCTTGCTGCCCGAACCTGTCTCGACTTGCGTTCCACCCTGAGATTGTGACCAAGGAGAGCATCCACCAGATTCGCTGTAAAATGGTCTTCATCCTCGTTGTCTTCAGGTTCAGCATGATGGTAGGGGGGGTCGTGATTCCAAGCTGTGAGGAGGGTGTCGTCCATGGTTTCCCCCCCTCTTAGTGCCTCTGAGAACGTGGGTGAACAGGGCAATTGTTTGTTTGCTAACTCCAGGAGATCGTCTGGCAAGAAAATAGGGGGGAGGGAGGGCGATCGATCCAAGCAGGCATTTGAATTGCAGAGTCCCCGTCGTTTTCTGTATGCTCTATAGTTCTGTTCAGACCGCGTAACCTTTCCGCTGTTGTGAAATCCGTGAAATGAGACTCTAACTTTTGCATCCCGAAAACTCGTACCGGGATGAAGCATTGTATGTTTGTCTCTGCTGTCGCCGAGCAGTCTGTTTTTCGGCCAGAGTGCGATATTTTGCCCGCCTACCCATCGGTCCTAGTTTAGCAAGTAGTTACGTTCGAGCTGCAACTCAGTATCAGAGAGACAAGTCACTTGTCATTCACGCCAATTCATCCAAAAGCCCACGAGTAGGCTACCGAACAAATAATTACTCATGTCTGAAGTGTAAGGACTTGCTCGATCAAGAGACGGGCTGGAAATATGTCATTCTGATGTTCAGTTCTGATGTTCAGTAGGACCATTATTCGATCAGTGATTGGTCACAAGCGACCGATTCAGCAGGACTATTATTTCAATTACGATTGGCTATCTGTAAGTGGTTATGTCCGGTCGGCTTTCGCCCTCGAGTGACTCTTGCAGAACTGCTCCGAAACCTCATGAACCTCATGGACTCCATGATATTGACCTGTGCACCCAGACAGGTAAGTGAAAATCTCTTTTAAACACTTCCGTGTTCATTGACATTCTTCCATCTTATTTCAACCACCCGACCATGGTTTCTTCCAGATCTCATTTATCCATTGCGAGAGCTTCGAGTTCTCTGTCGACCTTCGACGTTTAAAACTTGTTCACCACTGGGATCCAGATTGGCACATACGTTTCCTCCACCTTTTCTTCTGCACATTTGTGTACTCTGCTGGAAGGCCCCAGGCGTTCACCTCGTCTCTGCGTGTCTCCGACAATCCAACCCCACCAATGTCTTCGACAAGCCTACGTTCCCCCTTGTGATCTGGCTAGGTGGGGTCCTGCCTGTGCGATTTTATGATCTTGCTAATTTTGTGTCAGACTTCCCTCCATGGCTGACAGCGATGACGCGTCAGCTCCCCGCCTCAAGCCCACTCAGTATGTGGTCCAGCAGATCGGAGGTGGTCGCCGTCGAAGTCCTATGCCGGTATTGGAGACCCCAACTCGCCTACGCCCTCGACGGAGACCCACTTATGCCGACTCTGACGACGTGTGTAAGACCCTGGGGATCCGCTCAAAACCCAGAGCAGCTGGCCAGGACTCGGTGGTTGATGCACTCCCACAGCAACACAGCTCTCGTGAAGTCGCCCAGACGGTCACTGCGCCTACACGCCCTCCCTCGCGTGCCTTGCCACCCGTTCCCTGTCCTTCGGATTTACCTGTACGCTCATCGACATCCCGCCAATCCTCACTTGCACCTCCTGATCCACCTGTACACTCATTGACATCCCGCCAACCTTCGCTTGCACCTACTGACTTGGATGAAGCCACCCCCCTCGCTGTACACCACAACCTCGTACCATCGAACGGTCCGCCCTATCCATCACTATTCTCTGCATTTCTACCACCTTTGCTTCCCCCAGCTATTCCCCCCATCCCAGTGGATCCACCGTCACGCCCACCTTCAGCTGCTCCACAAGTGCCACGCATTCACCCACTATCTCCTGCAGGTCCTCGCAAGCCTTCTGGTCCACATACATTTCCTCCTTCAGGCCGCAACTCTCTACCTTTCACGTATCAAGATACTTCCTCTGATCCCACAAATGAAGGATTCCCCACATCGCTCACCGAGGACATCATCACGATTCGCCCGTCGATCCCTCAAACTCGTGTCATCCCTCCCACACCGCAATGCGCTCAACGGGCTGGAGTGGACTCAGAGGAAGTTAACCCCGATCATGGCGCCGAAACAGCGATCCCTCACACTCATGTCATCCCTCCTACTAGTACACCACAACACATCCAACAGGCTGGAGTGGGCTCGGAGGAAGTTATCCCCGATCACGGCGCTGAGACAGATGTCCCTGTTCCCTCTGTGCCAACCACACCCTCTGGTGGACGGCGATCAGCAGAGACACAGACCATTCTCAACACTGCTTACACTGATCTGGACACCGTTTTGGACCACACCTCAAGTCGACTTGGTCTAACCCAGCAACAAGTCCTCGATAGTTGGCACAAGTCAAGAGGCCGCGTCGTCAATGGCGTCAATCACTGGAATGTGTATCAAGTCTTTTTCAAGGCACACGAGGAGCAGGAACGGCGGCGAATTGACCTCTCTCTGGAGGAACCAGGTATGTGATGACACATGACCGGTCATCAGTTGCTTAACAATGACTTAGGCACTCCTTCCACCATGAGTCGTTGTTATAAAAGATTTATTGCTGACCACGCCGACACTTGGAAGGATATTCTTGAAGTTTATGAGCTCACAGAGGTCACGAAGTCCAGTCAAATGACGATATCTCAACGTACTCAAACCTTTGACCGTTTCTGCCGCAAGATTAGTGATTTGGTATGTTCTCGAAAAGCGATCAATATCTTCACCTAACCCCTCGTAGCTAGACACAGCCGCTAAGCGCCACGGCTTTGAAGCTGCCGTGGTCATATGTGGTAACATCGTCAATGAGGATGCGTCATTAGGGTACTCCCATACAACCACTGATGCGAGCAACGTAAGTGGATCCATCAACCATATATTGATATCGTGTTAACGTGAGGTATGTCAGTTTTGGGAAGACTGCTGCCGAGCCTGCCCAGACTCAATCATAGGGCACCTCAAGGCCCATGTCTAGTAAGTCTGCAATAGATGGATGTCAAGTCCCTTGTCTGACTGTCTGTCAAGTAATTCTGTGTCGCTGAAGTCTGTGGAACGAGCGTTTGCCGACGATGGAGAGCCACCTGGTGCAGCCGGCGTGGAGGTACCTATGGCTGACGAGGAGCACTCCGCTCCCGACGTTGTGCAGCCCAAGCCTCAGCAAGACGTCAAGGCAGCCCCGCAGGCAGATGTTACGGTAGTCAACGACTCCGATAGTGTTGACCCAACCCCCTGCATCAAATCTGGTATTATACAGCTCGTCCGTAAGTACTCATTGCTTTTGTGTGTGTATCGTCTCACCTGCTATCTAGGTGCATGTGGGGTAGACACCACTAAACTACGTGGCGCGAACTTTCCATGGAAGACGCTCCTTACTTTCTTGGCGGAAAAAGGGCTCGTTATGGAGGGGTACCCTCACGACATCTTGATGCCTGGCGAGAAACAATCGGCGACCACTCGCATGAAGGGTCTAAACAGCCTGACGCTACCACAGAAGCGTATTCTGGCTTCCGCTCTGCGTGCAAATCAGGTCACTCTCAGGAGAGTGGCTGATTCCCGCGAACTTGGTATGTTTGGATTGCTCCGCTGACGTGCTACCATACTTACACTCTTTAGCTGCTCTAGTCAAGAACAAATCACCCGTCATCGTGGAAGAAGCACCCCCACCGACCTCCCATCATATCCATGGGCGACGGATGTTCAGCGACGGCTCAATTGATCACAAAGGACCTCGTCGAGTATATGATGGAACTTCAGTCCGTATTAAGCAGTCCTCGAAAAACAAGACGCGATACATTGAGATTTCTGACGGTTCATCACCTATCATTGTAAAAGATGTCAAACTGCCTCGCACATCCAATCCCACCATGACAGTAGACCCGGAACCACTCGAGATCTCCAGTGACACTGAGAACATTTCTGGACCCGAAGCCTCTGAGTCGGAGGAGTCGTGTGGTGGTGGTGACGTGTCCAAAAAGCGGAAGGCCACCTCCAAGATGCCTTCTAAACCTGCACCTAAAAAACGGATGAAACACGCAGAGCCACGGCAAGCGAAAGAGTTGCGGGATAAGAAGGGCAAGGCAAGGGAGTCCTCCGATGAACAGAAGCCACCGCAACGAGTTCAGAAAGATAGAACAGGACTGAAGGCGGTCTCTCAGACAGTTGTGGAGTTGGAATCTTCCGACGAAGAGCTCCTCTCTGGCAAAATATTGACAGGTTTGTCGCAATTTTACATCTGATGGGACTTGGATTTTAATGGAATCTCCACGTCAGCACCTAGCTCTAGCAACTCAGCTGTTGAACCTCCAAGACGTAAGTCCTCCAAGATCATTTTATTCGACCAGTGCTAATTGTATGTTAGCATGTCCTAGACCTCGGGTAATCCGTCGAGAAGACAAGAAAAACCAGGATGACAATGTCTTCCTCGTGGCAGGCCCTTCGCGCACATCCGAACGCGCATTTTCGGACTCGCTCAAGAAGAAAATCGAAGGTTCTGGGCCGGGTCACAGTGGTGCCCACTCCGTTCCACCTTCTCCATCGCCACCACCATCGCGAGTTCTCAAGCATGACGAACTTCAGCTTCCCTCCATCCCTGCTGAACCACCAGCAGGTGCTCCCTCTGATCATCCATGCGACTCTGTGACGGGTCCACAAACAGTCGGACCTGGCAGTAATCCCAAACAACATTGTTTGGGATTTTCCACCGTCGACCCCACTCAGCCTCCCATTGCCGGGAACGGGTACTTGATGCCCAATAGTAACTACCTTCAAGGACAGCCATATACTCAGCAATTCTTCGGTGCACAGGCAGGTTATCTGGGCGGGCCAGGTGTTTACCAAGGTCGGAGCATGAACGCCACTGGAGTTTTCCAAGGGGGCAACTTGAATGCAGGGATCAACATGAATGTGCCCGGCATGTACAATGCAAACAGCACTGGGGTTTACCAAGGAGGCAACATGAACAGTTTTGGAGTCTACCCAATGGGCCAACCGTATTTGAACTTCCCTGATCCTGGAGGACTCAGAGCCTCAACTCTCCCTAGCTTACCTGCGCCACCGAATGGTAAGCCTCCATCTCGAGGATGAACAGAGATTCTTTTTGAAGTATTTTACTGTGTATTTACATGTTTTGCGTACATAATTCTTGAGATCGTTGAAATAATTGAAGATGGGGAGGAAAGGTTCGAGAGCACTCACGTTGGACGACAACCCCGATAGATCTTGGAGAAGTGACTGTAGCCACAGCGGTTGCTCAGGAGCCGGAATTGGAGGGTTGTGGATTACCTGAAGTAAGCATTTGCTAGTGTGTGACGTGCGGTCTGAGCCTGATTTGCAAGAATTTGCAAAGTAACGGAGGCTCAGTGAGTGCGGACCGACCGATCGATCTGTGGTTGGAAGCAAGCGGTGATCGAAGCATGCACCGACTGTGAGTGCCGGCGAAGATGCCACTTTTTTCTCAACCAATCATGCTCCAGCTGAACTCAATAGTGCGTTGTTTATGACCCCTTCACCTCGGGCTTGAAGCACTTGTCGACTCCCATCATTCGCGCCGCACACAAAGACTCAGCATCAGCTTTCCATTGCTAAATTTTCTAGTATGCCACCACCACCACCACCCAATTCCGGTGGTGTACCGCCCGGTGAACTCGTCCAGCTCTTCGTCCCACCAGCAGTCCGCCTGCGAGGCATCGATGTCATGTATCAGAGCATCAACGACTCTGAAGTGGTAAGTCATGTCGTCGATTCTCTGCGCTTGCAAGTTGCTCAGTGGGCTTGGGTGATCAGACGTTTCAGCTGAACGTTACACAACCGCGGCGGGACGGTGTCCAGTCGCTCGGGATCACTACGGCTTACGAGGGTGACTTACTAGATCCTGTGCCAGATGATACCAAGGATGGTATCATGCGTGAAGATGACATACAGGCCAGCAACAACACAGTAAGTAATATTGTATAGCTGAATCGTTCTCAAATTCCCTATCTGACCACCTATGTCAGTCCGAGACAGGTACGACTACCCGGGAGGGCACGGTCATGTCAAACAGGACATTACGTCCACGCAGTCGTGCAGGAGGGCCATGCAGGGTCTCTCGTGAAATCCGCACTCCGAGCCGGTTGATCGCCGGGCCAAGTAGGGTTCAACGGACTGAAAGTGAGATCTTCTCGCCAAGTCAGTTGGTCGCTGGGGCCAGTGAGGCTCAGGAGACTCGAAGTCGGCGTAGTCGCGCCAGGAAAAAACGTAGTACAACAACGCCGGATGCCAACAAGTAGTAGAATACGTCCTAAAATAATGAGCATTGGAAGCAGTTGGCAATATACTAGTAAACGTGCATTGCTTGGGATCTGTTTGATGTTTCGTGTCAATCCGAGAAAACGAAACGACCGTACATTCAATGTACACATGGCTCGTACCTCCGGATCCGTCACGACTTACAATCCCGTCCTCAAGTTGAACTTAAATCCCATAGTGCATCACAGTTGCCAAGTCGGACGTTGTGCATGAAGCCAAGAAAACAACAGTATATTTTGTACTCAATATTCGGATTGCATTGTAAGTACATAACGCAGCGAAATGTCGTTACGGGCGATACTCTGCTTCACCGAGATTAATAGCATCGAGCATGTGAGTGATTGCGGCATGAAGGGACGACGTGCGAGTGTAGCAGGCACGGCTGACACCCATCACGAAGCTACTGGTATGGGGCCTGAGTACAAATAGTTCAGAAGACGATGCAATCATCATCAGAAGAAAAAATACCATGTGGAGAAAGCGCCAACCCGCTTGCCGCATGTCACGACATAGAAGGGGCCCACAGAGCCAGCCCTCGGGATGTCGAAGCGAAATCCGCGGTAAGTGTGCTGGTAGCGGACTTCGCCACTAACAGTAACGGACGATGTGGGAAGGTGCGAATAGGTGGTAAGAGCGCCACCAATCTCCACTGCAACAGTGGGATGCACTGTCGTAGCGTCGGTGGCTGCTGTAGATGGGGCATGGTCGGGAGGTGCAACGGTAGTGACAGTGGTTTGAATGGGAGTGAGGAGAGGAGCAACGACAACGGGGGGGCAGGGATCCTCAACGTGGAGGTCCTCCATGCTCAAGAGGAGGCTAGAGGGCGACGATCCCGGGACACTAGAGGTAGACTCGGAGGGACCGACATTGACGGCGGAGTGGACCTGCGCAGCCTCGGCTGCAGTGAGTCCGAGCGCTACGAGCAATGAACAAATCGCATCTGAAGCGAAAGTGCAGAGTGGTCAGAAAAAGTGTGAAGAAAACGGGACGACAACTCACCAAGCTGGGCTTGGCGTGACATGGCGCGTAGTGATGGAACGACTTGAGACGAGGAGGGTGGGTTTGAGGCGAGGAGGGAGGGTTTGAAGGCACACTTAGGCGCACTCACGTTGGAAGATGGCCTTAAAATACAAATCAGAGAAGTCAGTCGTTCCGCGGGGCAGGAATTGGAAACTTAATGGTCACGGTGGTCGGAAGTGAGCTAAGATCGAATCATTCATGCGATCTGATTTGCACAATACCCGCGACATGGAGGCTCGATGAGTGCGGATCAAACAGTGGTTGGAAGCGAGCTATGATCGAAGTATGGATACGATCAGATAGTGCGATCAAAGGGAGATCTGATCCATATTTCCCAAAATCCTACCGGATTCCCACGATAAGGTACCACTTCTTTTTGGTTACAGTCCTCAATCTAGCTTTGAATTGAACATCCTGGTGCCACATTGGGGGCTCTGACAAGAACGTTTGTTGATGTCCCTGGGATGTTTATGATCCCCCCCCGCCTCGGGCTTCGAAGCCACGTCCCACCCGAAAACTCAGCAATTTTCCATCGCCTACCAAACTGTCTCTATGCCAGCCTCTTCTCCACCCAATGGTGATAGGTCACTCAACTCCTCCGGCTCCTCATCCCACCAGCGGTCTGCCTGTAAGGCTTCAACGTCGGTTTTCGTAACAACAGTGATGCTGAGGTGGTAAGTCACTGCCGTCGAGTCTCTGCATTGTTTGTGAGTTGCTAAGTGGGTGGTCAGACTTTTCAGTTGAACGTTGTGCAAGCGACGCCGCTTTCATTCCCAACTCCTAAAACCTTTTGCATGGGGCACGTTTCGTTTCGAGACAGAAAATAGACTGATCATTTGACTGATCCCCACAGAAACCTCACGCCTCTGAGTCAAGTTTTGGGTCGTCGACGCCGCTTTCATTCCCACATGCGTGTAAGTAGTTTGCTTAATCTTTCAATTTTCAGACGGACTTCATGACTTCATAGCCTCAGAGCCAAACAAGGAGGCCGTGCCGTGTCTCATGGGAGATACATTTGCCAATGGTCGCCGGGCCTGGTCGCAGTCGCGGAAAGATGCGCAGGATAGCGGATGACGAGTAGTCTACAAACACTCGTGTCGTTTTTACTCCAATATGGCTTGGTTCCCTCCGACTGAGTGAGATCACGCTCTAAGTTATGAGACTGTAACACATGGGGATGGAAAATGAATCAGAAACTCGGAAAATAACACATTGAGCATACAACGGCGGTGTGCAGCACATGCCTGCTAGTGGTCCGAGCACACCGACCCAGTACATGTGGAAACGTTACCAGGCATATGTCCAGACGTCCGGGGCAGTCATTGAGATGTTCGTGAGGCTTGTGAGAGGAATCCGACGGTGTCCTGGACAATCACCGGAGCGTTCACGAGAATGTTCACGAGGCTTCTGAGAGGAATCCGAAAGTGCTCTGGACAATCACCAAAATGTTCACGAGCCTCTGGAGAGGACTCAATACGAGGCTCAGGATAATGTCATTAATATATTTGGACTACGGTATGGACATCTGGGGGACAAATGACCAGTAAGGATAGATACTATCAACATAGGAAAGTGACCTAACAGGGAGGGAGTGCCTCGAAAATGTGCTGCCAAGGGTGTTCCCAACAGGATGCTCTCAGCAACACCTGAGTTTTACCTTGTCTCACTGGTAGCAATCCATTGACCAGTAACCCTCCTTGAACTGTTACGGTAGTTCCGGGTAGGACCTAACGTAGCCGCAAAAGCGCCAAGTACCAAGTGGCTGCGATAACTCAAACAACCACCACTTGATACGTGGTGCGCTGAAGAGTAGAACGAGGGTTTCTGGTCAGCTGAATGCTACCAGAGAGACGAGTGAAAACTCAGGCGTTGCTGAGAGTTGTCCTGTTGGGAATCTATACCCGAGGGACGGTCGAGTGTCGAGTGGTGACTGCGATGAGTCCTAGTGTTGGGTCAAGGGACGACGAGAGAAGTCCCTGGTCGAGTGGTCACAAGGAAGGTTCCGAGTGGAGCAGTGATACTCAGCTAGTATTGCGGAGATCAAGACTGAGGCTACAGGAGTATCGCTGCGGGGTATTTATACTACGAGAACTGCGCACGGACCAAGTAACTAAAAGGGGGAGGCCAGAAGAGCGGAAGGGCGAAAGGCCAAAAGGAGTGCGCAGTTAATCAAAAGGGAAATCGTACGATGCGAAGGCAACGGACGATGACGAAAGTGAAATGACAAATGCGAAGCCATTGGATGATGACGAGAATAGAATGACTAAGTGCGATGCCATCGGACGATGACGAGAAAAGAGTATAGTAAGCACTCGGGTAATGCCGGTGCTGAGTTACAAAGGTAAAAGGGGAACGAGTACGGATGAACGTACGAGGATACCTAGGTATCGAGTGAAGTGAAGGAGTACAAGTGAGACGAAAGAAAGAAATTGTAACATTACCCCCGGAGTACGATCAAAGCACCAAGCGAAGATCATCTCTAGAAATCGAACGCATCACGGACAGGACTGCCGGTGATATTGGCGTACCCCTCGTCGTCGATGGGGTCATCACATGGGGAGACCGAGCGTCGATCAGGAGACGCGGAACGTTGTCGCGCATGGCGGCGGGCTCGTTGAGGTGGGGGTACAGGGAGTACGGAGCGGCGGTTGCGGCGCGACGAAGAAGACGAGTTCGTCAAAGAGGACGACGTGGAGGGGATAGTGGGGCGAGGCGAACGTCGAGTCCAAGTGTTTCCGGCGGCCACGGGAGTAAGCCGGTTGGCAAGGGGGATGCGAGCGCGTACCCGAGGAGGTCGTCCAGGGCAGCGGGACTGGATGTGTCCGGGTGCCCAGGTGAGACAGATGGGGCATTGGTACATGGGGCATTCGACCCGGATGTGGCCGAGTTTCCTGCATTCAAAGCAGGCCTCGTGGTATCGAGGGTGATCGTCGGGGAGGGATATCTGACCGGTCCGAAACATCAGTTCGGCTTCGGCACGGTTGCAGGCGAGCATCTCCTCTTCAGTGAAGGGCGAGGACGATGCGGATGGGGTAGACGGGGCGCGCGGAGGAGATGGAGCCATGTGGCGGGCAAGGTCCGCTTGGTAGCGGTGGAGATCTTCCAGGAATTCGCCCATCTGCATCTGGTGAAGGGTATGTTCGATGTAGGCGCGGATCCGGTCGTGGATTTGGCCGGTCACCGCAGAGAGGAGGTGAGAATGACAATCACGACCGAGGAGGTCGGACTGGACAAAGGTAAGGCGTTCGCATTGCAAATACGCCAAGTAGAGAGCGTTGAGAGGGGAGTTCAAGTCGAGGTGATGTTCGATGGGGAAAGCCATCGCTGGGTCTAGGATGAGTTCGCGCATGCGGCGAAAGTACTCGGGGGTCGAGGACGAAGAACGGATGGCATGGGAATGGTATGGCAGGTCTACTGCCTGGAGAGGAGAATGAACGCGACCAGGGCGCTCAGTAGGAACAGGCCATTGAGGAGGAGCTCCCCATCCTGCGGAGGCAACTGCTGAAACAGCAGGAGAAGGGGGTCGGGTTGAGTCTGTGAGGGAGGATTCGGTGGAGACGGTGGATGCATTGGAGACGGGAGTCGCCGGTGGAGGAAGAGGCAAGTGCGGGATTGACGCGGTAGGGGTGAAGACAGGGACCGAGTGGATGATTTCGTTTTTGAAGTCGGGGGTGGAGCACGAGCGGTAGGTCATTATCGCTTTGACGGAGACGGGTGGAAGAGGTCGCAGTGGGGAGCGAGGTGGTCGTGGTGGTGGTGGTGAAACTGAGCGGACCGAGGGGAAATCCTTTGGATGGGTCCGCTTATAAGCGTCGACCGTTTCCTTGGCGTTTCCTAGATTGGACTCGGGTTCCCATGAGTCATCGGCGGCGGAGTATCCTTTCCATCGGATCAGGAACTTGCGGTTAAGCGGGTTCCGCGTGTGGCGTAAGATCCGCTCAATTTCGTATTCCTCTTCTCCAGCGATAAGGTCAGGTGGGGGTTTCGGGAAGTTCGGGCCGTAGGTTTCTGTTTCGCGATAGGGCGATAACAGCGAAGCGTGGAAGACCAGATGAATCTTCCAGGTCTTAGGGAGGCGGAGTCGGTAGGTGAGTGGAGAAAGGACTTCCGTGATAGAGAAGGGTCCTTCTCGGCGAGATGCGAGTTTTGGGGAAATGAGTTCCCGTTTCAGGTTGCGGGCTTCGAGCCATACTTGGTCTCCTTTAGCGAATGGTTTAAATTTGTGGAAGGATCGGGCTTTCATAGCCTGGCGGGCGAGTTCATGTGCTGCGAGGGCTTCGTCCCGGGCTGCAGATAGGACGTCAAGGCGTTCCTTGACGGCGGGGAGGTTGGTGTCGGCGATGATCGTGGGTAGGGGACGGGGTTCATATCCCATCATCAAGAAGAACGGGGATTTGCCGGTGACGGAGTGAGGGCGGTGGTTGTGCGCGAATTCGGCCATAGGGAGTAGATCGGCCCATTTCTCCGGGTTGTTTTGGCAGTACATGCGGAGATAGGTCTCTACTTCTTGGTTGACTCGTTCCGTCTCACCATCAGATTGGGGATGGTACGCGGTGGAGAGGGAGAGGCGGTATCCGATAAGCCGGGAGAGTTCTTTTGCGAAGGCAGAAGCAAACTGCGGGCCGCGATCAGATATGATCTTGTCGTAGAGGCCGAATCGAGTGTAGACCTTGTGGAAAAAGAGGCAGGCAATACCTGCGGAGTCGGCGGTTTTCACTGTGGGGCAAAGAATTACCCCCTTCGTAAGGCCGTGGTCGACCACGACCATAAGAGAATCGTAGCCCTCCGCCGACGTGGGTAGATCCGTGATGAGATCCACGGACACATTCTGGAAGGGGCGGGAGCACGTGGAGGGAATGGGGGACAAAGGAGGGGTGGTCGGGTGGGTGTTGACCTTGTGTTGCTGGCAAGCAGCGCAACCGGAGACGTAAGAGCGGACGAAGGATGCAAGACCCGGCCACCAGAATTCGGCGGCGACGAGTTGGTGAGTTTTCAAGTAACCGGGGTGTCCGGCAGAGTGGGAGTCGTGGTGTCTGGCAACGATCTGCTGCCGGAGTTCGAGGTTCGGAGGAACATAGACGCAACCCTGGTAAGTCAGGACGCCGGCGTCGTATTTCCAATCAGAGAGACGGGCCCGGAAGGATGAGGGGAGACCTCCGTCAAGAGCGTTAAGGGTGTCCAGGACCAACGGGTCACTGGCGGACGACTTGGCAATCAAAGACTGTAGGTCCAAGGTTACGAGGTTGACGAATACGTCGTCCGGGAGGAGCGTGACGTTTTCGTTGTCGGAGTCGGAGGTGATATGATCCGGTCGGCGTGAGAGCGCATCCGGACCGTCGAGAAGTTTCCCGGGGACGTGGGAGAAGGTCAAGTCGAAGTCGGCGAGGTCGAGTAGCCAACGAGCTTGTCGGCGGTTCAGGTTTTGTGGCTGACGGAAATACGTCAGGTTCTTGTGGTCTGAGAAGACCGTGACGGGGTGTGCGCTTCCTCGGAGATGGTGGCGCCAAGCTTTGAGGGACCGGATGACTGCAAGGAGCTCTCGGTCATAGATGTCGTAGTTCCTTTCCGCAGCGTTGAACGACTGGGAAAGGTAGGAGCAGGGTTTCCAGTCGCCGTTTGCGTCGGTCTGGAGGAGTACACCGCCAGTTGCGTATTTAGATGCGTCGGTGGCGATGGCGAAGGGGCGAGCAGAGTCGGGAAACTGGAGTACCGGGTCCGTGGTAAAAGCCTTTTTCAGGCGGTCGAAGGCGTTGACCTGGGCAGTGTTACGATTTCTTTCTTTTGTTTCACTCGTACGTCTTCACTTTACTCGATACCTAGGTATCCTCGTACGTTCATCCGTACGCATTCTCCTTTTACTTTGTAATCCCACACCGGCCTTACCCGGATGCTTACGTCCTCCTTTCTCGTCATCGTCCAATGACATCGCACTTACTCATTCGTTTCTCGTCATCTTCCGATGGCTTTGCATTTGTCATTTCACCTTCGTCATCGTCCGTTGCCTTCGCATCGTACGATTTCCTCTTTTGATTACTGCGCACTCCTTTTGGCCCTTTCGCTCTTCCGCTCTTCCGGCCTCCCCTTTTAGTTACTTGGTCCGTGCGCAGTTCTCGTAGAATAAATACCTCGCAGCGATACTCCTGTACTCTAGTCTTGATCTCCGCAATACTAGCTGAGTATCTCTGCTCCACTAGCCACAGCGCTTGTGACCACTCGACTGGATTACTCGTAATCCCTTAACCATCAGACTCTTCATAGTCACCACTCGATCCTCGACCGTCCCTCGGGTATAGATTCCCAACCGGACAACTCTCAGCAATGCCTGAGTTTTCACTCGTCTCTCTGGTAGCATTAAGCTGACCAGAAACCCTTGTTCAACTCTTCAGCGCACCACGTATCAAGTGGTGGTTGTTTGAGTTATCGCAGCCACTTGGTACTTGGCGCTTTTGCGGCTACGTTAGGTCCTACCCGGAACTACCGTAACAGGCAGATCCCCAAGTCCAAGGGGCATCTTTCTTGGTGAGATCGACGAGGGGGCGAGCAATGGTCGAGTAGTCGGGGATAAACCGACGGTAGAAGTTGGCGAAGCCCATGAACGATCGGACGTCCTTGAGCTTAGTGGGGGTTGGCCAGTCAGCGATACCGGCGACTTTGACGGGGTCCATGGCTAGTTCACCCGGTCGGGCAATCATACCAAGGTATTCTACTTCGGTGGTGGCGAAGTGGCATTTCTCTAGTTTCAAGTGAAGGTCGAGTTCCTTCATGCGAGCGAGAACGCGTTTGGTGCGTTCCGTGTGAGTTGCCTCGTCTTCGGAGAAGATAAGGAGGTCATCCATGTAAATGACGAGCCATCCTTCGGCGATCATATCGCGGAAAGAGTCGTTCATGAAACGCTGGAAGGTCGCGGGTGAGTTGGTCAGTCCAAAGAACATGACCGTGGGTTCGAAGAGGCCGCGATGAGTGATGAAAGCGGCTTTCCACTGGTGTCCGTCCTTGATACGAACGTTGTTGTAACCCCATCGGACGTCGAACTTGGTGAACAGTTTGGCGTCCTTCAGCTTGTCGACGAGGTCGGAGATAAGGGGAAGGGGGTAGGCGTCACGAACAGTATGCTCGTTGACATAGCGGTAATCTTGGCAAGGACGGAGTTTGCCATCCTTCTTTTTGACGAAGAAGAAGGGGGAAGCTTGGGGGGAGTTGGAAGGACGGATCTTGCCATTGGCGAGATGTTCGTCGATGAAGTCGTCGGTGGCCTTGCGCTCGTCTGGGGACAAGGGGTAGACCTTTCCGACCTTGGGTACGAAGGTGTCTTTCAGATGGATTTCGTGGTCGCAGGACCTTGAGGGAGGCATCTGATTGAAGGGTTCCTTCGCGAATACAGATTCGAATTCCGAGTATTCCGAAGGGAGGGTGATCTTAGGTTTCTTCGCTGCGGCCGCTAGGGCGGTAGCGTTGGTGAGCTTCTCGGGTAGAGTGGTCCGAACGAAGCGTTGTCCAGCGCGCATTACGCGGTTGACAGAGTGTTGCACGGATTGGGTCGTGAAACGATGCCCAGTTTCGGTGCCGAGGTAGTCGTAGAGTTTGCCGTCCCAGATGGGATCGACATCGAGGTGGCGAACGGGACGGATAGGCGGTGGATGGGCGAGTTTGGCGGAGTGTTTTGGTTCGTCGGTGGTGATGGGGGGTAGATCGGGTTCTGGGGCAGAGACGGTGATAGTCTTTGCTACCCAGTCGATGATAGGGTTGGTCGCCTTAAGCCAAGGGAGACCGAGGATGACGTTTTCAGATCCACAGTGGATGACGTGGAACTTGATACGTTGGAGCACTCCGCCAAGAGCGATCCGGAGGGTGGTAGTGAATTTGATATCACCGTTCTTGTTCATGGTAGAGTCTACGTTCCTAACCGGGATCGGCTTCGGAAGGCGCTCCTTCGGGAATTTGTGTTTCTGGACGAAGTTCCAGTCAATGCAGTTGATCCCGGCCCCAGAATCGATGAGGGCGCGGGTGTCGACGTCTTTGGAAGTAGCGGTAACGTTCAATCTAACGGGGATTTGCATAGATTGGGACGAAAGTTCAGCTACAAGTACATGGGTACGAGAATGGGAAGATACCGGCGTCGAATCGGTCTTCCTCCTTAAAAACCCGTGACCGGGGTGGTCACCTTGTTGATGCTCATAGCGTCCTCGTCATCCTCCTCGACTTCTACTAGGGCGGGGACAGGTTCTGGTTTCGGGGCGGTCTTCCGAACCTTCTTGGAGGACGACGGCGGGTTCTTGGTCGAGAATGCCGTGCAAGCGGACGTTTGGTGTCCGGGTTTGCGACAGCGGAAACAGAGTTTTTGTTCGAAGCATCGCTTTCGCTCTGCCTCGGTAAGCTTTGGAACATAGATAGCGTCTACGTCCATTGCGTTGGGGTCTCGCTCCTTCTTGCGAGGTGGCTGCTCATGGTAGACCACAGCAGCAGCGGGTTTCTTGTTTCGGCGAGCTATCTCGTCGGCGCGTTCCCATTGGGTTTTGAAATGGATGGCTTGGGTATACCACTTATCGATCGTGGTAGGGACAGTATCCATCCCTTGAATGCGCCTCATGAGGGAAGGTGGGAGCCCGGCGGCGAAGAAGTTGATAAGGACGGAGTCAGAGCCGGCGAGCCCTGCGGTGACGACCTTGTTGCGGAAGGAGGAGATATACGAGGGGACGTCCTCGTTCTTGGTGGAGCGGGTGGTGGATAACCAGGCGATTGCGTCGCCTTTGGTGTCGTGGTGTTCGAAGTCCTTTCGGAACTCCGTTTGCCAGTCGACCCAGGTCCCAAAAGATCTGGCGGTGATGGATTTGGCGCGGAACGTGTCGGCCCAAGTCAAAGCAGATCCTTCGGTCATGAAGGAGAGGGCGAAAGCCACTCGTTTGTTTTCAGTGTTGTACACATCTTCGTTGACGAAGAGGTAGGTGGCGACGTCGTTGAGCCAGGGTATGGCGCGATCGTAGGAGCCGTTGAAGGCTGAGGGTTTTCCGAGACGAAGTTCAACTGCCTTGTTGGACATGTTGGTTGAGGTGGTAGACGTTCGTACGGGTGGTGGTACGATGGATGGGTTTGGGTTCCGGATAGATGGTGGTCCGGGGTTCGGCCTTCGTGGGGTCGTAGGGGACGCGAAGGTAGCAAGTGCGGGGAGGTCGAGTGTTTGGTGAAGACGGTCAGCTAGTCGCTGGGTATCGTCCTCCAAGTCAAGGTTTTCGACGTTGATGTCAAAGTCTGCTTCCTGAGGTTCAGAAAGTGGAGTCGAGGGTTCAGGGTTATCGTCAGATAGATCCGACGTCGGGGTGTGGGCGGCTCGGAGGTTCCAAGCGGGGTTCAAGGATGGACGGGTGGGAGGTCGTCCGGCAATGGTGGGCAGCTAGCTGTGCGAAGGCAGGCTGTATTGGTAGTCTTGATCTTATGTTACGGTAGTTCCGGGTAGGACCTAACGTAGCCGCAAAAGCGCCAAGTACCAAGTGGCTGCGATAACTCAAACAACCACCACTTGATACGTGGTGCGCTGAAGAGTAGAACGAGGGTTTCTGGTCAGCTGAATGCTACCAGAGAGACGAGTGAAAACTCAGGCGTTGCTGAGAGTTGTCCTGTTGGGAATCTATACCCGAGGGACGGTCGAGTGTCGAGTGGTGACTGCGATGAGTCCTAGTGTTGGGTCAAGGGACGACGAGAGAAGTCCCTGGTCGAGTGGTCACAAGGAAGGTTCCGAGTGGAGCAGTGATACTCAGCTAGTATTGCGGAGATCAAGACTGAGGCTACAGGAGTATCGCTGCGGGGTATTTATACTACGAGAACTGCGCACGGACCAAGTAACTAAAAGGGGGAGGCCAGAAGAGCGGAAGGGCGAAAGGCCAAAAGGAGTGCGCAGTTAATCAAAAGGGAAATCGTACGATGCGAAGGCAACGGACGATGACGAAAGTGAAATGACAAATGCGAAGCCATTGGATGATGACGAGAATAGAATGACTAAGTGCGATGCCATCGGACGATGACGAGAAAAGAGTATAGTAAGCACTCGGGTAATGCTGGTGCTGAGTTACAAAGGTAAAAGGGGAATGAGTACGGATGAACGTACGAGGATACCTAGGTATCAAGTGAAGTGAAGGAGTACAAGTGAGACGAAAGAAAGAAATTGTAACATGAACTCTTTCAGCACACCACATATCAAGTGGTGGTGGTTTGAGTTATCGCAGCCACTTGATTACTTAGTGCTTTTGTGGCTATGCTAGGCTCTACCTGGAACTATCATAACAGAAATGTCCAGCTCCTCGGTCCTGTTATGATTTCTTTCTTTTCTTTAACTTGTACTACTTCACTTTACTCGATACCTAGGTATCCTCGTGTGTTCATCTGTACTTCTTCCTTGCCATCTTACGTAACTAGCATTGGCATCTCCCGCATGCTTACTCTTTTCTTTTCATGTCATCATCCAATGGCATTGCTCTTACTCTTCCCTTTCCCATCATCTTCCGATGGCTTTGCATTTGTCATTTCATCTTTTGTCATCGTCTGTTGCCTTTGCATCGTACGATTCCTTCTTTTGGCCTTTTATCCTTCTGCTCTTTCTGGCCACCCTTTTTAGTAATTGTGCACTTTCCCCTTTTGGCCCTTCGCTCTTCCGCTCTTCTGGCCTCCCCTTTTAGTTACTTGGTCTGTGCATGATTCTTGTAGTATAAATACCTTGCAGCAATACTCCTGTACTCTAGTCTTGATCTCTGCAATCTAGCTGAGTATCCCTGCTCCACTTGGGAACCCCCCTTGTGACCACTCGACACTTGACTCTCGACACCTATGGGCAATGCCTAGGTTCTACCTCAATTACAAGAGGAAGACCCTTGGTTCTTCGGGTATAGATTCCCAACAGGACAACTCTCAGCAATGCCTGAGTTTTCACTTGACTCTCTGGTAGCAACCCACTGACCAGAAACCCTCGTCTGACTCTTCAGCACACCATGTTGTAGGAGTTAGATATAACAACCTAGAACAAACGTAGACTATGAGTTACTTGCAAGTGGTTGTAGTGGTCAGTGTAAGGGTGTAGAATGCAAGTGAATCTGACGAGTGAGGCGAGAACTATAGAGGAGATCTGTCTATGAGAGACAATGAGGAATATCCAAAGGTGAACTTTGTTAGAGTTCCCTTGGTGCTGCATTCACGTCTTATATACTAAAAGTACAATCAGAGTTCTAATCTGAGTATGAAGTACATGATAAGTAACAGTGTCCTGATTGGAAGATAAGGTGAGATAACATGAGGTATAGGCATGTATGTGAGTCATAGATAAGAACATGAGGAAACAATGCTATAACAATGTGGTATAAGCATGTTATAAGATAAGCACTGCTTTAATAATAGATATGAGTCATAAGGAATCATAGATAAGAGATAATGTATGAATACATGTGTGTTGTGCATGGGTTATGACATTGTGAGATAACACGTTGAAGGTAATTTATCCCAGCTGTAGTGCAATACTCAGGGGGATTGAAAGAAATAGAAAGTGGGTGAAGGAATGCGATTCCGTTCGACCCAGGGACAACACTGAGTTGGTGAACGACAAATAATGGTTTTTGAGTAGTCCGAGATGAATCCGGGGCAAATCCGGATTAAAACGGATAGAAAAGCGGAGATCGATAAAACACGAGGAGAGCGAGAGAAAGCGAACGTCGAGTGAAAACGATGTGAGACAGATGCACACGGGCAAAAGCTACTGTATTTTTGTCAATACAGTGAATTTATAGTCCTCGGGAATACCCTCAGACTCGTCCTAAGTAAGGATAATAATAAAAAGAAGGTTTTTGTACGGTATAAAGTTCGAGAGGCACCCAAACGTCCCTGCAAGGGCTGCATGACATGGTCTAGCCAATGCTAAGTATGAATAAGAAGCATCAAAAATAAAATAAAAGAGTCCAAGGCAAAACGGGTGTGGATACAGCAATCCAGATGAGTTCACACATGCAGACAGATCAGGATCGGGATCGGGTGACGACAGGGTGCGGAAATGTGCTATGCGAGCACAGGGAATACCTATTCCCTACAACGTGTCTAATGATGAATCATAATGAGTCATAATGTGGTGGCCAATGGGATATGATCCTGAGTATAGCCTTAGCATGAGGCAAAGTATGCCATAATAGATATTGAGTATCTTGTATGATGGATGAGAGAATGAGTAGGAAGGTGAAAGATTAATGAATGAAACGTGATTGTAACATTAGATACTCCCTATGGTTGTAGGATACCTTTTCCTCACTCTTCATCATGTCCTATCACCTCCTGTCTTATCCGCCATCAACTTCGTGCCAGCCCAGTTTCATTCCTAGCATTTACAGATCATCCAAGTCCAATCCAAGTCCAATCCAAGTCCAATCCAAGTCAATGCGATCCAATCCAGTTTCATCATACATATTCCACTTCATCTGATTTGACTTGTTCTATTTGATTTGGCCTTATTAAGGTTGTTACTATCCTAACACCTTTTCTTTCTTTGTCATCTACAAGGTTTGACACCCCTTCTTAGCATACTCACCCTACGTCGATCCTATACACTAACTTAGGGTTGGATTACCTTTAACAGTCCTGGGTTATGCCCAGGACTATAAAACCATGTTTCTAACACAAAAATATCCATCTTTCTGTGTTCAGGAGATCTCCTGTTTACTCTCCTGTGTATGAGTGAGCTGGATAGTTTTTCTTTTACCTTGTCCTATCGTTCCTCTGTGTCTCATCTACTCAAATCAATACTCTCATCGCCTCGACTCCACCCGGATACTTTTACATCAACCACTTTTCATTCCGGATCATTCAGCAGCCTCTAGGACTCTTAGACAAACCCGAACCCTTCATTCCTTCAAATATAACCCCCCTTGGGACGAACCTATCACCCCACCTTTCTTCATATCACCTATTATTTGTTTTCCACAACGTATCAAGTGGTGGTTGTTTGAGCTATCGCAGCCACTTGGTACTTAGTGCTTTTGCAGCTACACTAGGTCCTACCCAGAACTATCATAACAGGTCCACCCTGATCACAAGGGGAAGTCTCTAGTCCTTCAGGTATAGATTCCCAACAGGATGCTCTCAGCAATGCCTGAGTTTTATCTTCATCTCACTGGTAGCAATTCACTGACCAGTACTCCTCCTCAAACTCTTCAGCACACCATGTATCAAGTGGTAGTTGTTTGAGTGATCGTAGCCACTTGATACTTAGTGCTTTTGTGGCTATGCTAGGCCCTACCCAGGACTATCATAACAAGTGTTGATAATACTGGCCCACTCACACAAGAAAATGAAGTAGTATCTGAGGTTTTCACCAGTGTGTACACCCAAGATCCCCTGAAAAATGTGGCCTTGGTTTGGTCAATGGACCAAAGATCTATTGTCATTAGTGTTTAAAAGTCCAGTCCAGTCCAGTTTTCCATGGTCCAAATAAGGCAACTGGTCCACAACTGGTCTTAGTAAGATTCCAAAAGTAGTAGAACTGGACCAAAACTGGAAAAAACTGGTCCTAACAACTTTAATAACTTTTTTTAGGACTGGTTCAGACTGGCTTTTTGCAAAGACTGGCTGAGTTGTCAGTGTACTGAATTTAGATTGGATTCTTGCCTTTATGGGCATCTAATTCTTGTTGGAATCGGTCCAGAAATGACCCAGATATCATCATTTTCACATCACATGTTATCTACAGGGATTATCTACTCATCTGCAATAGAGATCACAATTGATATAGATATATTTGCATGAATCACACTTCATCATCAGTGTATGTAATGTAGAGTAGACCTCTGGCATACTGTGGATCCAATACTCATGAGAATCAGTCCATAACCAGCAGAGATATAGTCAGTTCTGGGTTGGATGTCATATTTAGTGGGTACAAACTCATGATTTTGATTGTAGAAATTCCAAATAAATACCTAAAATACTGCACAAATTATGGAAAGTATGCTCAAGTGGGGGGACCCTGGGCCAATACTGGTTGTCCAAAAAGACTGGTTGCAACCAGCCCAGGACTGGTCTTTTCATCTTTCTCAATTTTGAGGGACCAGGACCACTTCCTTTTCTAAAGTACTAAGACCAGGACCACCCTGGACCAGTCCTGCAACTAGACCTTAAAACACTAAGTGTCATAGAAACATGGTCAACTTCTGGGAACTGTAGAGTAGTGCTGATTAGTATAAATAGCTCAAAAATAACTGTACCTACTTGAATTTCTAACTTGAGCTGGTCAACAAAGGACACAAAAGCATTGTGGATGAAGGTTGAGATGTCATGAGCTGATAGTAAGTCAAGTTTGGTTATGGTTGGATGCATAGCCATGAGACAATTTCTAAATGTTACCTTATTCACAACAAGCAGTGACTGTACCAAGTCATATCAAATCAGTTCCCATTGCCATATTTCCATCAATTATCAAACCTACCTGGTCATCACAGACCACAAACTCAGCCATGGTCTTCAGCACATTCTCATGCAAAAAGACTAATGGGCTGTGCCTACCTTGGACAATCCTATCAAGATTTGTCTGTTTTGCACTCTTGTCATGTTGTCATGCTTTCACCAGCTCTCTTGGTACAGCATGATGGTTTTCTGCAATCCCCTGTTTAGCACACTGTGTTTTGTACAGCTTGTAATATGTTTGGATGTGTTGCCAACATGAGGAGTTCCCACTAACATGAAATACTCATCATTTTCCTTTTTTCTTGAGGAAATCAGGATTGTTCCTGTTTTATCATAAGTCATCAACTCATTCTTTTCACATATGAGAGGACTCACTTGCAAATGTCACACTAATGTCCAACTAGCTCCTCCATGTTGCCCTTAGTCACAAATCAGACCTTGAGATGGTTGGAGAAAATCATAAGCAAATCCTTTGTATTTCTTTTCTTTATCTTTCATGAGGATGCAGGCACCATCTCATGTTGCTAATGCTGTATTAGCACAAGTTTACAGCCTGTCATCAATTTCACACACTGCTAATTAATTGTTATCCACTATGATATCATTGTCTTTACATTCCATGCTGTTTTTCTCAACATCAACCACTTCTGGCTTGCTGTCCAAACCAATATTTGAGTCTATGACTTCAACATCTTCAATTGATGTTCCATTCTTTTGGTGTTGGAATTTGGCAGTTGCATGGCTGTGCTTTGAGTTTGTACATCAACCAGCACCCTTGTTATCAGAGACTAACTTGGTTTCACTCATTTTTTTCCTTCACTGTTTACCCTTTTTAGACTTTGATGAAGCAGCCTGAGGCTTGGACCTGGGTGGACAGGATCACATGCTAGCTGGCCTGCTCTTCTGAGGCAGTGCATGTTGTGCTTTGGGAGTAGATACCTTCTGTCAAGCAGACTGGTGAGAGTCAACCATACTGAAGTTATACTAGATGTATTGGAGCAGAAAGAAAAAAACCTTGGATTTCTCTTATTTATGAAAACTACTAGTAACACATTGCATACATGTTCCATATGATGTATCCTGTCAGTCTTTGTTTGGTTGTATTGTACTCATGACTGGTCTTACAAAGACCAGTTGCAACCATTACAAAGACCAAATACAACTGATTTCTGTCAAACGTTGCAACCAGTTTCAGTCCAGTCTTTTCCAAAAAAGACAAAAGACTGAACCAAACCAGACTTTTAAACACTACTTGTCTGCTATGTCTTTTTCTTTGTCTGTGATTGATGGGTCTTCCAGAAGAGCTAACATCTTCCATACCTTTTCTCTCAATAGCAGACTGCATCATGTCACTCACCCCACCATATTTAGATATCAGATTGCTTGTCAGTCTCATAATCTTGAAGATGTCCAAGTGTGTGTAGTGAGTGTTTGATATCCCAGCTATCTTCTCTAACAGCTGCCAGATGTATTCTTGCTACAACATCATACAGATCTTGTAGTTAGCCTATTGAGAACAAAGACCTGATTCAATTGCCACATCCATTCACAGTCTGTCTTGTGATTACATCAGTTTGAAAGGCTGAATTACCCTCTCTTCTGCAGTTTCTGCATAACTGTATAGTCACTGGTTCATTGACAAATGCAATCTAATCAGATCCATCATTTTCCCTATAGTAGTGAGTTCACATTTGCGTTTGCATTCATATTCAGAATCATTCATATCAGCATCAGTCAATATCATGCACCCATGTCATGCACAGTGACTATCCACATTCCACCTATCTTGATTTCAGCCTAGATTGTGTCCATGTCACCACGTGCCTCCTTCAGTCTTGAATCTTCTTGTGCTACATATCTGCCCTTGTCTATGAGAACCTGAAGATCCTTGCACAGACTCTTCTGATTCTTCAATGTGCTCCTCTTTGCCTCTACCCATTGACTCAACACATGTTGTCAATATCTTCCTCTAGCAGCTCTGATCAATGGTCCAAACATGGTGCAAATTACCTTCTTATCCTTGTGAATCTCCATTTTCACCTCGTTACCTTTCAGTTTCAACTCTGGAAGTCCCTCTCTGAGTTGACCCATCTTGGTGCACAACAATACTTGTGCCATCTGTTGTAAATCTCATTTGAGCTGTGGTAGTACAGCCACATGCTTACCTAATCATAGGTACATCGCACCTAGAGTACAGTAGTCCTTTTCTTTAGTGACTCAAGTACTCTACAGGCTAGGCCCTCTGCAGATACCACTTTTCTATACCATCAATGGTGTTTCAATTAAGTCACAATTGATGATCAGATTGATAATGTTGTTGTATTCAAAGTGTCACAGATGTTATGATTCAAATGTTTTATCCCTTAACAGATTACATCTTCAATCTATTTAAAACATTACAGCATACTTTGCCTCATATCAAGGCTGTCCAAAGGATCACACCTAATTGACTGCCATATCATAATTCATTTATCACACATGTTATCACATACTATGCTTCTATCTTTAATCTTCAATATCACTGACTCACAAACCTATGCACTTTGTGTCCCTTATCTATAACTCATACCTCATCATTCAATAGCATCAAGAATTCTTGTCTACCATAGTTTATACTCAGATTAGAACTCTAACATCCATGTAGTATATAAACCCCATGAATTGAGACCAAGGAACTCTAACAAAGTTCACTTGGAGTTTTCACCTCTTTGTTGGACATCAACCACCTCTCACAACCACTATCCTCTAAACAAATCTAGCATTGTTCTAGGTTGTTTCAGTAGACTGTTGCACATGAATGAGTCCATCAGACTCTTCAATTTGTCATCATTTAACTGATGATCATTATAAAACCCAAATGACAGATTCTGTTCAGTGAGGTTGATGCATGCATAACCAATCAAAACTTCCCTTGTCTTCTCCTCCAGGTTGTAGTGCTCATCCATGTACTTGTCGATTCCCATTGTTCTACAGGCACCAGTTCCTATGTCTTGACTCACTCATTGAGCAGCATCTTCAACAGTACAATTGGCCATGGTAACATCTTCCTCAATGCCTTCATCTCCTTTCTTTCCCTTTTGTTTTGCTTTTGACTGAGCTTGAGGTGGCATTTAGTGTGTTCATATCCAGATTGTTTACGAGCAGGTTTAGAGCTAGCTATATCTCTATTTGTTGGCATATAATACACACATTTACAATGCATGTCACATGCCCATGAGACATCTTTCCCTTATATATGTAGGATACAATATGCACAATGCACATTCACATTGTCTAGTGATAACTGGTGTGACATACCTCTCATTTCCCACATTTTGACAGTGTTGTCAAAATGTGGGAAATGAGGGGTATGAATAAGTATGAACATTGTAAAATACTCTTTAACATGCCTTGATTTTCCTTATGTTGAAATGAGGGAAATCAGCCAGTTCTACATCATATATCTTCACATTTCACACACTTGTTACCTGCATTTTGACAATACTGTTCAAATGTGGGAAATTACAGGTACTGATCCTCTACTTCTGCACTATCTGCACACCACTTAGGGCATACCATGGGTATAGGATACCCACATGGGTCATGGGTGTGAGTACTAGGTGGGTATGGGTATGGTGGGTATCTCATGGGTATCAGAAGGCAGTCAAAGTTCATATATATAGTAGACATTTATTGACTCAAGAATAGTTCAGTATGTTGTAGATAGAACTTGCAAGTGAAGATAATGAACAAGGTAAGACTTTAGAGTCAAATTCAGAGGATACTCACCTGAGTATGATGGGGAATCTTTAAGCAGATTTGGCTGAAGATCCTCTAGAGTCACTCTTGGGCTTTATATACTAAAGTACAGGATTGTAACTATTTGTGTAAAGCCATGATAGAGATAAGAGTATTGGTAGAAGATAAGGTGCAAGAGGTAAATTATTGTCTAGGTTGTTTCATGAGGAAGTTAAACAATCATTGCTTCCAAAATGTCATATCTCACTACCATGTGGTTGTTGAAAACTGGCCCTCTACAGTTCCTTTTGCCAACCTTAGTGTTGCCTCAAGTTCATGCACAGAACTTGAGATGTTATTTTGCAAATGGGAACTGGGTATTATTTATTGGAAGAAGATAACAGAGGTTGAGTATAAGGACCTTAGATGAGAAAGGAATCAACAGATCAAGGATGGCCAGATCAAGGAGCCCACATGCCATACTCACTCTGACAAAGGAAAAAGCACACTTCAACATTCAATAATACTGACCATCATAAGAAACACAAGAGTGCAGCAATCATAGAAGATGACAACAATAAGCACTCACAGAATGAAGGTTTACAACTCTGTTATTTCAGATCTCATAACCTGACTTGACTTGGCAGCAGTCCCTGATGCAACTTCCACAAATAGCTTTTCTGTGACACATGCCACATCTAGCCAAACAGAATCATCAACCACACAAGTGCCACAAGCAAGGAATACAAATGCAACTTCCACTGGGGAGAAAGGCTCAATAAGAGCAGAGAGGGCAGGAGAAGGGCAGGAGTGGACAGAGCAGCATCAGGGCATCCTTCTTCAGTGTATCCCTGTTCTTCTCTTTTGTATACTGTCTCAACAGCTTGAAAGACAGTCCTCGTGAGCTCAAACAATGGGAAAGGGTGAAGACTTACCTGAGACACTGTTGAGTATGATGACAATTGTCACGATTCTTTCTTTCTTTCACTTGTACTACTTCACTATGCCCAATACTTCAGGTATCTTACTATGCTCATCCATACTCGTTCTATTCAAAACCCTTTACCTAAGCATCAGTTCAACCTGAACACTTACTCATTTATTTCTTGTCATCGTTCACTACCTTCACATCGTATGATGTCCTCTTTTGACCTATTGTGCTGGTTCTGCTCTTCTTGGTCACCTGTTCTTCCGTTGGTCTGTGCGCCCTCTCTTCCATATAAATAGCTCGTTAAGTTACTCCTGTACACTAGTCTTGATCTCCACAATCTAGCTGAGTACTCTTGACTCACCCCTTCAGGCTTCATAGAAAGCCAACCTTGTTCCTTGGTCCCAAGAGTATAGTGTAACAACCTAGAACAAATGTGGACTATGAGGAACTTGCGAATGGTTGTAGTGCAGTGTAAGGATGTAGAATGCAAGGAGTCCAACAAGTGAGGCAAGAACTACAAAGGGAATCAAGTCTAAGGACTGTGCCAGAGATCAAAGGGAGAAACCCAAAGGTGAACTTTGTTAGAGTTCCCTGGGTGCTGCATTCACATCTTATATACTAAAAGTACATTGGAGTTACAATCAGAGTATGAACTACATAGATAAGAAATAGTGTCCTGATTGGTGGATAAGGTGGGAATACATGAGGTATTAGCATGTATGTGAGTCATAGATAAAGACATGAGGGAACAATGCTGTAACAATGCGGTATGAGCATGTTATGAGATAAGCACTGCTTTAATAATAGATATGAGTCATATGGAATCATAGATAAGAGATAATGTGTGAATACACATGTGTTGTGCATGGGTTATGACAGCGTGTGATAACACATGTCTAATAATGATGATATAAATATTATAATGTGGCAGCCAATGGGGTTAGGTCTTGAGTACAGCCTTGACAAGAGACAAAGTGTGCTATAATAGATAATGAAGTATCTTGTATAATGGAGTAGAGCTTGAGTAGGAAAGTGAAAAGATAATGAGTGAAACGTGATTGTAACATATAGATTCTCGACCAGACAACTTAGGAAACTTCCTGAGTCCAACTTCACTCTCTGGTAGCCACTATGCTGACCAGATACCTTGTTTAAACTCTACAGCGCGCCACGTATCAAGTGGTGGTTGTTCGAGTTATCACAGCCACTTGTTACTTAGCACTTTTGCAGCTACTTTAGGTCCTACCCGGAACTATCATAACAACAATGAAAACATGGGGCAAGATGTGGCCAGAAGAGAAGCACAGGCAATAGCAACAGTGGCAGGGCAGAGAAGGGAAGAAAGCAGCAGCAACATTGGGCACAATGAACACAATTGGGGGGAAGGAAGGAGTGGGCTTAAAGAACCATAGGGGCAGTGGTAAGAGGGGGCAGGCATAGACTATGGGCAGCAGTAAGAGAGGGGGTGGGCAGAGACTGGGCAGCATGATTGGCAATGAGTGCAAAAATGGTGAGGAAATGCAGTACATACAATGCACAGATGCCTCAGAAATTGCATGTGGCTGTAAGCAGAGGGTGGGTGGCAACAGTGACAGCGGCGAGAAGGGGTGGTGGTGACATTGGGCACAATGAGCATGATGGAGGGAGGAGCATGGGAAGCTTGTGGGGGCGGGGTGTGGGCTAAGGAACCATGAGTGGTGGTAAGCAAGGATGCATGGGAGAATCCCTTTGCCAAACTGTGCTGAGCCATGCTGAGCTGTACTAGGCTGCCTTGCTGCCTTGCCACACCCTGCCCATACTACACTTTTATACAAGGTATAAGTGTAGGATTTGGGGCATTATTTAGTGTTGGAGTTGGCAAAATTGAATAAACAAGCCTAATTATACAGGACAACACATAAGTGCTCCCGTTATAGTAAGGCTTAGTATTCGGGAACTATAGCTGCTCTCAACTCTCAACATCACATGAGTCATGCCCATTACTCAAACTTGCATAGGGCTGCAATGGCATGGCAAAGCCTGCTACATGGTTCAAATGATTTACAAGGAATTGTAGGCATTCAGTTGGGTCATGTATGATACATTTATTATGGGCAACTGTAAACAAGTACAAGCAAAGTGTGAATTGGCAGTATGAATTGACTGCATGCGGCAGAGCCCAACAGAGATGTAGATATGAGGCACAGACACTCTTTGCAGTCCTAATAAAAGATAAAATAAATATATGAGATAGTAGTCCATCGCATAGGGGCATCAGATCTTCAGAGACAGGCTTTAGCTTTTCACACTCATTTTCGTGATATGTGTGATGCATGGTGATTGCATCCATTTCGTATTGGACACCGCATACACAGTCACAGACATTGTCCACTTTCGGCTCATAGATCATTTGGCAATGGTACAGTTGTTGCAGCCAACGACAAGATGGTAGAGATCCATCCTCCAGGAACATATTTCCATGTTGGGAATGAGGGTCATGGACGTGGTTTCGCACAGGAAATCGATGATAGTGGTCATTGCAGCAGAAAGGAGTGGGAAGGTGTTTATGGTTGAGGAGGTTGCAGTGCACTTCGTGAATCAGTATGTCGTCAACATTGCTTGTTCGATGGAGGTTTATTTAACATTGCTGTTTGTAACTAGCTGGTTATCATTGTGTGTTTTGTGTACGACTCAGTAATCGATCATCCAAAACAACCCACGTGATGTTTACCGTAAAAGGAAAGTCACGTGATTTTTCTTTTTCCCGCATAGTTGATTTCGAAGTCCGACGACGGGTCCCCCGCCGTAATAAACCCACTACTAAAGTAGCGGGAATGATCAAGTCCGTGTAACTTTGCCTACTTCTCATTAGGACGGACGCGGAATTCGAGGAATATCTCCGCACATACTGGACGCCGAATGCATCGACCACTGAACTCTCGCAGTTGATGGTGCATTATCCCTCTGACCCCCGCTCAAGGATCGCCGTTTGGTACGGGTGACCTGTATGCACTCTCACCCCAGTTCAAGCGCCTAGCTGCCTTCCAAGGGGACGCCGTATTTCACGCGCCGCGATGTTTCTTCATCCAGAGTCGCTCTGGAAAACAGAATCTATGGACATTTTGTATGTTATGAGCGACGATGAGAGTTATTTGGAACCTTACTTTCGGTTTTCTTCAATCAGTGAACAAACGATTAAAGATAACACCTTTCTTCGGTTCCGTGAGTCGACATCAACTGCCTCTCTATCCTCATCCGCTTAACCAATTATTCTCGTGACTTCAGTTTCACGCCTCCGATTTACTCAACGTGTATGCTGGCGAGGACATGGCCTCTTATCTCGTCCGTTTTGTTACCAATCTCGATCCTAATGTCGGACAGAGTACAGACATATATTGGCCACAGTACGATGCAACAACCAATCAGACGATGCTCGAATTCTTGGACGGGTTCATTCCACAGGCGTTGACAACGGATACATGTCGTGCAGAGGCGATGGCATATTTGACGAACCTGACGTTGGCAAACTTGCCGTAGAGTGCAACAACTTGGGAAACATCATGCCACAGGGCTTCTTCGCTGCTGTAGCTGTGCAGAAGCAGTGCCGAGTGCCGAGTACTATGTGCTACTAGGGGCATCCAGGACAGGGGTTGGCGAGCACAGCAGAGTAGAATCGAATAGAAAATCAATTCACACAGCGGATCCAATATCAGCCGAACCTTCTCCACTACTTTCTTGCCAAGTCCGAAAGAGATCGAATGACCCGGGACCACGATAGCTCAAAAGTGTCGCAAAAGCTCCCCCTCGCAAACCGGCGTGTGATTCACCATAGACCCCAGGGCCAGCCTCAATTTGAACGTCCCTTACACGTGTCTCCACTCGGTGGTTGTTGCTGACCATTCTACAGACGGGCTGGTCATTCCTATCCATATTCTTGGCTTCCTTGTGGCACGCAGTGACAGCAGGCTCTGTCAGTGTGCGGGAGAGTGCAGCACCGACGGTCATGCTTGATAATTCGACCGTGACAGGTGTTCAGTCAGGATCTACTAATCTTTTCCTAGGCATTCCATTCGCCCAGCCTCCGTATGTCAATTTTGCCCCAATAGTTCCCATACGCCACAGATTTATGTTCTTCCTCTCGCCTCGGGATAGGACAGGAAACCTGCGTTTCCGGCTCCCGCAGCCACCGCCACCATATATCACCAGCATCTCTGCAACGGCATATGGTCCTGCATGTCCCCAACAAGCATTCGAGTTCCCGTTGCCCTCTGGGCTACTTGCCGAGATTGCCGACTATCTGACGAACTCTATTCACGACATTCTCATCCCTTCTGCAGAGGATTGTTCGTAAAGATTTCACGTCGTCTTCCGTCCCTTGCGTCCAAGTCTGATGCGATATTGATGAGATAGGTCTTACATTAAATGTAATTACCCCCGCCAGCACAACTCCAGCCTCTAAGTTACCTGTAGTGGTGGTGTAGCGTCACGCTCCGCTGTGTTGGCGAAACGTGGAAGGCGAGTGCGAGTGCGAAAGGGGAAGGTGACTGAGCCGATAGATGGTTTGTTGAGTGTGCGAGAAGGAGTGAATGCGTCCATGCGTAGAGAGAGAGTCGGAGAACGTGCGGAATCGGGAGACTCGGAAGGCGTGCGGAACGTCGGAATACTTCGGATTGAGCTGAAACGATCGGGATTGGACTCTAAGACTGATTATTATGATGATGGAGACGAACGTACAAGGAGGCTTATATACGAAAGTGAAAAGGCTATGAAGTGTATGGTAAACAGAGAGCTTAGAAACGACTGAATAGTGCTGAATAACGCTGACAAATAAAATGAAAAGGCAGTGGTCGCTCGGACCAGATCTGTAGCCGGATGCGTAGCAATCCTTACAGTGGTACGTGACTTCCGCTGATCGTTCCTTAACTAAAAACCATCTCTTGAATAGTGGATATTTGGAGGTGGATTTGCGAGTGGTAGAACGAACAGGTCAGCGTGTGTCACTAAGGCACATCTGCTTACACTGTCAGCATGATCTTGACTGACGACTATGAACCTTACAGTCACGACGGCACTGTTATAGTGGAGAAAGCTATCTCGCTCGGTGTTCCCGCCATATACGTCAGCATGAATTATCGGTGAGCAATCTCGTAGCGGTGGTCGCGAACATATATGTCTGATAACAGCTTGGGACCCAAGTCTGAATGGTGAGCAGTCCATTGATCATATCTATATCCACTGATTCCCGTGCGTCTAGCGTTTGGATTCTTGGCAAGTCAGGAAATCAAGGATGCTGGCGTCGGAAATCTGGGCCTCCAGGACCGTAGGTGATTCACGTCTTCTACTGTTATTTTGCTTATTTCGATTCGTCGTGAATCAGAACGCCTTGCTCTACAATGGATACAAAAATACATTGCTGCATTCGGGGGAGATCCAACCAAGGTCACGATGTAACAGCTTTCAATCTATGCTCTCTACTTTGTGTTCACAAGGACGTGCCATGCCATCGTTCTACAGCTGGGGCCAGAGTTCGGGCGCAATTTCTGTCGGCTTGCACATGGTGACGAACGGAGGAAATCCAGATGGTCTATTCCGAGCAGCATTCATGCAAAGCGGTTCACCGAATGCCGTGGGAGACATTACGCATGGACAACCACACTATGATGCCCTCGTTTTGGCGACGGGGTGCTCTGGTTCGACGGACACGCTGCAATGTTTGCGTGAGGTACCGTACGAGATGTTGTTGGATGCGGTGAACCAATCTCCCGGGATATATTCATATCAGGTATATCCTCTGGAAGATTCAACGATTCAAAGTTAACTGACGGACTGGGTCCATAAACGCGTACGGTTTCAAAGTCGATTGCCGCACCGGCTTGGTTACCTCGTGTAGATGGCGTATTCTTAACAGACGATCCACAGCGTCTGGTCCAAAAAGGATCTGTTGCGGACATACCCTTCGTTAGTGGTAAGTTGCGTTCTCATTTCCTGACTAGATCCTAATTATTTGACATGCAAGGTGATTGTGATGACGAGGGCACGTTGTTCTCATTCACATCCCTCAACATTACGTGAGTCGCGGTCAAACAAACCAAGTTCGCGTAACTCAACGATTTCAACCTCTCGTTCATTAGGACGGACGCGCAATTTGAGGAATACCTTCACACGCAGTGGATGCCGAATGCATTGACCACCGAAGTCACGCAAATGATGATGCATTACCCTTCTGACCCCGCTCAAGGATCGCCGTTCGGTACAGGTGACCTGTATGCACTCACACCGCAGTTCAAGCGGCTGGCTGGCTTCCAAGGGGACGTAGCGTTTCAGGCGCCGCGACGTTTCTTCATACAGAATCGCTCTGGAAAATAGAGCATATGGACGTTTGGCACGTCATGGTTCACTATCTGAATTCATCCAAACCTCACTCTTTACTTTCATTCGTCAGTGAGCAAACGACTCAAGATAACACCTTTCCTCGGTTCCGTGAGTCGATATAACACTACCCCTTCTCCATCCTTATGCCATTACTCCGACAACTTCAGTTCCATGGATCCGATTTGCTCAACGTGTATGCTGGCAAGGACATGGCTTCTTACCTCGCCCGTTTCGTCGCCAATCTCGATCCTAACATCGGACAGAGTGCAGACCTATATTGGCCACAGTACGATGTAGCGAATAATCAGACGATGCTCGAATTCTTGGACGGGTTCATTCCACAGGCGTTGACAACGGATACGTATCGTGCAGAGGCGTTGGCATATGTGACGGACATGATGTTAGCACATCCTTTGTAGTGAGCAAGCGAGAAATAGTAGCCAGCTAGTAGGGCAACGCATAAATCGTGCAGGGCTTCTTTCTGACGGCACGGAATACGACTTTCGATGATACAGACAGCAGAGAAAAACAAGGAAATACTAGAGTGAATGAGAAGGTGAATTACGCTCCTAGGTGTAGTTTGCTTCCGAGTCCCCGTGGCGACCTGAGTCCTCCGTCGCTGCTTCTGCCTCTCGCTTTCTCGCATCCCTTAGTCGCTATACTCCAACGGACAACCCAATCGAACCCGCTCCCCCAGATTTCGAAGGTCCCCAGTTCGAGCAACAAAGGCAGTTACTCCTGGACGCCTGGAGAGCAGTGCAGTGCACATAGACTCATCAACCCGCTAACATAATATCCTGTAGCTTCGCCCAGTGCGCAGCATTCTCTAAAGGATATCTGTCTGGCACGATCCTTTCCAACCGTGGCATCACCGTCTTCAGACACCTCGCTAGTTCTGCCAACTGCTCGTCGTCTCCCTCGATCGGGGAATATCCGACGCGAAGGTGCGTAATACGGTTATTCGTGACGCCCCATTCGTTCTGACATCTGCCCCTGTCTTCCTCGCCCCCCGACTCCTCCGGTTGCTTACCCTTCTGAGCGATCCCCGAGGGCGGCGGTAGAGTCCCATCGAAGGCGATGCCCAACGTCTCCAACTGCCGACAAGCTCTCAAGATTGCCAATATCGCGCCTACAGTCGCGACGGGCTTCACTTTGGATACATCCGCCACCCCCATTTTCAAACTCTTCAACTGCGTCCAACCCGCCAGCCACGTTTCATACGCCTTGTCGTCCAGTTCGGCCGTGCAGTACGTACTCAAGTCGAGCTCGTTCAACGCAGGAAATAAAGAGATCGACGTCAGAAGGGGAGATGAAAGGACAAAGGAGTCGCTCGCGGGGGTGCTCCAATAAGACGACGTGAGTTCGATTGTGAGCGAATGTAGGCGTGCCTTGTCAAGCCGTGTTGGCAACATGCCCACCAATCTCTCCATCTCTGCGGTTGTTGAATCGTCCGCACCAATCCGTAAATGGAAACTGTTGGGACTACCTTGGATGGTGTTGAGATACCGCAGACAAAGTGCGGTGCTGTTGCCGCCGAGCGACCATGTAGTAACGTGTGAAGGAAGTTGACCGCCGTACACCGCCGTGTGACAATTGTTGAGCTCGATGCTTAGTGTATCGAGTGTTTGTTTGGTCATAACGGTATCCATGACGGATTGTTCGACGGCACAGCTGCGGAGAACGCGAAGATGCGGCCATTTCTCTACAATTGATCCGATTTCGACAGAATGATCGTTGTGGGAGGAACGCGGAAAAAAGACAGTGAATGAGGTGACGTTGGGGCAGAGGTTGGGAAGATTTGCCAAAACGGCGCCTTCGGTATCGACATGATTGGGCCAGCAAATGAGGAAGAGAGAGACAGTCGTTATTCCAGGTCCTGCAAAGTATTTTATGAGTGAGACACTCGGATTGATTAGGTTGGACATTTTGAGTTCACTCCAAACAAGCTCGTTGAGGTTGGGAAGTAATGGAAGAGTGGCTCTTGGATATCCGGCGAGGGCAGCGATTACGTTGTGCTGCACTGAGGCGGACACACGCCGACAGGGACCACGAAGAACCTTAACTCGTACAGCGTATTTGCAGAATGTCAACCATTGCTTTTCGCCCATGAACATCCGCACCTGGAGAACAATCGTAATGTGAACAATTGAGAGGGATCTATATGACGCACGATGAACGGATAGTATTTCCTGGCCCACATACGTCGTGGCAAGACCTTTATCAGTGGATCGAGACTATCTAGACGCATCCATAGAGCATCCAGTGCGGGTGTGCTAAATGTCTTGCAAGTTCGGGCAAGTGATACAAGGGTCCGCTTTCCAGAAGAGCGGTCCCATTTCGAGTCACTGTCGGGGAAGTCGTCGAACCTGCGTACATACTCGAGGATGATGGAGAGAATTTCCGAGATTAGGAGACAGCGGTAGACGGATGTGGCAGGTGGGGTTGTTGGTCGGTTGGGTTTAAGGAACTGTAGTCTGGAAAACCAGGGATTTGGAATTTTCGGGATGAGCTGGCGAGAGCTGTATGCTTTCGGTCACTATCGCACGAAGATGCTGTTGCGACGACTCACAAGGTGGGTTTTTTGTGCTCAGGGTCGTGGGAGGAAGCGGTGAGGGGCAGACAAAACTTAGATGAATGTGTTGATTTTTGGTCAGGTTTCTTAGCGTCAAACATGACTGTGGATATAGCTCGTTGGGAAGGATTTAGGAGCTGCGTCTGTGCGTCAGAGACTGGCGGTGGTGGGGTGGCCATGATCACGATTCAGTAAGAATACATGTATGTTCAGCATCTGCCACGTGCGCAACAATTTGGAAGCGCTCTTGCTTGTACTACCTCGACGTCGACGTCTCACTGGAACTCCGACTTTTTATCATTACCAGTACCATCTACACCATGACGAACACAAAGCTAGCTCGAACGATAAACTTCCTGTCTCGAAACTACTTAAACTATAGCCAAACACTAACGAGAAGCGCAGAATGTGGAGCAAGAGGCTCTGTGAAACAATATGTGGAGAGGCGACGTCATTGTGACCATGGGGTAGTGCGGCAAGTTTGGACTCGGTCGGGCATATCAAACGTCATTATTTATTTCAACCTCCTAATTTTATTTCAATTCAGTTACCCAACCTCTCGTCCTACCAATGCAATGAACTTGACACCAAAATCCCGGAGGTCAAGGTGGTCATTTGCCCCCCAAACTTGGTGCGTAGCCCTGTCATGCCGACCCATGATCGACACTGACGGCGCAAGCTCACCAAAAAAAAAAAGCTTGAAGATGCGGCCTGGAATGATTCAATGTTGGCAGTACCCCCCAGCAGCCTGTCGGACCTGTCTTCATGTCTCAAATTCCTTCCCGAGTCCGTCCACCAAGATGATTTATGGTAATCTCCGAGGTTAGCATCTAGAAGTGAGATCTAGCGAAACCCTGAGGTATGGCTTATGCTCTCTCTAGACCCTTCAAGCTGCAATGCTTGGTTCAAGTCTGACAATACTCGTAGCCTTCTCTACATCTTTTACCTTGTTGACAACTTGCAGCCGTAGCTAGCAAGCTTTTGCGACTTCGAATATTCACCGCCATCACACAACATCACAGTAAACAAAGTCTTTGACATTGCGGCCATTTGGTAGCCGGCGTACTACGAGTCCAAGACTCGAACTACTGGTGGCACAACGTTCAACTTCAACGACCTAGTCCAAGTTCAGTTTAACCTGCCGCCTCCCATTCATCTATTCATTTTCGTTATCTATATTTTTCAGTCAACTCCTAGCTGGTCGTGAATGTCCGACTTTCCATACTGAAGGAGACCTACGATAGGGCCGGGAACCTCATAGCCACGTAAATCAAATTGACTCAATCTCGTTCGGTTCAATCATTCCATAGAATCTCTCATCCTTTCCACATATGGCATTAGAATGGGAATGGCTCTCATGCTACTCCCAACATCGCAATTGATCACGCCTTCCATTCAGTTCACAGTTCTCTGGACTAACCTCCCGGATCCAACGGAAGGAGCGAGGTCGGGAGCGAAATCTATCCGTCTCGTGTGACACCACTCTGATCACCTTCTCGTACAGGATTTCGCGATTAAGGGGTTCTAGTGACCTCTGTAGCTCCAAACTGGTAAGCCACACTTTATAAAGCAGAACCCATGTGATGCGACCACTGCCCGTGATGAACAATTAGATTGTACGGTGACTCACATGACCGGGAGCCCGGGTCCTCTTGGCCCAGCTCAAGCCCAGGTTCTAGACCAACGTTCTGAATCATCTCGGGCAGAAAACAAGGCTCCACATATCGATTCTCGTACGATCTTTCCATAGAGAACTATGACAGGTGGTGTTTCTGTGTCCCCAATTTTCAACTTTGGGGACCATTGTTGACTAGCGTGTGGTGTCACTGAGGGGCACATCTTTCGTTAGGCCTGTGTTTTGGAAGCCACAGTACGAGATTGCTCCTTCTCGTCCATTTCGGATCTACATCGCGAGCGAACAAGAGCTGAACCAAATCCAGCTAGTGCTCTGACGGGCGACGTATTTAAGAGCCACATCGCCGTCTGCCAACTGCAGATTTCCTAGCAACTCGACAGTACGTTAACCCTAATATGCATTCCCTACTTATATTCACTGAAGATGCATCTAGCCTCCGAAATGCCTCTCGACATCTTTCAACAAGCCTTCTCTTTGGCTATACTGGCCGATTTGATCATCGATAAGCAGGGAACGCTTGAGGAGCTTCAGAAATCTTATTATGACGATCTGACCTCCAATCTTAAAAACCTGGAGGGGTGGAACCTCGCCTGGGGCCCAACCATATGGAAGCTCAAGCCAGACGAGAAGACGTATCCCGGCAATGCTGGGTATATAGCTTTCCATCAGAAGGCCCTATTCGAGGATGGCTCCGTACACCCCACCTATGTCATCGCCATTGCCGGCACCCCCATGAATTCCACACATGTTATCGATAAAGAGGACAATGCAGTGGATTCCGTCGTCGATTTCAACGCTTGGGTGAGGGATGGGATTCAAAAGGAGCCCGTCACCGTCTCTTCGAAGGATGTATCCCCAGGCACCTCCTACTTCTCGAAAGGGATGGCGTGGGGAACACACAACTTAATGAACGCCGTATCGTTCAAGGACCATTCTGTCTCTCCAGGAATGACGATGGTCCAGTTCCTTAGCTCTTTGAACCCATCTCCCTCCACACGTTTCATCATCACCGGTCATAGTCTAGGTGGCACACTCACCACCACCATTTCGCTTACCCTAGTCACGGCTGAGATCCTCCCTCGTGGATACACCATCACGTACCCTGCCGCAGCGTGCTCTGCCGGAAACGTAGACTGGGCCCACCAGTTCGCCGAGACTTTTCCGTCCTGCAAGCTCCCTGGCGCGCACAGTTACCAGGGATGGAATCTTAATCTGGTCAACAACCTGGATTCTATACCCCAACTCTGGTGCCAGATGGTGGACATTTCTCCCCGACAGTGGCTAGGCAGAATCCCTTCTCTTTATGGCATTCCGATCTTGGATGCCCTGTGGAAAAAGTATGTCGTTGAGTATGCTACCAAGGCTTCCAGCTCGGGCGTGGTATACAAGCCCATCCCATCCCAGTACTTCAATGCTTCCCCTCCTACTTCTGTTCCTACCACTGTCGAGGGATTTTCCAAGGAAGCCATGGTTCAGCACACGACGTCATACATGAAGGAGGTTGGGATTCACGATCGCACGTTGGACGCGGCGATCGCTTTGACATTCTCTATTACCGACGGGTTGCAGGAGGCGACCGATAACCCGGAGGATCAGAAGGAGTATGATCACATAGCGCAAGAGCAGTCTTTCCATGCAGTATTGGTGTGAACATGCACTTGGGCATTTTTACAAAGCCTGGTATGGGTGAAACCTGTGTACTTTTAGTGAAGCGAATCATGTACTTGTTCAATAGTCAGACGACAGGCTAGTGTATGTATATTGTGGTATCCGAGTCGATACGACGCTGACCTTCAAACTCACCCTTGAAGTTTGACTGAACGACTTTATCATCATGATTCCCTCACACTGAAGTTGAATGGCTAATTCAACAAGCACACCATCTCGCAGGAGAAGTATTCCATCCCACACTCAAACTTCATCACGAATTAATCCCACGAACGTGACCACGCTCTCACGTACAACATGACACCAGACGTGGTCGAGCGTCCCGACTTCTCAGTGTCAGAAACTTTCGAGATCGATTCCGCGGGGCTCGGAGCGTTCCAACCGCATTCAAGTGGATCTCGAGCGCATTGCAGTCATAGTGTACCCGACCCGGCTAACTACGAGAGGTCGAACTTGAAAGACGGACGTGGATGCGCATCGCAAGAACTAAGTGGGATCGCCGATTGATACGGTCTGGAAGATGTCGGTCCGCACGAGCTAGTATTACTGTAACATGAAAGTCTGATTTCGTCCTGGTCGTGCTTTTTATCCTGTACTTGCATACCCTTCTATCTGTCCAAGAATCGACAAGGCGGACTTGACAAACTTGGACGTGTGTACCGCGCAGAACAGTCCAAGTTGGCATAGTTATACTTGTCCGCGATTAGGACACGGTCGTCCGAATGGAATGGCATCACCTACATCGAAGGGTATGTCCGAATTTCACACAGTTTCTGATGATTCTGGCTACTCAAAACCAAAACGATATCAAAATGGTCCCCAAATCGGGTTTATATTTGAATGCGGCATTACTACTATTCTTCGTCGGCTGTCAACCCCAGTTTGAATGATTCTTTCATGGTCGCTGCGGCTCTCAATTCAGAAATAACTCGAACTTGGATGTCTCCGATCGAAAGTAGGACATTTCATCCACAGCCTGATTTTGGCGTGCAATATCATTATCGGTTTGTATTACAGTAAAAAACATAAGTTTAGCGCTGATCAGGGGGTATCCTTCAACTCTCTCATGGTTCAGTTGAGCGCGAATGCGGCCCGAGTATGATCAAGACAACCCGAACTGTCCGTGGCGCCATGTTTTTGTAAATGTCGATGTGATCTTGTTCGTTTGACCATCACCTACCGCCCACATGGCCCCGATGACAGAGCGGAAACCCACGATTGGCATCGCGGCCGCGAGATGAATGATTTCGTCTGGACTCTCTTTGTCCCAAACAGTAGTGTGACATGCCGAAAGGTACACAAACTTGGGCTTTTCAAGTTCACGTTGGAAAATTCGTCGAATCGTGAACGGACCATCGTGGAGCGCAAATGCGGACTCGAAGGGCTGTTTTTCGTCCGAGACATCCGAGGTGCACCCATTCGTTCTTGCCGAGTTCTTCAGCGACCCTAGAACTGCAGGATTCTGGACCCTCGATGCATGTGAAGGTCGCGAGGCCGTCGACGAGCAGACCAACTTGAGATCGCTCTCCCCAGCAGCGATCGCTTGCCCGATGACAATAAAGCGTGTCCATGGTGTCCCTGGCGTCATGTGAGCATTATCAATGGCGGTAGTTGCAGGCATTCCTTCACTCTGATAGTGTTCACCTACGGTATGACGAGGTGTTCTGTCTGTGTCACCTCGCCGCTCTCCGAGCTGCCGGATCATTTATTACGGAAGATGAAAATGAGAGTATACAAGATGGTCATCAATCCAGAAACCAGGGGAATGTGCCATCTGGAGCGAATAATAGCAGGGAAGAAGTTGAAGGAGGATGTTATGGCCCTCGAGAGATTGTGCCGTGGAGCACGGATGGAGGCAGTGAGGGTAAGGAGATGTAACGAGACATAAAAATCAGAAAGGTTCTGTTCGTCCTTCATATACGGACCAGCTGCGTGCAAGGGCAGGAGCATGAACTCGGCAGTAGGACACCACCAGATTCGTTGCTGGAGTGGATATATCTTCCAAAGCCTGTCAATTATAGTGAAGGTCACTGTTCCCGCAGCAGGAGTTCTAGATCATTTGCCACGTCCACTCTCTTTGAGCGCTTGGTCAGGGCGTGAAGCCGAAACGACATGCATCAGCAAAATGTCGTGGGACTTTTCTGTCTTAATCCGGTCTTACCGACTCTTATGCACTTGGTCGGCTAACGTGGCCTTGGCCAATCATCAGAACATCTCTGAACTTATCCAAAAATATGTATAGAAGCTTTCTTTTCATTAAAATATAGTGCAGACAAAGTATTTAGTGTTTTGCAACAAAGTATGGTCCTGTGTGGTAGTATTTTGTAATGGCTCAAGCCGCATAAGTGCAGTCAGACCGTGGACATTTTGCTGATGTGCCAATATTGTCTTGTTTTGTGATGACTGTGAGCCATACATCACCGTGTTGGTGGCCCCGCCCAATCCTAAAGGTGAGACAATCAATTCCAAAGAGGCTCCAAGGCACATCAGAGTGATCAATCAGAGTTGGAAATACAAAAAATACCTGAGCAGCCAAGGCAACTTCAAGGAACACTAGTAATACAGTAATGGAAAGTCTGCTTTCATGTTCAGAACTTTTACACATGTGTACAAAATACCAGTACTAGTAGGTAGTGGAGGACTATGCAAGGGAAGTCTTGTGCAATAATTGTACTGTTCAGTCTATCCCTGATCTCTTGACATTCTTCCATTGTTCCTGTTCCCAAGGCCATTCAGGTTCCTGCTCCTGGGCCCCCTAACCCAAAGGAACCTGGGGTATGGCCCATGTGGGTAATGTTTGATGGGGAATAGGGGACTTCCCAAGGGGGGACAAAGGAAGTGGAATGGAGCTCTCCAAGGGGCTGGGTGATGTGAACAGCAGAGTGGAGCTTGGTGAGGTGGTGCCAGTAGGGGAGGTGGGAAACAGAGTGGGCCTTCCCTTAAGAGGGATGGGGGACATCCGAAGGGATGCAGGAGACATTCCTGTTCCTGGCCTCCAGGTGGTGCATAGAATGTGTAGGGTGGTGGTGAGCAGTTACTATAGGGTGGTGGTGGTGGTGAGCAGGATATAGCAGAACCAAGCACTGCTTCATCAAACTCTTCTTGAGTCAGGGAGTGATCCAAGCCAGGACTGGAGGAACTCAGAATTGGTGACCTACTGATAGGCTGATTGGACATGTTGTCAAGAGTGGCAGTGTGAGATGTGACACAACTCAGAACTCTTCTACTATGACATGTTCAGCCATATTTGTCATACTAGTAGGCCCCTTTCCATTCAAGCAAATTGGTGCTGTAAAGCAACAATAGTAGTGTATGACATCAGACTTCAGGGTAGGTTCTATCATCATAGTACTGACCCTTAAACAGAGATAAAATTTGAGATCCATGAGGTGTGCAGAATCAGGCAGGCTTCAAGTAATTGGGGTACTCAGAGGTGGGATAGAATCTCACATTTAATAACAATTTAGTTTCAGTGTACTGAGGATCAGCAATTGAGAGAAGCTGACAAAGTTATGCAGTTAGGCAGACATGCTCCCTTGGTAATACCTAAGAGTTTGACTTGTGCCAGTGGATTGCAGTGTCATAGTACTCTAGGAAGCCAGAAGGAATACCAGTGGATGCTGACCCTGTGGTGTGCACAATTAATTCTTAACATGACCTCCTGCCATGACCTCCTCTGATCATCTACCTTGACATAAAGCATTCATTTCGTACCACCTGGGTGGTTTGCCAAGTCTGGTCTGATGTGTCACTTTTAGTGAGGACGCACAGCCTGACCTTTAAATCAATGTGCCTGAACATTGGCCAGGAATATAGACTTGTGGCCCTTGTATTACAGCCATCCAGTGAGGAAAGTAATGAGCGATGAACTCCATCTATTCAATGTCCACACCCTCTATGACCTTCTCTCCATCCTCGGAAAATTTGACGCTGTTCTGTAGACTTATTGGTAAGGCATAGGAGATATTGTGGCAAAAAGCCTACCGGGGCCGACGACGATTTACCCACGTACTTTGTGTGGGCTATGTGAAATTATGTCAGAGATGGCATCCGTGTCCCGGCTCAGAAAACTCACTTCCATATGCCACCAAGTCGCCATCCTTATTTTTAAAGTCTACACGGGTATAGGCGAGGTTTCTCCCTGCCAGGCAACTTTGTGTGATCTCATCTCGGGGTCAACCAAGGAGGTGCATACCCAGAGCAGTGATGGAGGCAGTCGCGTAGAGAACGTCGCCGTCTCTGCCAGCGGGACGGACAAAGGACGTACTGATGTCCGTCGAGACGCCAGTCATGTACTGACCCTTGGAGGCGACGGCCAAGGAGCCCAGGGTATCTGTCAGCGACATGATCAATCCGCCGTGGACCGTCTGTGCTGAGTTCAGAGTATGAGAACACGGAAATAATGAGTGGGGACGTACGCCGACTCTGTTGACTATCATGAGACGGTCAGCGATACGTCTCTGAACGTGAGAGAGATGGGAGACGCACGGTTGTAGGGCTCTATTTTGAGCTTCGTCTCGACGAGGCCTGGAGTGGCTCGTGTGATCACAAGCTGTTGGCGTTGAGCGAATGGACGTAGCCGTAGGAACATTGTATACAGACATCTGGAAAACATTGTGCATCATGTCCTTGATGTTGGTTTAGAGATGCGGATCCCATACGGACGACTACGGATTACCTTTGTTGTCAATGAAAGACTTCCAGACCTAACAAGAGGAAATTCACGACACTCGTATGAGAAAGTGAAATAAGAGGGAAGGCTTACCCTCCGGGTGAAACGCAAGCATGCAGCCATGACAACTGTGAATACAATGATATCATACCATTACGGTAGTTTCAATGGACTTACCTTGAGGTGCTTGTTGATTTCTAATGGTCTTGCCAAATAACCCAAAAAGGGTTTCTTTGCCACAAAATTGGGTCTCCGCTCGGAATCATCCGACTGCGTTCTACTTGTTGACTTGAGCACTAAAAGTCTTCGTTTTTCTACGGCTCTACCGAAATGTCTGATCTTTGTCCTGTATACGCTCCCTTTTTCGGTGCCATGGTAAGTCTTCTTGATGTCTTTAGGAACCGACGTTAAGAAGTTCATTAGGGCTGCACTTCTGCGATCGTGTTCACCTGTAAGCCTTCCGCGGTTTCTATGACGAGTTTGTAGCTTACATCTCATTCAGGTATTGGGGCCAGGTTGGTGACTTTGGGTTCCATATATTGCACTTGGACTGACCAACCGGTAGCTACGGTACCGCCAAGTCTGGTGTCGGTATCTCTGCCATGGGTGTTCTCCGGCCTGACCTCGTCATGAGATGTGTCATCCCGGTTATCATGGCTGGTATCATTGCGGTTCGTTCTTTTCTCGTCTGCTACTTTATACCGAAGAGTGACGTGTCATGCAGATTTACGGTCTGGTTGTTTCGGTCCTTATCTCGAGTTCTCGTGCGTATGTCCACTCTGTTCATTATGACGTGCTCAAGAACGTGGGATTGCAGTTGGCGCGCAAATGTCCCTTGCTTCCAGTTTCATTGACCTTGGTGCTGGTCTCTCCGTCGGTCTCGCCGGTCTTGCTGCGGGTTTTGCTATTGGGATTGTCGGTGATGCTGGTGTGAGAGGTACTGCCCAACAACCACGGCTATTCGTCGGAATGGTACGTTCTTGTTGCGCGTCGATCTACTTTTGTTGACTCGCTGCGAAGGTTTTGATTCTCATCTTCGCCGAAGTCTTGGGGCTTTACGGTATGTTTTCGTGCTTTATCTTCTCGCGTTCATTTACAACGAAATGCCTAGGTCTTATTGTGGCTCTAATCATGCATACGAGGGCTGGTGAAATTGTCGGTGTAAGTGCTCGAAGCGCAGTTCGGATACAGCAGCTGACGTCTCATTTTAGTGCTGAAGTGGCTGTACTTTGGCCAACGACGTAGATTAGACGGAAATGAGACTTGCATGATACATGTTGTCTACCTGCGTCTTCTGTTCCTTTTTCCCGAATGACATTCTCACTTGCTACCTGAATAGTGTCCTGTTGCTAGGGAGCTGAACGTGGAACATTGAGCCCCTTCACAATGCGATGCACGAGCAACTATTGACTTCTTATCTGAATCTGCTTCTGACTCGGCCAGTTCCGCGATCACTTTTCATGTTGTATTTGCTGCGATGCCAGAGCTTGTCCTCGTGTATATGGCGGTGTTCTAGGCTTCTGGCTATGGCGTGCGTTCATGTGCTAACGACTCGCCAAGGGTATCGGCCGGTTGGACACCGAAGTTTCTTCTTGACAGAATCTCGTGTGATATATATGAACTTGTATTATAACAACTTGTCTATGTCACCGACCCTAAGCTTTGTCGAGTACCCACGTTTATTTAGTTACCAATAGTCGACGTGTCCCATCACCAACTTGCAACTTGCCAATGTTAGCACTCAAGTTGGTTTTATTATAGGGTTTAGAGCGATGTTTTCATCGCTACCTAGGACGTTGCTGGCATTGTCCTTGATTCGCCTTGCAGTTCTCCCAGTGCTGGCGGCTTCCTCATCCACTTCATTCAACAACCCCTTTCGTGTTATCGCTGCTGTACACCGTACCCAGCATCCAAATCCGCCACTATGTTGCTTGAAGCCATTACCAACCGTCAATTCTCCAGAAGGACCGGAAGACGTTCTTCTTTCGTTCGAAGAGTGGAAATCTAAGCAGCACCACGCTGGCTCCCCGACTCTCCCCGCAAAACCCGGCGTAGAACCATCACCATCAGATACACCACGCAAAACCAGCATCCAGAGTGCCGACGTCTCGTTCGCAGACACGCAATTACCTCCCGACCCATCGAATCCCGCTAGTGACGATGCCCTTCCACCCTACTTTCGTGTCCCAATCACGGACAGGTTCGACTACGCCAACTTGGACTGTTCTGCGAGGGTTCACATGTCCCACAAGTCAGCCAAGTCGGTCTCGTCGATTCTGTCGTCGAAAAAGGACAAGTACATGCTTTCGCCGTGCAGTGCTGACAGCCAGTTCGTGGTGGTGGAGCTTTGTGACGACATCCGGATCGACACGGTGCAATTGGCCAATTTCGAGTTCTTCAGTGGGGTATTCAAGGATCTTTCGGTCAGCGTCGCCAAGACGTACACGGGCACGGACGAGGGGTGGACCCCTGCGGGGACGTATCGTGCAAAGAACGTGCGAGGGGTTCAGGTGAGGACGTGGCGTGCGTGCCGAGTAACTTGCAGTGGTTTCTACAATTCGGACAGTCTTTCCACCTACCGACGTCGTTGCGCGATTTCTACCGATATATTCGAATCGACCTTCACTCGCATTATGGACACGAGTATTATTGCCCCGTCTCCCTGCTTCGGGTATACGGACTCACGCATCTGGAAGAGTGGAAGTGGGAAATGTGGCAAGCCGAGAGTCTGGCGCGGTTAAAGGATGCTGCTACCCAACCCTCCTCGATGGCGGAACAGCCGGAGGCGGGCAATACCACAGGTCCTAAATTGGGGTCCAATGGGGGGATGAACGTATCCGTGACACAGCTTGGGACCTCCAAGGACCTGGATGTGACGTCGCCGTCTTCGCCGGGTATCGCAGCGAGCACGCCGATTCACCAGGTGTCTTCATCTCACAGCCACTTGCCGCGATCTTCTGTTCCTATCCTTGGTGAGGGGACGTCGATATCGGGTCTTGGAGATGGGGAACAGCCCACGGGAGTACTCGCAGTGACAGAGGCCATTTCGTCATTGTTGTCTTTGTCCTCGCCTACCGCTGTCATTTCTTCGACGCCACCCGCGGTCGAGCAGCCTCACCTCCATATGCACGATTCTGAGATTCACGCCTCGGCAACCCACGCGTCTCCGGCAAGCAATCCTTCAGCACCACCGTCTATTCAGACACCGACGCAGACACAGTCTTCCTCCCATTGGACTGGAGAGTCTATTTATCGAACAATTATGAACCGTTTGACGCTTCTTGAGGCGAACCATAGCTTGTATGCACGATATGTGGAGGAGCAAACCGCCGGTGTACGTGAGGTATTGAGGAAGCTCAATGAGGAAGTTGGGAGACTCGAGAGCGTCGTGAGTGTCTGCCGATGATTATTTTGGCTTTCACAAACGTGTTGCGCGTTTCATTCAGAGCCGTATGCAAGCCCAGATGTATCAACGCACAGTTCATGAATGGGAGCGGCAAAGACTACGATTGGAACTTGAACAAGGCGAATTGCTTTCCCGTGTGAACTATCTTACGGACGAGGTTAATCCCATCCTTTTCCTTTGGGTTATGTATACGTCATTGACACTGTGCAGGTTATACTAGAGAAACGGCTCGGCATTGCCCAGTTGTGTCTTCTCTTGGCAGTGCTTGTGTTTATTGGACTTACTCGAGGTGCGCCTTCTGGACAGCACCCAATGCCGATGCAACGCTCGACACGTGAATGGGGTGTTCGTAACCTGAGTTTTGGGAGTAGTACGGATGCTTGGAACCCTCTCAGAAGACGGAGTCGCAGCCCAGCTGAACAAGGTAGCAATACGAAAGCCGAGAAGGCCCCTGGTGATTGTCACCTTTCCATCCAAGTAGCATCGTACTGATCATTTCCACCAAGCAGAAACCGACATCCACCCATTGTTCCCGGTACTTGCGGATGATCCCTCGTTACACGTGACTGCACCTATCCTTCAACATGCACCAAAGCCTTTCAAGCTGGCCGCGGCGCCCACGACAGCGGCGTTACACAGGCGCGCCCATCCTTATCCAACAGCACCCTTTCGCACACCGACGAAACCCCGCCCATTGATCGAACCCCACACCCTCCCTCGAGCGGCGTCCATCGCCCGGTCGCAGTCGTCCTCGACATCCGGCCAGCCTCACATTCGCTCACCAAAACGATGGGCCCGAACGGCCCATTTACACGAGATCAAGCTGTTTCGTGAGCGGTGCGGGAGCGGGAGCGGGAAACGCGCCGGGTACAAGGACCGGGAGAATGAGCGCGAGGGGATGGGCGATGTGTTTCACGGCTCGCCTCGGTTGGTGCCGAAAGGGAAAGGGAAGGTTCGTCGGCCGTTGACGCCGTTGGGGATGAGTGGGTTAGAGGAGGCGGAGGCGGATGTGTGGATTGATACGGATGTGGATGGGGATGAGGAGGATGTGGTGTCGGAGCGAGTGGTAGTGTTGAATTCGCCAATGCGAGATGTGTTTGGATAGGTGAGACAGGGACATATACCTCGTGCTTGGATCATTTACATACTTGTTAGACGCTTTGCCGGATGTTCGGGCAAAGGATCGTCTCGTATTTCTTATTTGGCTATTCACAATATTCACAGACAACAGATCCCTCCGTACTGATGATATGTATACTTTATGCAGTACTGATGCCAGAATTCAATTCAAGTTGCAGTGTGAGTAGCATTCCTTTGCTTGCATGGCCGACAGCATCATACTGCACTGAATTCCATTGTCCGGATGGCTGACAGTCCCCACTCCTGGACTTCCTGTTAACTTCTCGTCTTGCCCTGCCATCACATACTATGCTGATCAAGCAAAGTTTCTACCAACGACTCGACCACACGTCTATTATGAGTCCTGGCCGGTATCTAGGGACATTGGTACACTCTGACCGTGCACAGTACAAACGTGGATTTAAATTTAGCCGGGATGTCTCCAATCCAAGGGTAGGTAATAAGACAGGAGTATATGATCGGCATGTCAAAATAGAACATCGATGGAAGCGCCAAAGGAAGGCCATCAAACACGCGGACAGCTCTATCCGACGATGCCACACTCATTATCGCCGAACACACGTCCGCCACCCACTCCCATCCCATCCCCTGATAAACTCTGCTTCCGAAAACCTCTCCACAGCCCACTGCCGAGCCCTCTCTCGGTATCCTCGTTCAACAGTGGCGTCCATCGACAGAATCTGCCCATCGAACGTCAGATACGGACGCCACTAGGAGCGGGTGGACGCGAACATCATACCTCGTGTAGAGCCGTCGCGAATTCGCCCGGCGTGCGTGCATGAAATCCAGTGGGCTGTGATTTGTACGGCACGACGATGTCGTTTAGCGGACCCCCTGAGGCGTGTGTAAGGGGTATAAGACCTGCTGCCTGATGTGACCACAAACACACGTGGTGAGCACGCGAGCGGATCGCCAAGGTGCACAGATTGGTATTGCCTACCATAAATTCGACGACATTGATACCAAAGTGTTCGTCAACCATGGTACTGATGCCAATGCTCGAACAGGAAAGCCAATAGAGGACGTCAGCATACGGTGCGTTGACGACGAACGTGACTTGATCCTGACGTCAAGGGTCAATGGACAGGGGAATCTTGCCTACGCGATTCAACGCACCTGGATGTCCAACTCCTTTGCCAAGGCACGCAAAGACTCGACCCTATCTAGGTCATCTTGATGCCGAGCACCGCCGAGTAGTACCAGTCGCACTGTATTTTTGTGTAAATCGTTCCCTTGGGTCTTGTATTCAGGATGATCCATCAAGAGTTGTGCAAATGCATGGAGCTGCGACGGGAGATTCTTTTCTGGCCTATTCATCGTGTCAACGCGCGTCCACTCTAGAGACGAATAGCACACCGGAACTGGGCAACACTCAATATAATTCGTTCTCTGCCTTGCAACGAAAACTTGGTCATCTCCCGCGTATCACAGGGGGGATAGACGGTCAAAGTTCTGTCTTTTCTGAATTGTTACCAAGCGCCGAAATTGGTCCATCTACAGCATACACGACCAGTCGAACGGCAGAACGGGAGAGCAAGAGCTTGGCGATTAACAGAGGAGTCGCTCGATGCATCCATCGAACCGCTGAACCAAAGTGCTCGCGTGAAATAATGGACGCGATGTGGTTGCGTGTCCACGATGAGTTGACCATCAAGAACTGAGCGTGCGAGAGGCACAAGGCATAGTAATACATTGTCAGACGATAGTAGCTGTCACGATCGTTGAGATACGGACACCTCCGCGGATGTAACACTTACAGACGCTTTGCTCGCATCTTCCATGATTCCCCTTGAACACGAGCGAGCATGTCGGTGGATATAGTTGGGTAATGGATGTATGCTCCAATAGGAACGGAAGCCCTCGTAATCCAAGCGATAACCGGAAAGGTAAAGGCATAACCCATGGTATCTAATGTTGCATTGAGAATGAGGTAATGAAATGCAGAATGAGCCGCTAGGATCCGCGACGCACCAATGTAGAGATCTGGAATGAACTTTGACATTGCTTCCCATACGAGATACATGGAGCCGAGGCTCTGCCCGAGGATGGTGAACCTAGGCCATCGCGAATCCTCGACGAGGTGTCTTGATGTAAGAAATACGAAATGAAGTGCGGAAGGTTCAAGATTGATCGCAAAGCGAGCCTGGCATCATGACATGGTTATCGTCTGGCGGGAGAAGATCGGAGTAGTTATCGGGCATATCCTGACCTTTACTTTGTCGATGATTTCTTGTTTTGAAGCATCAGTGTCACCAGAGTAGACAACGCAGATGATGTCTTTGTGTTCGCGTTGCATATGGGCAACAGCAGTCCACAGGACCCGTTCCCCTCCCCCCCCTGCATTACTTGAAAACATTGCATGAACTGTCCGCAGCTCCTCCAACACTAAAGAGGCAGACCCCGAAATGTAAAACTCACCAATAAGGATGGAAGAATGCAACAAACTTGTACTTTACTTCATTAGTTACGCTGACTCCCAACTCCTTTAGGATACCTTCCCGAGAACGATATGACCTTGACCATAAAATCTCGGTGTACACTGTGTAAGAGAGCCCCAGCACAAGTAGACAGACACCGAGACACAGCAGGAGCAAGGTGGCGCTCATTGCGTTCCAGACCGGACGTATATGTCAGTCTGCCTTCGAATGTATGATCAACGTGGAAGCTCGGGAGAAAAGAAGACCATATGCTTATGTAACGGGTTATTACCTTGTTTCTGTTTCGCTGACTCTAGAGGTAATTTGGCGGGTTGTCGGGTCAAACTGCTGTGTTGGACGGGTTTTTGGCGTTTTCAGACTGCGTGTGGCTGCGTGGACAGCATCGCTTCCATTCCACCACATGGCGTACGTGAATGGCGGAGCGCGATCCAATCAGAACACGCTAATATAAATGGGGTCGTCGTTTCGTTCGGCGTTTTCTCCGATACCGCCACAGGTTGGCATTGGACGTCTTTGTCTGACTGGGGTTGGTGGACAGGATCCTCGCTTAGATTCCTGAACCTTCCGAGCTCCAACTAGGTTGCAGATCGAGGGGGATTTCAGGCATGCGTAAGTAGCACTCATTCCCGTGCATTGACTATGCGCAATTTTAGCGTTTCCTGTCCCTCTCCTCATCCTGCGGGCTGTCGCTCGCTGGATTGTTGAGTGGCCGACTCTCCATCGTTCACTTTTGGCGGTCTCCTCAGCTAATACGCCATACTCCCATTCGTTCTCTAAATATATCCCTTTTGGTATTCTTATGCATAATTTCGTAAGCACCTGTCACCTTCTGGTTTCCTCGTGGTCGCCCCGTCTTCATTGCCATCCATTCGAAGTAATTATCCTCGACCTAGGTCCGGAAAAGATCGGGACGTATCGGAACATGGAGGTAAGGTTTCCATTGGACCATGGACCATGAAAGGGGCAGTGCACCCTGCAAACCGCGGACTCAAGAGCCCGAGGATGTGGGACGTTTTTTGACTGATTGTGCCCAATGAGGTTCAGTTCCACCACTTCCTGTTGGTATTTAACTTCCCCCATCCAAACCTTGGTTCGTGGTTATCATGGCTCCTACTCTCATCCGCCCGTATAACTTCAAACTTGGTGAAGCCTCTACATCCGGCCTTGCTCGTGAACCTGAGACGATGCACATCCAATCCGCAGTATTCTCTAGATCCACCGGCACCGTGGATGCCAGCAGTGGTAACAGCGGGTCGGGACTCGCGGAGAACACTATAATCTTCATCGTCGTTGGTGTAGGTTGGTCGTGTTCATTTCTCGTCCGTTGCTGGCTTGTTCGGCGATGCGTTGTTCACGTCGCAAGAGGTCAAGGTGTTGGTGACCAACGCTACATTACACGCTGTCACCGATTACGCATCGCGAATCTCTTGCTGCTGCAATTTTTTTTACTCCAAACCTCGCTTTCCATTGCCGACGTTACATGGCTAATTCATCTGGTTCCATTCAGTCTGCTTGCTTGTGGTTGTAATCGGATTCTACCTCGTGAGTCGCCACTCACGTGCTGTCTGCTACGCTGCATCGAATATCCCCGGTTCACACACACAACATTCCCCTCGTTCACCTATCACCCACCCTCCTCACCCTCTGCGCGAACACACCAAGGGTGGATGTTGGAAGATTTGGAAAACATGGCGTCATGCCAGTGACACCGATCTACCCACCACTGCGGAAGTCCCCATCCTTCAGGTGACCCCGGCTCCAGAGATGATCGCGGTCCCTCCCCGGATTGTGCCTGCTCGGAGCGGGACCTCAAAAACCTATCCCCCGATCGCATCACGGCCCTCGCAATCCCGTCGCGTCACCTCCCTCTCCGTCACCACGTCGTTTTCACACTCACATATCACCGAGGAGGCGCTGAACGAGTGTCGCCTTTCAGCATACGACCTGGATGGTGATCTGGAGACGGAGATGTTGAACAGTGCCACGGATGATGCCTGGATGGGCCATGCGCTTGTCGTGGAGGAGGCGTGCAGAAACGTGGGTATGGAGGAAGTGTTGGAAACACGGGGCAGTCTCACACTCGTTGATGGCAGTGTTGAAGACTGCGCTTCTCCCGAACCTGCTGCCCACTGGAAGGGTGGTGATTACGGAAACTCAGATGCCTTTGAAAGCGTGGCATCCAGTAGCCATGGTGTTGAAGGAGAGGTATTGACGTCGATAAGATAGCCTCGAGGGCAAATAAGAGGAGGACTAATTAAAACGACGCGCTGGACTCTGTCGCAGTATAACTGTAATATTGTACATATAATCTCCGTAGGATACTTTATAGCACATTAGGGGTTTCATATGAGTTCCATGCCGTTACTAGCTTTGAGCTTGAGCTTGAGTTTGAACCTTCGCCATGCCAATGCAGACAATGCAGTGATTCATGAAAGGAACCAAATATAGTAGCGCGGTAGTAATGGGGAGCAATGAGCAGTTAAACATGGCCATCCTCTATTCTGAGGGTACGTATATGGCGAGGTGGCATAGTCAAGACCACCCCTCCATCAAACAACCCAGTTCAGTCGCGAGTTCGTTGTAAAAGTACGGCGCATGTTCCTCCAAGGCCTGCACCGTACCCGATATTTTGTGGTCTTTGTAGCACCAATCCAAGTTCAGCTTTTCGAGTTCTTCGCGCATCTGGATCTCCCCTTCACCGCCCAAAAAACTAAGCAGCGCCCCGAGTTGTTTCTTACACTCTGTAGGTACACCGTCTTCTCGACGCCAGTCATCGAGCAGGCTCTGAATCTCGGGGATCCCAGTGTGGAGCGATGGATCCTGTTTGGCAATGGCTAACAGGGCGCGGTCCGCCGCTGACATCGGTTCGATCTGCTTCCGAAGTTTCTCCGAAGCAGACGCCAACTCGCTCTGCTCCCAAAGGTGTTCGGCATTGCACAGCAGCGCCATCTGCTCGGGAAGCTTTTCTGCCGCGGGCATCCGCTCGAGTTGCTCCAATAATCTGTCAGCAGCCGTCCACTCTGTCTGCTCCCGAGGCTGCTCCGAGGGCCCTCCGGTCCCTTCGGCCGTTGTGTCGGTAAGTTTGCTGACGACCTTGTTTCCAAGCTCCACAAGACCGAGCGACATGTCGATATCTGTCAGGTGACCACGCACATGGATGGCACGAAGGAGGGCATTTCCCAGGCAGGACACGATACGGTCCCGGTCCTCATGCCCTTCCGACACGAAATGCAACGCCTCCCCATTCAGCTCGATCGCCCTTTCCAGGTCTTCCAGCCTTCCGCTTGACTGGAAACGACGCCAAAACGCGACGCCAAGTTTGTGCACCAGGTGAGCCCGGTCAAAGTGGCCATATGGCGGTGTGTACGCGTGCCGTTCCAAGTCGTGGAATAAGCCATCTGGGTTCTCAGCGTTGACAGCGCGGTAGAATCGGCATGCGGCTAAGATGGCGTCCGCGGTTTGACGATCGCGACTGTGATCATGGTGGAGTTCTGCCAAAAGTTTGGCGATTTCGTCGGCAGCGGACTCGTCGTACTCGAGTCCGTTAGCATGCCGAGACAGGAGCGCCTGTGCCAGGAGCAACAAGGTAGCAGGCCGATCTTGGTGTCCTTCACCGCGTAACTCGAGCGCTTCCCGGTAGAGGTCAATAGCCTTGTCGAGTTCGGAGTATATCCCGTTCTTTTGACACCGCATGAGTTCTGACGTGGCGAGGTTGAAGCATGCGGTGGCGCGATGGGTAGAGTCGCATTGCGCGAGAGAGTCTCGGAAGAAACCAACAGCTGTTTCGAGATGTTCTCTCCCACTGCTGTTGGGAGGCTTGCATTCCCTGTAGTGTGTGTAGAGTGCATCGAACCCGAGAGCGGTCTTTTCGAGAAACACCGATTTCTCCTGGAAACAGTGTCATTAGTGCCAAGATCTTCATGTCCATGTTGTTGTCGTCTTACTTCGTGAATGAAATGGGTTTCACATGGCGAGAAATGTCGTTCTAGAGTGATGAGAAGCGAAGAACGCGAGCCCACGCCCCCAAAACGAAACCTGATTTCTTGAGAAACTTTAGTTACGAGGCGATGTGCAAGGGAAGTTAGGGCGCTTACTGTGCGTACTGCGAAGATCTTGAGTATTGATGATACGTTTTTCGGAGATTTCTCGGATACCCAGCGTCGAGCCCAACTGGAACACGCCACAAACGGTGACATGAACAGATTGGTCAGATGGTCTTGAAACCGTCAGAGCGAGCGAATAGACATGGCGGAAGACTTACAGCACAATCTCGTCATGCCATTCAATGATGTCCGAGTGCGATTTATTCTCGGTCCTCCTCTCCGTAGGCTCGAACTGAACAAGTACGCATACTCCGGCATCGATGTGCTCAACACCAAAACTTTCAAGTCGCATGTCTGCAAACGCGTTACAATGCAGCTGCAGACAAATTATTGGCAAATACGCCCACGTGTGATGACGAGTCGTGAATTCTCGCTGGGAGGCTTGGGGTCGTCGTCTGGTTTTGAGTCGTCGCTTGTTTCCTCGGTGTATTCAGGGGACGGTTCGCTTTCGCAATTTTTGCTGCCCTTGCCGTTATCCTCCCTATCATTGTACGCTGGTTAGTAGGCTGGGAGTCGGCGAAACAGTACACACGAAACTCTTTTCAGATAGACAGTATCTAGGGATCTTGAGAATTAGCAGCAATGAACATGCCGACAGAATACTTGCTATTTTCATGATCCAATCCATAGCCATACTTTTTTACCATAAAGCTCCGGAGGGGGCCTTCTTCCATCAGACTTTCAAGCGGCAATCCCTGTATGCATGTCAATGAGTAGCAATTGACATAGGTGTATAAAACCACATCTTTGAGCATCCCAATCCAGTCGTTATCGTGCGTAACGGCCAGCTTCATTTCAGGGTTCTAAACGAACATTCAATGCAGTACCCGGGGTTGTCGTCATTTATCATACCAACCTTGTCCAATAGGAAATGGTTGACGATATCTAACGGGTGGCTGAGCTGAAGATAGTTGAGTCTCGAATTTTGTACACGTTGTAGTGTGCTAGTGGTGGACAAACCTGGGAGACGTATTCTGGGAAATACTCGATTTCTGTACCCGGTCGTTGCCGATTAATGCTTCATAGCATACATAACTTCAGGCTCACTAGCATTTGGTCCAGACAGCAACTTGGCTCGCAGTTTGGCAAAGAGACGGGCGAACCACTGCTCTGGCGCCTGCAACGCCTCAGTCCCCAGTAAATCTTGTTTCAAGGTCATCTTGAAACCTTTAATGAGAACAGTTTGATTTGAGTAAGTATTATTTGCAGGTCCGTGTTGGTCATCCACGTTGAATGCAGAGACCCATCTGTATACGGCATCCTCATCACGGTCGATATTGATTTTTCCACCCTCGAAGCCGTGGTAGAATGATCCTAAGGTCCAAGAAGATGTTTTATACGCGGCGGTAAGTAGATAGAGGGAATTTTGCTTGTGCGCTTTGCACCAGTGAACTGCATTCTTCCTAACAAGCGTCTCGATGTCATGCAGGTACTGGGTTTCGAGCTCGAATAACGTAGTACTGTTCGGGAGAATGAGTATGGCACCTTCCTTGGAGGTGGCAGTGAATCTGTAGACCTTCTCCGAGCTCATTACGCCGCAAAGTCAGTCACACGCACAATATTTGCAATGATGCAAAGGTACCTCGAGTCTTCTACACCTCGCTGGACACCAGTGATCAACACTTTATTAGGGACTAAACGCTTGACTTCCGATTGGTTCCTCGAACCGTGGCCTCTCCGCTGCAAGGGACTCCTCGAAATTTATATTGAAAAGTAGCTTGAATTCGCCGTGGTCCGTGATATAGCCAACATCACCGATCTGGAACCCTTGACTGATATAAGGTTCGGTATGTCCACTAACTGGTTTTGGGTTGCGCAAGGGGTAGCCATGATTTTGAAGCAGGTTGGTTGCGTACACGCGCTGCGGGGTACTTTGTTTTTCGGGTTTCACTGGCATCGCAATCCGTAGTGGATGTCGATGATGAACGAACCTACATAACAAATGCTGTCAGCCATGGGCAGAGGGTTACCGACTTTCCCAGGCTGGTAATCATCCAAGAATGGTTCCTGCCATGTTGATTTTGGGTAAAATTTTGCCGACGGTTCTTCCTAGTAAGCACTGTTCCCACTCCTTGAAGATCATGGAATGAACCTGCGTATCAACCGAAACAATGGATTGGCAGAGGGTTACCACTGCCGATGGTGACTATCCCACTGGCACTAGGTCTCATCGATCATCCCCACTAGCAGCCAAGTCCTGGCCCAGGTCTTCCCAGACAACTCACTGCAAGCAACTCCCTGCGTTCCAGGCGGACGTCGCGGCCCAGACGTCGTAACTGTTCTTCATTCAGAGTCGCTTTGGGTGGCAGAGAGCATTCGGTTGTTTCGTACGTCATAACTCACGACTCGGATTCATTTCAATCCCACTCTCGGCTTTCTTCCATCAGTGAGCAAACGGCAATTTCTTTTCTCGGTTCCGTAACTCGGTATTCATGCCCCTTCTCTTTCCTCATGCGTTGAACCAATCATTCTAACTACTTCAGTTCCGCGCCTCCGATCATGTACGCTGCCGGGGACTTGGCTTCAGGCTCTTGCCTCGTCCGTTTTGCCGCCAATCTTAATTATAATAAAGGACAGTACAGACCTACACTGACCATCACGGTATGATGCAGCGGCCAATCGGACGATGGTGGAACTCTTGAATGGGTTGATTCCGCTAGCCTTGACAAGATATGTATCGTGCAGCGGTGATGGCGTATTCGACGAACGGGATAAAATCGCCGTAGTGAGCACAGCTCGATAAAAACATAGTGCCCCAGGGCTTCTTCGCTGCCATCGTTGTGCAGAAGCGGTGCCGATCGGCTAGCAATGACAGCCAGGACAAGGGGATTAGCAGGCGCAGCCGAGTATAAAACTCTGTCGCGGTGGATTCGAAATCAATTAACTGTTCTCCCACCTCGCGGTTATCATATCCACAGAAGATAAATGCACCCTTATACTTCGAAATTATGGTCGCAGAGACTCCTTCGTGAGGATCGTCCTGACACTCTCCTCGCAAACCGCATGATCCTCCATGGACCCCAATGCCAGCCTCAATTTGTACGTCCCTTACACGTGTCCCCGCCTGTTAGTTGTCGCTCATCATGTTGCAGACGGCCCGGCCATTCCTATCCATCTTCGTAGCTTTCTTGTGGTTCACAATGACAGCAGGCTCTGTCCTAGCGAGTGTAGCACCGACGGTCATGCTTGACAATGCGACCGTGACCGGTGTTATCTCAGGATCTACTAACCGCTACCTTGGTATTCCATTCGCCAAGCCTCCGTGCGTCCCAACATGTCATTGGTTTATAATCACTTGTTGATCTTGCCCTTCGAAACAGAACGGGAAATCTCCGTTTCCGGCTTCCGCAGCCACTGCCGCCATACAGCACGAGTATCTCCGCAACGGAGCATGGTGATGCATGTCCCCAACAGGCATTCGAACTCCCGTTGCCTTCCGGCCTGGGCGCTGAGATCGCCAACTATCTGACGAACTCCATTTACAAGATCGTCACCCCATTTTCAGAGGACTGTGCGTAGGAAATCGCCATATTGGCGTCCTTTACGACCCAGTCTGATGCGATAATTATTGGATAGGTCTTACATTGAATGTATTCACCCCTGCCAACGCAACTCCAGACTCGAACCTACCTGTGGTGGTAGTACGTGACTTCCACTGATCGTTTCTCTCTTACCAACCAAGGAAAATATCTTGAATAGTTTATATTTGGTGGGGTATTCACGTTTGGTGGAACGAGCATGTACGTGTCATCTCTACTTACACTTTTATGCGTTGTCTTGACTGGCGACTACAAATACAGTTATGATGGCAGCGTCATCGTGGAGAAAGCGATTTCGCTCGGGGTCCCCGCCGTATACGTGAGCATGAACTATCGGTGAGCATTTTCGCACCTGTGATCACTACGACGTTGTCTGACTCGGAAGCGGGGTCCTAAGTGTGAATGGTGAGTGGTATATTGGTGATCTCTGTGTGTCTGCATGTACCGATCGCTGTGCATTTAGCGTTTGGGTTCTTGGCAAGCCAAGAAGTCAAAGATGCCGGCGTCGGAAATCTGGGCCTCCAAGATCGTAGGTATTTTCTCCGCTCTCATGTCTGTCGTAACCCCTTTACTTATTCTCGTCCGCCGCAAATGAGAACGCCTCGCGCTGAAATGGGTACAGAAATACATTTCCGCATTTGGGGGAGATCCTACAAAGGTCACAATGTAACACCTTTCGACTTGTGCTCCACACTTTACGCTGACAAGGACATACGATCGTTGCACAGCTGGGGCGAGAGCGCGGGAGCAATGTCTGTCGGCTTACACATGGTGACGAACGGAGGAAATCCAGATGGTCTATTTCGAGCAGCATTCATGCAAAGTGGTTCACCGATTCCGTGGGAGACATCACTCACGGACAACGATACTATGATGCACTCGTTTCAGCGACCGGGTGTTCTGGTTCGACCGACACGTTGCAGTGTTTGCGCAAGGTACCGTATAAGACATTGTTGAATGCGGTGGACCAATCTCCCGGGGTATTTTCGTATCAGGTATATTCTCTGTCGAATTGGATGAGACCATTTGACTGACGATCCGGGCGTGTTAAATGACTACGGATTCCTAGTCAATCGCATTGGCCTGGTTACCTCGTGTAGATGGTGTGTTCTTGAGGGATAATCCACAACGCCTGGTTCAACAAGGATCTGTTGCGAACGTACCATTCATTACCGGTAAGTTGTGTTCTCGTTTCCTCGGCTTTTCTGATGGGATCATGGTTATTTGGTACGCAAGGCGATTGCGATGACGAAGGTACTATTCTCTCTTTCTCAACCCTCAACATCACGTGAGTATTTTGGAAACGAACCGACGATCGTGTAACTCAACCTTCTGTGCATTAGGACGGACGCCCAACTTGAGGAATACATCCCCACGCACTGGTCGCAACACGCGACGGCCACTCAAGTTACGCAATTGATGAAATACTACCCTTCTGACCCTGCTCAGGGATCGCCAGTTTGGAACGGGTGGCCTGTATGCACTCACGCCGCAGTTCAAGCGGATGGCTGCGATACAAGGGGACTTTGTGTTCCAGGCGCCGCGGACGGTTCTTTGCACAGAATCGCTCGGGGAAACAGAATATCTGGATGTATTGTACGTCATGGCTGACGACTCGTGATGGGATTCGTTGACTGAAATCTCATCCTTCACTTTCTTCAACCAGTGAACAAAAGGTTAAAGTTGACTCCTTTCCTCGGCTCCGTGAGTCTCCCTAGAATCTCCATCCACATGCGCTAAACCCATTTTTCTCGTGACTTCAGTTCCATGCCTCCGATTTGTTGAACATGTATAATGGCGGGGACATGGCCTCTTACCTCGTCCGTTTCGTCGCTAATCTTGATCCGAATGTCGGCGATGGTACAGACCTATACTGGCCACAATACGACGCAGGGACCAATCGGACGATGCTGGAATTCTTTGATGGAATCTTTTCAACGCAGGCGTTGACAACGGATACGTATCGTGCAGAGGCAATCGCATATGTGGTGAACCTGACGTTGGAAAGTCCATTTTAGTGAGCAAAGTGAAGAGAGGTGTGAAGACGGTCGCTCTAAGTAGTAATTAAATACTAGCACATGGCCACATAGCACGGGGCGAATATATCATAGGTAAAACAAATCATGACCAGCGGCGCAGGTTCCTACCCCAGTTTTATCTGCGGCGCATCCGTCCGACGTCACGGCTCAGGTCATCACTGCTTGAACTGTGGGGAGAAGGAGAAGGTGGCGAGAGCGAGAAATGCTCTCCCGCCCACAAGGACCTCGAACTGCCGGGTATGCGTGAGCTGCAAGTGAGCTGCGAGAGTGGTTTTGTTCGTCAATACGTCTGCCCTACAATCCTCGATACGCTGTATCGCGTCCACAGACTCTAGCTACATGAATTGTTTTCTCTGAACATTGTTTCGTTTAGGTGAACGCATAAATCACCAGTCAAAGTGAGTGGACCTGGACCACCTAATCAACCGTCCACGAGCACGACCGAATCCAGCACCGAGAACCCAGCAGCCACACCCCCTTCATTACTCTCCACCCCCTTCGTCCGCACTAACCACCCAACATCACCCCGCTCTTCACATACCATCTCCTTCCTATCCTCTTTCCCGAACAACGCCCAACCGAATATTCCCAATTCGGATATCGTCTCCGCACGAACCACTCGCTCCCGTGCAGTCCCGACACCACCCGACACGGCGCGGACGAGATACGAGCCTATTCCAGCAGGCGGAACGATTAACGCCATCGCGATCCACGCCTTGCGTTCCTCCTCCTCGAGGCCGTCCAAAAACGCAGGTATGTCTCCCTTGTAGATATTGTTCCCACCGCCTTCGCGCTGGGGCTTCAACACGAGCTTGTCGGCGTGGCGGCGGGCGAGCGTCGTCCCGATAGGTTCACCAGTACTTTTTTCCACGGCGGGAAAAGAGGTGGAGAGAACCGGAGCCGTCTCTGTATCCAGTGCCCACATGGACATCCATGTCTCGCGAAGCTCAGCCACCGCCGAGGCGCCCGATTCTGGCGTCGGGAAGAACCGCTCGACGACGCCTGGCTGGCTGAGTGCCTCCTGTACCTTTTTTCCGCCTGCGAGCTGGAGGGGTATACTCGGACACTTGATCGCACGGCTTCGCTCGACGGCAAGACGTGCTACCCAGTGAGCTTCGGTGGGGAAATCAGTAGGGACGTATCCTGCGCGAAAGTACACTGTCGATATCTCGACAGAACGGGGATGGCAATCAAATGATGCAGAAACAAAGAGATTACGGGAAGGTCCAGAGAGGGATGCGGTGGTAGAGAGTTCGAGGAGTGTTTGTCGGACGACGCGAATGGAATGTCTGATGATTCCGTGTGAGTGCATGTGATGGATTCTTACACGGTAAATACATGTACCTTTCTAGCAATTCATATTCGAGCCAACGTTGGTCGAAGACGTTGCGCTCGTTGGGCTGTACGACAAACAGGATATATGCGCTGCAAATAGGTGAGTGAAGGCATGAGAAGGAGGAGATGATCGCACCTTGGGACACCATATGCTTTGTGTGCTTGTGCTAGGCCAGTGACTAGTCCAGAGGTGGTATCGTTTGAAGGAAAGTTCTCTGACGTCAAGTTGGGTGATATGTGGTAATAATCTGTCAATCCGTAGAGGTATCTACGTGCCCATGCTTCGTTACTAACCTTGAACTCTCGTCACCGGCTGAGTGGACTCGCACCTGTGCATCGCAGCCACTCTATCGCAAAGAGGGCCGAGCGATGAAGATATCGTGTTGAATTCCACCTGTTTCAGGCCTAGCGAATTGCCCTCCCCAGCGTGAAGCAGATAATCTGAACGAAAGAGACCGAGATGCAACGGCTTGCAGAAACCGTAAGCACCGTTCGCACATCACACGACGAGGCACATTCACCTGCACGATGCCTTCCTCCCTGATCGATTTCCATCCCTGCCACAGTTTTCTGACAAACTCATCCGCCTGACCGACGCCTAGCTCGGCTCCCATGACCCGATCCAGAAACTCATCGTCGGTCGCGACGCGCGCGTACAAGACATTGTAAAGTGATTGAAGGCGCTGTGCTTTCTGAAAGAGCGTGCGTGGTATGGGGGTAGGCAGGAGCGATATGGGAGCGTGGATGACGTCGGAAGGACAAGGTGGCTGGGAAGGTGCAGGGGGAGATAAGCGAGACCGTGAGCGAGTGCGTGAGTGGTCGCATGGAGCGTGAGCTGTTTCGAGCTGGGTATCTGTGAGCTGCGGTGGCCATGTTGAGAAATCAAACGAGCGCATATCGTCGGTGATGTCGACGAGGAAGTAATTGATAAGATGTGCCTATAACGGAAGCAATTCACACACTGCCAGTGTATGACCGTATCACCAGCATGTGGTCGACTAGCGGAGGATGCCGAGTGGGCCTGGTAACACATTTCATGGCGATTCTTACGGAATGGCTGAACTACTTTTCCGCGAACACCTGTTCCGAGAGGGGCATAAGTATGGCATCTAAGGCGTCCGTAATGGTTTTTATTTTGGTGCTGCAGGCTCGCAGCCGGAAGCCCCCAAAGTTTCCTGACTAATGATCCAACGGTCCACGAACGCACCTGTGAGGACTATACTAGTAAGGCTGCGCCCATGGGTCGTGATTAATTAATTGACGGTGCGTTTCAGGAAGGCAAAAGTGCGTCGACCCGTCACTCAGTGGTGTGGATAGTTGCGAAGACAAGTTTGTGAGGTCAGTTGAAACGTGTCGAAAAAACGACTGGTTGAATGGTCCTGCCGAATGAATTGTTTCAACAGGGCCAAAATCCTACATGGATATCAGGGACCACTCAGTGCAACCCTAGCCTAGTCTGCGGTTGGCTGTGACGCTTCAAAAAATCATGCAAAGTTCAGACCCTAAGTTAGTAAGCTCGCCTGATACTTTCCCCCTTTCGAGGACTGCATTTGGTGCGAGTTTTCATCTGAGCATGGTAATCTACCAGTGGGGGCTAATCACTCCTCGAAGGCAAAATTGTTGCCCGGTTTCTGTCACGGACAGCGTCTTGTTCGACGTGTGTGATATCTGTCTGCCTTCAAGTTTGAAGCGAATATCTCGACGTGCCATTGCAATTGGCCTGTGACTTCTCTCAATTGTAATCATTACGATATTACGTTGCTCGGGTCGGATTTAACTTTACCCGGGAGAGCGATCGAGTTTGTAGACCTGTCCCTGTTTCAGCGCAGTATGAGAATACTTATCACCGCTGGGACTGTTCAGATTTAGTATATTCTATCACTCGGTGCAGTCAAACGTTCTCCAGAATGTCCGAGTCGGCGCAACTGGATCTGAGTAGTTTGTTTGTCCGTCGGTGAGTACCATCACGATCCGCTTTCGGTCGGATCATTGATCAGATCTATCAGGCTTCTGACTTTTGGGGGCCAGAGTTTGCTGCTGTACGACTATTTTCTTACATTTCCTCACGAAGTGCGTGCTTCTTTCCTTTCCAAGGTAGTTTCCTGAGAGCTGGCTTTCGCAAGCTGGATCATGTTTGGCACTGCAAAATGGAGTACAGTCAAGGCCGTCTTCCTTTTCAATCGGTACGGTATCCTAGGTGGGACAATTCCTTTATACGCTCCAGGAAGTCAACATCTTCGTTTCGAGTTCAGACAAGGTGCTTTCTCACAGTCTACCTCTGCGTGTTCGAGGACGCCTCAAACCTTGCCACACACCAGTTTTGCCTCTATTTTGGGTGGTTTACTGCTCTTTTTGGAGTCCTTTCAGGGAGAAACCATCCGGGGTTAGGTTCTATTGTTGTCACCAGCTACATTTCACTGACGTTCGAAAAATACAGTTTTAGTTATACTACGAGCATGGCCCATCTGGGGCTGCACGCGTCCTGTCGCTATTACATTGATATCCACATATATTGTCTATTTCACGATATGTGCTGGTTTCACCTTTTATACCATGGCGACGGCTTCGGTACAGGGCGCGTCATTTAATTTCGGCAGAAACATGACATTGATCTTGGAGTAGATCCTGCATACTTGGTCGTGGAGGGTACTAGTGTATGTGCACCACGGGGAGCTCGTAAGTCGTCCTAATCGTCATTTTCTCCTGGAAATTGACAGCTTGGAATGTTCAGTGAATGCTGTGAGTTCGCTGCACCATAGCCGCCTAAATGGAGACGTCAGCTTATATCTGCTCTGCATAATCACAGTGGATCGTGCCATTTGCAGGGTAGGTGATTTTTGGGCGGGATCTGTACGTCAGAGATGACGGGAACGGTAGATTACTTCTCGACGCCTTCGCGTCCCTTATGGTAGCATATCCCCTCGTTAAGATCTTCAGAAGGACGCAGCAATTCCGCCATTCACCAATTTATCGTGTTCTGGCTAGAGACGGTGGGGCTGCGCAGTTTCTTTGTCCAGCGTTGACTGACCACTCGTTCAGCGTTTTTATTCTTCTTTGTACGTGACCACTTGGACGTATGCATGCTGGGCGATTATTCTACTCAACGCTTCTTATAGACAAGTGTCCTCTCCTCGATAATGAGCATCGTATCCCAGTTAAGTCTTTTCTTCAGATATTCGTGCAGCAACTCATGCTCGCTCTATTCAGGAGCGTTTTTGTGAATGTGAGCCAGTGTGATTGCGTCTCTGGGACACTAATCGATCTCCGTCGTAGGACCCACGTTCGCAGATCTCGTTAGCGTACGTGACGACCACAACGATCGCGCCCACTTGACACCTGACCTCGTCATACAGATTCTTCCTCCCATTGTCTGCTGTCGTCGGTCAGCGAGTCGTCCTCAACCTTCGTAAGCTTCGTTCGCAATCTCCGTCGGAGAGCATCATCAACGCGTCCTTGGAGAGACGCATTGGTGTGACGCGCCGAGCGTCGTTTACACGGAGAGACGATCGTTTGAACGATAGCAACAACCAAGGCGTTTCGCAGGACATTGTGTTCAGGCACGATACCACGCCGAGTATGGTAGAGATGTCGGACATGGCCAGGTTGTAATCGGTTTTTTTATGGTACGGACGGGACATCTCTCCCTTTTCTTTCCGTTCACCTTTGTGGAGAGGGCTTCTCCTCTCTAGTCAGTGATTCAACTGTGCAACTGGATTCGTCATCACTCGAACATGACGGAAATACGGTTTATTCTTTATTCGCCACCGCCATGCGACCATGTACTTGAATTACTTGGAACGATCGTCTTCACATATGTTCACTTTCTCTCGCTTGCTCACTAAAACGGACTCGCTGGTCAGATATGCCATCACCTCCACACGATATGTATCACTCGACAATGTCTGTGAAATCAACCCATCCAAGAATTCCAGGATCACACACGGTCATCACTGCCTGTGTATACAACAGCACCAATCACCTTGACATCATCAAGGTTACTATATACCTGAGCCTGAATATGGAGCTATATGTTAGCAAAGCACATTCTGTCAATATCCAAAAGGACAATACCATTGCTGAAAAATGTGTGCTAGCAGCAGCAACGCGATGTGCTGCCGACTTGTCGACAATACTCTTAGGGACATCAAGGGATAACCCATCACACGAATGTCAAATTTCTGATAAACCCCTTATAAATTCTTATCATTAGAATAATAACAATATGATTTATAAACGGTTTATATTGGTTTGCGATGTATGCAATGGGGATCATTCCCTCAGGTGCTGTCATATCCCGTATATCTCATTGATCCAACTCCGAGATCTCCAGGTTCTCTCCTTCATAACTCCAGTACGATCTCTCTCCAGACACAACTCCTGATCTCTGGACTTCACTTAGAACCTTCTTCATTTCCTCTTGTCTCTTTTTGTACTAGTGTTACATTAGTAATAACCTGTGTCTTGCTTAACAGCACAGCTCCGGCCTCTGTACATACCCAGCTCCACTCCGGTTAAATACTTTCCCAATTTCCATCTTACTCAGTTTCTTACCAACCCCATTACTAATCTCCATTCCACTCCAAGTATATAAACTGTAGTACTCCGACTTTGTACCCTCAGTCTGAATATTAGTTTTACCTTCTATTCCCTCCGAACTCCATAAGACCTCAACGGTCTTACCTCTGCTCGACTTCACTTTGGTGTTAAGTCTCACCTCTGACCTCCATTCTCCATTCTCCAAAATAAAGGACAGACTCGTGACAAGGGTGCACCACACATGGTGAAGCCAAGTCCCTCCGCAAGAATAACTCCGGAGTTCTGGAGTTCATACCCCAAGTAGACCTGGTCTTAACAGTATATTCAGACTTCCACTTGTCACTAGTCACTAGTGTTTCCGCGGTGAAGGTAATTTATCCCGGCTGTAGTGCAATACTCAGGGGGATTGAAAGAAATAGAAAGAGGGTGAAGGAATGCGATTCCGTTCGACCCAGGGACAACACTGAGTTGGTGAACAACAAATAGTGGTTTTTGAGTAGTCCAAGATGAATCCGGGGCGAATCCGGATTAAAACGGATAGAAAAGCAGACACGGCAGTCCGATCCGGATTGAGAAAATACAAGGAGAGCGAGAGAAAACGAACATCGACCGAAAACGATGTGAGACAGATGCACACGGGCAAAAGCTACTGTATTTTGTCAATACAGTGAATTTATAGTCCTCGGGAATACCCTCAGACTCGTCCTAAGTAAGGATAATAATAAAAAGAAGGTTTTCGTACAGTATAAAGTTCGAGAGGCACCCGAACGTCCCTGCAAGGGCTGCGTGACATGGTCTAGCCAATGCTAAGTACGAATAAGGAGCATCAAAAATAAAATAAAAGAGTCCGAGGCAAATCGGGCGTGGATACAGCAATCCGGATGAGTTCGCACAAGCAGACAGATCAGGATCGGGATTGGGTGATGACAGGGTGCGGAAATGTGCTATGCGAGCACAGGGAATACCTATTCCCTACAGCGGCCTGGCCCAAAAGCCCTGAGCCGGCCAAGCTGAGCCCCCAAAAAGCTAGGCCGGGCCGGGCCCTGCTTAGGGCTTGGGGGAGCTTAGAGCCCGGCCTGCAATCTTGACAGGCCGCAAGCCGAGCTGAGCCAGGCCCCAGAAGCCCCGAAGCCGTGAGATTGTTAAGATGAGGATGACAACAACGACATGACAACTGCATTATAGCAGTTGTTGCATCGTCATCATCGTTTTCAGGCAAGGGTGACGATGAGGGTGACGAGCGCGAGCAACGACAATGACAACGATGTGACGACTGCGATATCGTGGTTGTCACATTGTTGTCGTCATTGTCAGGTGAGGTGAGGTGGGGCAAGGTGAGGGTGAGGGTGAGGGTGAGGACAACGGGGGTGAGCGAGGACAAGGGCGAGGACAGCAATAGCACTGCGTTATCGTGGCGCTTGTGTCATCATCGTCATCATCGTTGTCAGGTGAGGGTGAGTGAGAGGACAACGGAGGTGACGGAGGAGGACAACGATGACACGAGCACCATGATAACGTGGTGTTTGTGTTGTTGTTGTTGTCATCATTGTCGGGTGAGGGTGAGTGAGAGGACGACGGAGGTGAGGGATGATGACAACGACACGAGCACCACGATATGTGGTGTTCGTGTTGTTGTTGTTGTTGTTGTTGTTGTCATCGTTTTGGGTGAGGGTGAGTGAGAGGACGATGGAGGTGAGGGATGACGACAACAACAATGGCAACACAAGCACCATGATACGTGGTGTTCATGTTGTTGTTGTTGTTGTCATTGTTGTCTGGTGAGGGTGAGGACCAGGACGAGGACGACAGGGGTGACTCCGAGTCAGGTGAGCGAGGATGACGAGGACAACACGAGCACCACAATAATGTGGTGGTCGTGTCGTTGTTGTCAGGGACTCAGAGAGGGGTGGCACGCCGCACCATGTCGTCGTGGCATGTTGCGTCGTCCGTCCATGTCATGTCCGGGGTGAGAGGAGAAGGAGGGAGGCTGGGAGGTCATCGTGTCGTCCATCGCGTTGGGTGTGGTGGCACAAAGGAAGGTGGGTGGGTGAATGCAGGGAGGGTGAGTTGCAACGATGCAACAATGTGCTGCATCGTCATCATCGTTGCAGCATGTTGTGGCATCGTCCTCGTGTCCAGGCAGCATGAAGGGTGGGGACGAGGTGTTCATCACATTGTGTCGCGGCCTCATCATGGTTGCCGTCGTTGTATGTCGTTGTCAGGTTCCGGGGTGGCACGGAAAGGTCGAGGGACACGTACATTGTCGCATTGTTGTCTCGTCATGACGGCTCATCGATTTCCATTTTAGGTAATACCCGACAGCAACCACGACGACGCAACAACGGCAATGACATGACGACCATGATTGCGCACTTCCCTGCGTCAAGCCGCGGCCTGGCCCTAAGCTGGGGCTTCCAAGCTGGGCTGGGCCATCTTTAGGGGCTTTGGGGGCCCAAGGCCTGGCCTGCGATTTTGTCAGGCTGCTGGCCCCCAAAGCTGAGCCCAAGCCGGGGCTTTTGGGCCGGGCCGGGCCACGGAATCACTACTAGTCACTGAACATGGCGACGCACGCAACCAGATCCAGAAGCCTGTGCTGAAGGTGCATGACCAATATCTCCACGATTCAACCCTCTCATACAATATGGAAGTACTCGTCGAGGTGCAGAACTCATTGAACAATTCCAAACCTTTTCCTCCAGACACGCCCCTTCCGCCTCCATGGCAGGTCGCAGTACCACAAACTCCCACTCCAGGAGCATGCATCGCAGAGCACGCACTCAGAGGACAACTAGATTCTAGTCTGTCCGAACTCTCCAAAGAACCCATCACCACACCACAGAATGCGTTAGGTGATGATGACCCGGATGATCTGGACTACCCGGAGATGATCCTGGTTCTGACCACGACTCCAACCCTGATTCTTATTGCTCAGAGAATGACCTCACCAAGGCTGAAAATGTTCTTGGACAGCTCGCCAATGCTATTCGCGACCTTGCCCGTTCTTCCTGTCGCCCTCCCTCTGACTCCTCTCCCCGCACTAAGGTCCAGGAACCAGACCAGTTTGACAGGACTGACCCCCACAAACTCCGAGTTTTCCTGGTCCAATGTGAGTTAAACTTCCAAGACTGCCCTAATGCTTTCCGCACAGACCGCGCCAAAGTAACCTTCGCACAGTCTTACCTCAAGGGTATGGCTCTGGAATGGTTCGAACCGGACCTACTCCAGATAGAAGATTTGACACTCCATCCTGACTGGATGGATAACTACACCAAGTTTGTCTTGGAACTCCAGATGAACTTCGGACCTCACGACCCTGTTGGAGATGCCGAGCATCAGCTCGATCATCTCTCTATGAAGGATGGACAGCGTATCAACAAATATGTTGTCGAATTTAACAGGATTGATTTGCAAGTCTGAGGTTATGGAGAAGGTGCCCTCCGGCACCATTTCTACAATGGGTTGCCTGACTGCATCAAAGATGAGATCTCCCGCGTTGGCAAACCCTCCGACCTCGTCCAACTTCGCTACCTCGCACAAGGTATCGACGCGCGTTACTGGGAGCGCAAGTCCGAGATAAACTACCAAACAAAGCAACCCTCCAACAACTCCACACCCAAGACCTCCGAGAAACACTCCGCATCCAACTCCAGTAATCATTCTGGCAACCAGAAGTTGAAAGACTCCTCGGAGTCCAAAGGCAAAGTTGTCACTACCCCCGCTGTTCCGAAGCCCGACTATTCTTCTAAGTTAGGCAAGGACAGTAAACTCACTGCAGAGGAATGCAAACATCATTTCGACAATAACCTCTGCATGTTCTGCGGGAAATCTGGGCACATGGCTAAGGATTGCTCCAAGTCTTCTTCCAGGGCATCCAAGGCTCATGCAACGAAGACCACAACTCCGGAAACAAAACCAGATACCTCCAGCACGGAGGCAAAAAAATAGTCCGCAACCTCCGCAACTCCGCACAGATGGAAGGTTGCGTTGACACCTCCCGTGCACCTAAGGAGCTACGTCTCAACGCATCCGCTCTTTCAGATCCCAAATCCCTTATGCCCTCTGTCTCTATAGTCTCCTATGACATTCCTTCCTTCTCTGCGCTTGTAGACTCCGGCTCCTCCGATTGTTTCATAGATACAACCTTTGTCAATGACCATGAAATTTCCTCTTACTCTGTACCCCCGCTTCAACTCCAACTCTTTGATGGAACATCCAACTCCACCATTACTCAGGCAATCGACCTCTCTATACGTTTCGAAACCAGTGATATCACTCTGACAACATTCTATGTCACCCCGTTGGATGGATCGTGTTCCCTTGTTCTAGGACATAACTGGCTGACCCACCACAATCCATTGATTGATTGGGTTTCTAGCAGTATCTCGTTCCACACACCTGAACACACCAGTCCAACACCTCCTGAGCTCATCTCCGCAGCCCCCAGACTTACCTCCTCCAGCTGACACCACTACCTCAGATGCACCACGTTTCTCCAAGGCAAAAGGCTCCTCCCATCGTGCTTATCAATGCAGCTGCTTTTGCATTGGCATGCCGCCTTGAAGGTTCCATACAATTTAGCCTGCAACTCCGTCCCCAGGAAACTGAGCTCTGCTCAGTCTCCACCTCTCCCTGAAACCCCTGTTGATCTCTCCTCTGTTCCTCCGGAATACCACTGACTTCACCGATGTGTTCAGTAAGAGCAAAGCATCCATGCTTGCTCCGCATCACGAGCACGAGCACGACCTCAAGATCGATTTAGAGGAAGGTGCTTCCCCTCCAGTAGGAACCACCTATTCCCTTTCTCCATCCAAACTTGGGTCCCTCTATACATTCCTTGATGAGCATCTCGCTATGGGCTTCATCCGCCCTTCCTCCTCCACTCATGCCGCTCTGGTTCTCTTTGTCCGCAAGAAGGACGGTTCACTCCACCTTTGCGTCGACTTCCGAGGACTCAATAAGATCATGAAGAAAGACCGCTACCCTGCTTCCCCACATCTCCAACCTCCTTGACGCTCCAAGCAACGCGAAGATCTACACTAAAATCGACCTCCAGCACGCTTACCACTTAGTCTGCATCGCCAAGGGAGATGAATGGAAGACTTCATTCCGCACACGCTACGGATCTTACAAATGGCTTGTCATGCCTTTCGGCTTGACCAACGCCCCTGCGGCTTTCCAGTGGTTTGTCAATACCATCTTCGCTGATCAATTAGATGCTTGCGCGATAGTCTACCTGGATGACATTTTAATCTACTCGACAGATAAAGCTTCCCACCAGGAGCATGTCCAAGAGGTTCTCCGAAGACTCTGCAAAAACAATCTGTATGCCAAACCCGAAAAATGCGAATGGTCCACAGACTCTACTGAGTACCTCAGGTACCAGCTCTCTCCCTCCGGTCTCTCCATGTCCCCGGAGAAAGTCAAATCTATTCAAGACTGGCCCGAACCCCACAAGGTGAAGGACATTCAGTCCTTCCTCGGTTTCGCAAATTTCTACCGACATTTCATCTCCAATTACTCTGATATTGTCATTCCTTTGACTTGCCTGACTCACAAAGGCACTCTGTGGAACTTTGGCGATGACTGCCACTCCACCTTCCAGAAACTTAAGGATGCTTTCACCTCCGCACCTGTTCTAACACATTGGGTCCCTGACACTCCCCTCATTATGGAAACAGATGCCTCCAACTATGCTATCGCCGGTATTCTCTCCATCTGGTGCTCAGACAATGAAGTCCGGCCTGTAGCGTATTATTCCTGGACGTTGTCTCCTCCGGAGCTCAACTACGACACCCATGACAAAGAACTCCTTGCTATACATGAAGCATTCCGAACCTGGAGACATTACCTTGAAGGCTCCAGCACTCCGGTTGACGTTGTCACCAACCACAAAAATCTCGAATATTTCTCTACTACAAAACTCTTGACTCAGTGACAAGCTTGCTGGTCGGAGTTCCTTAGTCAATTCAATATGATCGTTCATTTCCGACCCGGACGCCTCGGAGCTAAGCCCGATGCCCTCACTCGACAATGGGACGTCTATCCCAAAGAGGGGGATAGGGACTATGCTCACGTCAATCCTCATAACTTCAAACCTGTCTTTACCCAAGAACAGCTCGCGTCTTCCCTTAGAGCAACATGCCTCACTGCTCCAGTACTCCAAGCAAGCACCCTCTTCGACCTCGAAACCCTTCATAATGATATCCTCTCTACTCTTCCCTCTGATCCTCTGGCCACAGTACACATGTCCGAGTCTGAACCCTCAGAGTCACGTTGGAACAGTCGATTCAGATGGTTTCTTACAACTTGACAATCACATCTACATCCCCGACTTCAATGATCTCCGACTCTGAGTACTCCGATACAAACATGACCACCCACTCTCCAGACACTTCGGACAAAACCGCACTTTGGAACTTATTCACTGTGAATACACTTGGCCTGGCATCAGAACATTCGTCAAAGAGTATATCTCATCCTGTACCTCCTGTGCTCGCGCAAAGGTTCCAAGACATAAGCCTTATGGATTATTGAAACAACTCCCCATCCCCGAACATTCCTGGAACTCCATATCAATGGACTTCATCGAACAGCTTCCTCCAGTCCTCCGGTTACACTGCCATTCTAGTCATAGTAGACCGCCTGTCAAAACAGTGCATCTTCATCCCCACCTATGACACAATAACTTCCCTGGACTTGGCTAAGTTGTTCCTTCTCCATGTGTTCTCGAAACACGGAGTTCCTTCCCACATCACATCTGATCACGGATCAGAATTCGTGTCACACTTCTTTAGGTCCCTTGGAAAGGCCTTAGACATCTGGCTCCATTTCACCTCCAGTTATCACCCCAAAGGAGATGGCCAGACAGAGCGTATGAACCAGACCCTAGAACAATATCTCTGAGTCTACTGTAACTACCAACAGGATGACTGGTCCGAACTCCTGCCCCTTGCGGAGTTCTCATACAACAATGCTCTGAATGCCACCACCGGTGTCTCTCCATTCTTTGCCAACAAGGGCTACCACCCAAACATCTCTGTGTACCCCGAACGGGACATGACCTCCGCACGTGCATGCGAATACTCCATTGATCTCGACTCACTCCACCAATTCCTCCGAGAGGAAATGGCCCACGCTCAAGAGCAATACCAAGGACCTGCTGACGCCAGGCGAACTCTGGCTCTGGACTTCAAAGTCAGAGACCAGGTATTCATCAAGGCTAAGTACGTCAGAACTACCCGGCCCTCTAAGAAACTCTCTGACAAGAATTTAGGGCCATACAACATCATCGCTCAAGCTGGGACCCACTCCTTCACACTCTGTCTCCCTGACTCCATGAAGTCTGTACACCTGGTGTTCCACGTCTCTCAATTAGAACCTTGCATTCCAAACACCATACCGAACCGTGTTCAACCCCCACCACCTCCAATTGAAGTAGATGGTGAACCGGAGTACGATATAGGAGTTAGATACTCCCTATGGTTGTAGGATACATTTTCCTCGCTCTTCATCATGTCATATCACCTCCCGTCTCATCTGACATTGACTTCATGCCAGCCCGGTTTCATTCCTAGCGTTTACAGATCATCCGAATCCAATCCAAGTCCAATCCAAGTCAACACGATCCAATCTGGTTCCTTCATACGTATTCCACTTCATCCGATTTGACTTGTTCTACTCAATTTGGCCTTATTAAGGTCATTACTATCCTAACATCTTTCCTTTCTTTGTCATCTACAAGGTTTGACACTCCTTCTTAGCATACTCACCCTATGTCAATCCTGTACACTTACTTAGGGTCAGATTACCTTTAACAGTCCTGGGTTATGCCCAGGACTATAAAACCATGTTTCTAACACAAAAATATTGTCTTTCTGCGTTCAGGAGATCTCCTGTTTACTCTCCCATGTGTGAGTGAGCTGGATAGTTTCTCTTTTACCTCGTCCTATCGTTCCTCTGCATCTCATCTACTCGAATCAATACTCTCATCGCCTCGCCTCCACCCAGATACTTTTACATCAACCACTTTTCATTCTGGATTGTCCAGCAGCCTCTAGGACTCTTAGACAAACCTGAATCCATCATTCCTTCAAATATAACCCCCCTTGGGATGAACCTATCGCCCCACCTTTCTTCTTATCACCTATTATTTCATTTCAATAACAAGATCTCCGAAATCCTTGATTCCAAGATAGATCGACGAAGGAAAAATTGCAAACTATTGTACTTGGTACGATGGGCTGGTTACGAAGGCACTGATGAAGAAACTTCTTGGTTGTTGGCTACTGAACTCAGGCATGCCTCTGAAATCGTTACAGAGTTTCATCTCCGGTACCCAGACAAACCTGGACCTCACTCTGCATAACAATGAACAAATCTTATTAACAACATTTTTCTATCTACTTGCCCTTAGCCAGATCCTCCCTAAGTCTATCTATGTCCTCTTCGTTGTGTAGCTCCTGCTGCTCTTGCCCCAACTCTGCTACCTCCAATTCCACTCTGACCATTGCATCAGTATCCTCTTCCTCTGACTCCGACTCCAGCAACCACGCCCCATGCAACTCCTCTCCCTTCAGATGGGCCAGCTCCTCTGTCCAGTCCACTATCCTCTCCACCTCCGCCGTCAAGCGGTCCAGCCACTTGATGTGCAACTTGAAGGCGGTAGCGATCTCCTTCCAGACCGATACCATCTCCGAGTTCCCAGTGCACTCTCCACAGCTCCGGTCCCTGCTCGGCCCTGCCTCCACCACCTCCACTGACGCCGACCTCGTCTTCTTCTTCCTCGGCCCCTCCTCGTCGTCTGCGTGTTTCCTCCGTCTCTTCTCCAGTCGCTCCTCTCCTAGAAGTTCACACTTCAGCTTGCCCTTCTGGCAAGCCTCACAGGACCGACCCTTCTTCCCTTCTCCGGGAACGCATTCAATCCCTGCCATTACGCATCTTGCGCACAGCTCCCTCTCTTTCTCCTTCTCCTTGCCCTTATCCTTTGGAGCGCTTTGCTCTGCTTGGATCTCCTCGGCCTGTCAACCCCGTCAGCTCCACACTACTCGGACTCAACTATTACTCACCCTCTTCTTGGCCGCCTCCTCGGCCTCCTTGAGGCGCTTCTCCTCCATGACCTTCTGTGCCTCCTTCGCCTTCCGCTTCACCTCCTCCACCTTCTGTCTCGCCTCCTCTGCCTTCCATCTCGCCTCCTCCGCTTTCCTCCGTTCCTCCTCCTCCTTCCACACTTTCGCGCGTCGACACTGCTCGGATGCCTTCGCCTTGAACAGCTCATCACTGTCGTCATCAGCCTCCTTGAGACGCTCATCACTCCATTGTTTGACGTTGTCGATATCAGACATGGTAGAGGTTGGAAGTTAAGGAGCGAGGGCATGCCCTGAATTTATATGAGGGACTCTGCATCTGAGTCTGAAATTGAAGTCCACAAATCCGCTTTGACCTTGCTTTGCTTTGACAGCTATTGTTTCTCGCTTATGGCCTTCAGGGGTTCAGGCCTAAAGGGGGGATACTGTCATATCCCATATATCTCATTGATCCAACTCCGAGATCTCTGGGTTCTCTCCTTCATAACTCCGGTATGATCTCTCTCTGGACACAACTCCTGATCTCCAGACTTCACTTAGAACCTTCTTCATTTCCTCTTGTCTCTTTTTGTACTAGTGTTACATTAGTAATAACCTGTGTCTTGCTTAACAGCACAGCTCCGGCCTCTGTACATACCCGGCTCCACTCCGGTTAAATACTTTCCCAATTTCCGTCTTACTCAGTTTCTTACCAACCCCATTACTAATCTCCATTCCACTCCAAGTATATAAACTGTAGTACTCTGACTTTGTACCCTCAGTCTGAATATTAGTTTTACCTTCTATTCCCTCCAAACTCCATAAGACCTCGATGGTCTTACCTCTGCTCGACTTCACTTCGGTGTTAAGTCTCACCTCCGTTCTCCATTGTAGGGAATAGGTATTCCCTGTGCTTGCATAGCACGTTTCCACACCCCATCGTCACCCAATCCCAATCCTGATCTGTCTGCTTGTGTGAACTCATCTGGATTGCTGTATCTGTGCCCATTTTGCCTCGGACTCTTTTATTTTATTTTTGATGCTCCTTATTCATACTTAGCATTGGCTAGACCACGTCATGCAGCCCTTGCAGGGACGTTCGGGTGCCTCTCAAACTTTATACCGTACAAAAACCTTCTTTTTTTATTATTATCCTTACTTAGGACAAGTCTGAGGGTATTCCTGAGGACTATAAATTCACTGTATTGACAAAATACAGTAGCTTTTGCCCGTGCACATCTTTCTCACATCGTTTTCGGTCGACGTTCGTTTTCTCTCGCTCTCCTCATGTTTTATCGATCTGGATTCGGACTGCTGTGTTCGCTTTTCTATCCGTTTTAATCCGGATTCACCCCAGATTCATCTCGGACTACTCAAAAACCATTCCTCATCATTCACCAACTCAGTGTTGTCCCTGGGTCAAACGGAATCGCATTCCTTCAACCCCTTTTCTTTTCTTTCAATCCCCCTGAGTATTGCACTACAGCTGGGATTTATTACCTTCAACTGGAGCCCACCGTGAGGGACTTCCAGAAGTTGGTATGGACGACGACAACCCATCCACTCATTGTTCACCTCGCTCACAACACACCTTCGCTTCACTCTCAGAAAATGTTCGCCTCGGTTAACACCTCCTTGCATAGCATCATTGCCCCTATCGAACCCTGCATCACTACCCTTACACTGCTGCAGAACTCTAAGTGACGTCAGACAAGTCAGACGACACACCTGTCACAGTGCATGGCAACCTGTGCCACCATCCGAATCGTTACTATGCCATCACCCGGATATCTCCTACAGCTGCCCTTCCAGACTGCCTCTAGCGCCCCACGTTTCGATGCAACCATTCCATCACAGTTACCTGCCTTTTTGAAATACGTTGATCAGCTAGCTATGAGCATTGGACTCACAGATGCACAGAAGATTAATACAGCCATCTGGTATGCCTACCCAGAAGACGCCGAGCTATGGCGGACATCGCAGCAAGTACTTGCAGTGCAGCCAGATTGGTCAACATTTGTAGCAGATGTCCAGCACTGGTACTCATCATATGATGACGACTACCCACTTTACATTCCAGAACCATCCATCGACATCACCACCGACCCCATCCTTGCCTCAGCATCCACCTCATCGAATCTAGCAGATCACATGCCGCAAAGTGATTCCATCCAGGTCTATTCAAGGATAGTAGAATGCGATCCTGCGCAATCTGGTAATGTCTCAATTGAACCCGTCTGTGCTGATCTGCCTCTCACAGCTGTCGAATTTGCGGTACCGCATGCCGAAACACAGGAGCAAGATGAACCGGATTGCCCCAACACATCTCACCCACTATGCTCACCCTCCTCAGGCACAATCTCTCTGCCACTGGATGTACTCATGCATACATCAATCCGGATGTTCTCGGATCCATCACCACAACCAATCCAACCACCTTCACCCTCTTCAGATACGTCACAACCTGACTCGTCCACCCCATCGCTCTCACCATCGACCACGCCAGCCTTGCCACCTCTGTTACCTCAGATGACTATGAAGTCACCACTGACGAACCTCACACCACCACTCACCCATCTGTCATGTAGTACCGGATTGCAGCTCAGCAGATTGACATTTTCAGATATGACAAAACGGCCAACCGGGTGCATACTCTCATCCCACTCACTTCCCTCTCACCCACCTGGCTTAGCACGACCACCTCACTTGCCTCCAGAAGACACAACTGTTGTATCACCACTGGATCCACCATCATTGCCATCCATTCACAATAGCAGCACACTGGCCACGTCACTGAAAACATCTATCCGGATAGCTTGGATCATGTCAGATCCATCACCACCTGCATTGCCCAGTTGGTCTCTCATCCCTAAAGCTGTCCCATTGCCTATCACATCTGAGCCGCTGTTGCTGCATTTACAGCCGTATCCGAGGATTTGTAGTACCTTGCCAGGTCAATCGGTTTCTGGCTGGGTATCGAAGCTAAATGCACTCTTCTGCGCAGTTCCTATGCCCCATGAAGTGCACATATTGCAGCCACTCTCATTGTCCTCATCCTTCTTCAACAAACCGCCATCTCTGCGTTTATGACCATATCCAAGGATTAGTACCTCACTGGTTCAATCGGTTTCCAGCTGTGTATTGAAGCTAAACACACTCTTCTGCGCAGTTCCTATGCACCATGAAGTGCGCACATTGCAGCCACACCCGTCACCCTCGTTCTTTTTCAACAAACCGCCCTCGCTGCTATCAACCTCGCCCCTCATTTCCGCAACCATGCCACCACCCATCTCATCCAAGCCACCACCTCTATGTTTACAGCCATATCCGAGGACCCATACCTCACCGGTTCAATTGGTTCTGAGCCGGTTATTGAAACTATGCATACCCTTCACTGCTCTCTGAGTCCCAATCTGTTTCCCTCTCTCTCAATTTTACACTAATGCATACATCTTTTTGTTTCAGTTTATGCTTCAGCTGTCTCTGCCCACATCGGGTTTATTTGATGACCCGGCTGACACAGTTCGGTCGCATTTTCCCTTTGACCTGGGAATCTGACTGTTTCTTTTTTCACTATCATTGAGATGCCCTCACCCTTTCTCCACAGCATTATCTGGATGACTGGGAGGTCATCAGATATGGCCTACCCAGGGGGGAGGGGTCTATAAGACCGCCTCAGTTTCCACACACAATTTTTCATGTTTTCACAATTTCAGTCATTGAAATCATTCTTTTGATATCTGTTTTGTCTCTGTTTTGTTCCCGGTATTCATCCGGCAGATCTCTATCTCACCCCGGGTTTAGTCCGGTGATTGATCATTACTCATCGAACAAGAAACCATCACAGAAAAGAAAAGAATACCATATAGAAAAACCAAAACACAATCATATACATAGTCCATTCATTTCTTCTACCACTCAATTTACTACTTCATTATTGCAACCATCTAGAATTCGTGCCCTCATCCACTATGTACCACTTCTGCTCTTCGAATGCTCATAGGCACAACATACTTTATCTAGTCATATCCGGATTGTTTCCAGACGTTTTTAGGTATCATGAAAGGGCATCCGTTGCAGGTATAGACGCGAAAGATGCATGACGAAGACAAGCCAAGTCGGACACTTGCCAATTTGTTTCATTTCATTTTTTTTTCTTATCATTTCTTTCATGTTCAACCATACAGTTCTTTTCTTCATATTCAGATCACATAGTGAGCAGCGAGCAGCGGATAGCAAACTCGGCCAACCAGATCACATAGGATCACACTGGACACATGCGGACAAGCAGAATTCATGTAGGACGATCAACGCATACCAGAGACCAAAGATGCTATCACTACACTTCGCATCGCAGATTACAGCCATCCTTCATCCATCGGGCCTTCATGCGCGAGACCATAGACAACAGACACACAGAAAAGCCATGCATCACACCATCACAATCACTATCCAATCCTGTCATTCGCAGATCATCGTCACTGTGCTGCTATCACCAGTCATCATTGTCGTTCCTGTCGTTTTCAGGTCATCATCACTGTGCAGCCACCATCACTCTTGTTGTCATCATCATCATCTCTGTTGTCATCTCTGTTGTCATCTCTGTCATCACTATCATCACTCTCATCGCTGTCATTGTCTCTGTCGACATATCTGTCACCCTTTTGTATCTGGACCCATCCGCTGCCATCTGCAACTGTCACATTGAACCACCGATCGCATCCCCATACACATCAGGCTGACTGGGGACAGTCAGCATCTAAAGTCCCCATCAGGTGTAGGGAATAGGTATTCTCTGTGCTTGCATAGCATGTTTCCGCACCCCATCATCACCTGATCCTGATCCTGATCTGTCTGCTTGTGCGAACTCATCCGGATTGCTGTATCTGCGCCCATTTTGCCTTGGACTCTTTTATTTTATTTTTGATGCTCCTTATTCATACTTAGCATTGGCTAGACCACGTCACACAGCCCTTGCAGGGATGTTTGGGTGCCTCTCAAACTTTATACTGTATGAAAACCTTCTTTTTTTATTATTATCCTTACTTAGGACAAGTCTGAGGGTATTCCTGAGGACTATAAATTCACTGTATTGACAAAATACAGTAGCTTTTGCCCGTGCGCATCTGTCTCACATCGTTTTCGGTCGACATTCGTTTTCTCTCGCTCTCCTCATGTTTTATCGATCCGGATTCAGACTGCTGTGTCCACTTTTCTATCTGTTTTAATCCGGATTCGCCCTGGATTCATCTTGGACTACTCAAAAACCATTCCTCGTCATTCACCAACTCAGTGTTGTCCCTGGGTCGAACGGAATCGCATTCCTTCAACCCCTTTTCTTTTCTTTCAATCCCCCTGAGTATTGCACTACAGCTGGGATTTATTACCTTCACCATTCTCCAAAATAAAGGACAGACTCATGACAAGGGTGCACCACACATGGTGAAGCCAAGTCCCTCCACAAGAATAACTCCGGAGTTCTGGAGTTCATACCCTGAGTAGACCTGGTCTTAACAGGTGCGGGAGAGTGGTCTCAACATACTACCAAAGGCTGGCCTTATTAAAAGTGTAGTTTACTCGGAAGGTTCATCACAACACGTCTAGTCAGGCATGTGGGGGGGGGGTTATAAATATTCGTCAGTAGTAAAAATGAACTGGTGATTATTGATGTATGTCGCATTGCTGGTTGTTGGGAAAGGTTCATCAACTTCTCCAGATCTCATAAATTCTTTACAATGGTTCATTTGTTGTGCGAGGAGTATAATTCTGATGGAATGTAGGGATGCTCGCAAACTAATTACACTTTAGCTAGCTATGTACACTATATTGTTCTTGCCCGCATTAAGTCTCCTTCAACCTGTTGGTAGTTGGTCTCGGAAACCATTGTAACCGCCAAATGGCTAGCACTGACATTTCCCTGTCATTGTGGTGTTCCCTTCAATCTATTGGTGGATGGTCTCAGAAATTCCAGCAATGGCCAGATGGCTGATGTTGGCGTTTCTTTGTCATTGCAGTGCTCCTTGGATCTATTGACAGTTGGTTTCAAAATTGCTTGTAATAGCCAAAAAACTAGTGTTGACATTTCTCTGTCATTGTGGCAATCATCAGGAGTTCTCGGAAAGTGGAGGATGTGTGACGGTGTTCAGCAAAGAAAGCAGGACTGGCAAACTTTCTGAATCTGCATATTCACAAAGACATACCACACATTAATATAAGACAAATAATGTTTCTCATTCAATGTATGTGGCATACAATCTCACAATCAGGGAGGTACATCTAGGAAAGCACAAAAAGGGAAATCCACACAAATCCAGGTATGCTGGTTTCTGCTTCAATCTGTTAGCCTGGTATACTAGTAAGCCCTCAGCAGAACAGGGAAGACACAGAAGATGTCATGCATACTCGTTCCACCAAGGAACTGGTCAACCACGGTGCGATGCTGTCTGTGTGCAACACTTCTTGAACGAAGTGGTAACTGAGCCGGTCTCAACGGGTGGCTGACTGTAAGAAACCCCCACACGACGACTGAAAACTTCCCTGGAAGACGTCAGTGACTCGGAAGGTGAGGGTTATAGTCACTTGCTTGTTCCACCACCATATGAGATCGTCAATGAATTCTTTTTCTTCCCGACCCATTACTTTGAACCATTGTATGACCATGTTGTAAAAGACAGTGAGATTGAACAAGTCGTCGACCACTCTCCAAGCACCACAGCTTGAGAGCACAAAGTGCAACTAAGAGGTCCATCAGCCATGATTTCCCCAAAGTGAGAGAACGTACCTGGACAGCTATATAAGCAATGGATTGGGGAGTTACTTGCTTCATCCTGGCTAATTTCGCATTGGTCAGGCGCGTGCTTGTGTCAACACACTGACGTTTGTCCCCTGCTGCCGTGGGGGTTTCATTCTCTCCTAAATCAACAGAGGATGCCCCAGTGAATACATGCTTGTATGCCTGGCCAGGTGAGGATGACCTTGGATAATGACTCATATGACAGAAAATTGAAATACCTTGACTAGCAATTTGCCTTTAAAAAGACCTTTGTTTGCGTCATTGTGATCATACTCTCCTGCGGGGAATAGAAAGCAAGGCCAGGAGTGGGCGGTGATGGGTACATCAGCATGCCACTGCCGGATTTTCTCTCAAATGCTGGTTGAGCGATAAGTGAGATTAGATAGGTAGGCTTACGATCAACTGACGATACTTACACGATGTTATCCCAGTCATACTCGACTGGGCACAACAGATGACCAGTGGCATCATTGTGAAACCCTCGGCTAACCTTGTCCCTGGAGCAAAGTCAAGAAGAAGTAGCTGCATCAGGGTATTCGAGCCAGGTCACCACAATACCTTTCAGGTTGTTGGTGTCATCCGCTCGAGCCCCGTCGGCTCCTGTGGTGAGCTGTACTAACATGTGTTACCTGGCTGCATCTGCTGTGTTCAATCACCTACCTTGCATAGCACTTCATGGTACAGATCGATATCTGGGTCCTGCCTGAGCCATTCCGTGAACTCAGGAATCCATTCCCTGAGTTCTTCGTAACATCAATACAGTCGGCTTTGCCTTCAAATTGGGGTCAGAATAGATGAAGACCTGGGTTTGGTGCCTACTCACTCTTGGTGTTCAGAGGCAGCTTGTGCATCCGACCTTTGAAAGTAAACTCCAGTTTTGAACGTGACACTGGACAGGTAAGATGTTACTTACTGAACGGAACCTGCAGTGCTGTCCATGGTCCCTTGACGACAAGCCTCTCTTATCATGTCGTCCATGTTGTCGAACATCGTTATGAGGCATCTCAAAGTTCTTCTGCGCTTACGCCAGTCGATCGCTCTGCGAGTGGAAGACCAGACTCTGATTAGTGGCTGGAGTATGGCAGTGATAGACTCACACTGTGTCTGCCTTTGCCCTGCTACTGTTGGATTCTTTCAGGGCTCGGAATTCCGAGAGCAAGTCGGCAAATTCTCTTCGGATTGCTAGCATGCTGCCTGGAAGGATCGAGCCGGTGGCTGAGGCATCGGATGCGTTGGGGTCACCCATGCGCACAGGAGCCTGGGTGGAAGACGGAGCTTCTGGCATTAGATGAGGGCGTGTGTGCAAGTCTTGTGTAGGACCAATGTGCTGATGAATAGTGGTTAAATTATATACCCAACTGGTAGGGGAGAGAAAAAGTGAGTAAGACCGACCTTCAAGATGGGTCAGAACGGTGACTTGGCCAATTTGGCTTGCTCAGCAAGGGTGATCTAGCTCATGGTAAAGGAACACAGTTGAGTTCCATCACTCGACATAGTGTTTAAAGCACCCTGCAGTGTCTGTTGGTGTTCAAGTTGAAGCATAGATCCTCTGGGACTTATGAGTGCTGGGGTTTACGAGAGGACTGAGGGTCCCAGACCACTGCATCGGTACCGCTAGCGCCGCAGGCGATCTGGTCGTGTGAGGTTTGTACGATATGCCACCCAGAAAAACACTGATTCAGCGCTTATGTGCTGATTGATGAGTTGTGTGATGTATTAGCATGATGCAATACCAAAAATATACACTGAATTAATACTTACACACTCAGTGGCACCCTGGCTGGCTACCAAAAAAATAACTGAATCAGCTCAACTGCATTGGTGTACCCTGGCTGGTCAGTACAGTCCCCATTGTCCATATGACCAAACCTTAGACAAATTAGAAGATGAGCTGGTAAGACCACTTGCCTCAATGTTGATAGTGGCACAAATTTCAGAGGTGGGTGACGTGTGGGCATGGAATTCAGAAGGTCATCGTCCATTCAATTGGTGCCTACGAGCTAATGCAGCACCCCGACGGATCACATGCAGGTGACTTGGTCCAAAATAGATGTGACGCTGTTGTGAGGCTATAAGCAGGTGAAATAGTGGCAACAGACTCACAAGTAGCCACCATGTGTTTCCATCGCCCAATGCTTGTCCCTTCTGAGCTCCTGCAAGAAATTATCTTGTGGCTGAAGGATGAGCCCAATGTCCTCAACTATGCCCTCCTCTCGACCGCCTGCTATGACTGGTAAGTATGAAATTCTTGTGTTGCATTTGCAATGACTTACTTTGGGGAGCTGCTAGGCTCACACCATTCATGTATCGCACAGTGGTGCTGCATGATGAAACTCAAGCCCTTGGCTTTCTTGAGTGGCTGGAAGCTGACAAAGAGCGCCGCGCAGCGAAAGTGAACAAGCTTGATGTAGGAAAAATGGTTACAAAGCCTATACTCACGGACATCTTGAAGCTGTGCCATGGGCTCACCTTGCTGGAGATGCGATTTGGCTACCATCTCCACATGGATCCCAATACAAATCTTCTCTTTGAGCCTCTGAACGACCTCAAGAACCTGAGGCACATGTATATGTCCTTAGCAGCTTTCTCGGACTGCACTGTATTTGACTTACCCAAGTTTGAGGTATTTGGCCACTTAACTCATCTGCACCTCTCACCCTTCGAGACTGCATGGAAGGGCTGTCCCATTGGCTTCGCCAACCTTGATAAGTTGATGCACCTAGCCTTGCATTTCAAGATCCTTCAGTCAAAATGAGCTTGCGCTCAGGCAGTGCAGGGCTTCTTGCAAAAAGAGTCAACGCAGGTGGTCGTTGTTTAGATGACCAGCTTTGAACTCACATCGGTGGTTGCTTGAACACTTTCGCAGGCGGGTGGTTCTCTTCCATTATTGGACTAGGCAGACCTACAAAGAGGCCACAGGAGGATTCTGGCGGTGGGCCGAGAAGGTTGTGGCTTGGCAAAAAGAGAACCCAGGTAAGCTTTTTCCAAGCCGAGAAAGTGTCGGCTTGATACTCACTCGAGTACAGATGACCCATTGATGAGTCCCAAATGTGTAGAGCGTCCAAGGGAGAACCTCCGCATTCACACCAAATAAATTCGTAGGTATCCCTTATAATAATGATCAATGGGGACAATCGATATGTATATATCAAACACTTACCTGTGTCTGATGGATGAACTACACTGACAGTGACTATGTGAATAGGTGGCACTTCCAGAGAACCTACTTCAGCTATGTAGATATGTTGAATTTGAACAGGCCGGACTTAGAGTACACACCTGACATGCATGATCCCAACTTGAAAGTAAGTGAATGGAGACCGCTGAGGAGACCGTAAGGATGGAAGAGGGGGCACTCCGGGAGTCTTTAACCCCACTGTCACACAAACGAGATGTGTTATGATTCATCTTTTTCTTTGCTTTCTTTGCTACTTTCACTATGCTCGGTACCACAGGTACCTCCTACGTTCAATCCACAAGGCTTATCCTTGTCACGGATTACTCAGCAAGGGCTTAACCCTTTGCCCCACTTTACCTTTTCTTTCTTTGATCCGATTATGCAACTCTGGCCCAACCCGTTGTTCCGTTGTCACTTCCTTCCTTCCGCTTCCTGATCCGGTAGGGTCACTTGTATTTCCGCTGTCATTTGGACAGCTTCCATGTTTTACCTTTTACACTTTGTCCGTCTGGTGCTTCCGCCCCGCACAACTCCTTTTGGCCCTTTGACTGTTCCGCTCTTCCTGGCCACCCTTTTGGACTGTTGGTCCGTGCTCGACTCTCGTAGTATAAATACTGCGCAGTGATAATCCTGTACCTCAGTCTTGATCTATGCAATCTAGCTAGTATCACTGCTCCTCTTCAGGCTTAACCTAAGCCATCCCTCATTGCTGCGACCAACGTCCAGCACCTCAGTCCACCCCGATCGCAAGGGGCAGTCTCAGTCCTTCAGGCATAGATTCCCAACAGGACACTCTCAGCAACACCTGAGTTCTAACTTGTCTCACTGGTAGCAATCCACTGACCAGTAACCCTCCTTGGACTCTACAGCGCGCCACGTATCAAGTGGTGGTTGTTTGAGTTATCGCAGCCGCTTGGTACTTAGCGCTTTTGTGTCTATGCTAGGCCCTACCTGGGACTATCATAACATAAGATCAAGACTAGCTTCCTCAGCCTGCCACCACGCAGTAGCTGCCCACCATTTCTTTGGGACAACCCCCCACTCGTCCACTCCTCAACCCCTGTGAAAATTGGGTATGACCAGATGTGACCAGATGTAAATTAAATGTGATCCGTGTTACCAGATATTACCTGACAACGCATTCGTGTAGTTTTACATCACACATCGCACGCACATCACATGTATTGCACATATCATTGTAGTTTTACATTGCATACATTGCACACATCACACATTGCACACATCACACATTGCACACATTGCACACATTGCATGCCTTTCTGACACTGCACCAATCAACATATCCAATATGCAGACCTCCAGCTCCTCCAATCCAAAACAATTCATCTGCAACTGTAATCGGTATTGCCGAGGCCAGCTTCACCTTATTTCTGAAGCTACTTTCTATCGCCACTTTGCTTATGCTGAGGAAAGAGAGCGGGACATGCTTGAGGAGATCAAAACAGCTGGCTCCTTTGATGCTGCTCATGCGATCCTTGCAAATACAACACTGTTCAACAAGAGGACTCAGAATCTTCCCAAACAGCCTGACAACCAAGCTGCCAGTGGGCCAAGTAGTAGACCAGCCTCTGTGAGCGCTCGTCGAGCAGAGACTATACGAGGGTTGGCCAAGAGAGCTCATGAAGCATCAGAACCTAATCCACGTCTATGGAGGAGAAAGTGTTCCTGTAACAAGGAGAACGTCGATCCGAATGTAAGTTATCTTTAACATTGAAGTTACTAATCTAAACTTTCAGGTACGACAGCCTGAGCGACCCAATCGAGAACAAGTCTCGCCTCCTCCTGAGCGTTTTTCTCCTCCCCCTGATCCTCAGCTATCACCTCCCTGATCACCCGAGCAACCTGATCGAGAACAAAGGACAGTCTCACCTCCTCCCGAGTGTTTTTCTCCTCCCCCCAATCCTCCAATGTCACCACCCCGATTCCCATTTCCATTTGATCCTCCCAGTTCTCCACCATCATCCGATGAGGAGCGTTCTGGTCCGTCACAACCACCAACTCCTCAGGATCCGGATCCTCGTCCAAATAATCGCCGTTGCATCAACTATGACCAAAGACAAGCTCCGGTGATTGATATCAATCACGTTTCTCAGCTCACCGTCCTTCCCAAGCTTCGACAAACTTGGGATTTCATCAAAATCGTTTGGGATGCATCCTTTCAGGATCTGATAGCCAAGATGACCAACTTGATGCTCGATTGACTCTGAAATCTGCCACAACAGCCCATTCGGATTGACAACCCCAGTGTTGAGCACAGTCTTACTGTGTATCTCGAACTCGAGCATGCATCTCAATGTGCTTATGATAGGGTCATTAAATCCACACAGCGATTATTTCCGCACGCTGAGGGTGTCAAGGAATGTCTGAAGTTTGGCATGGTTGAAGATCTCTTGGCAGCGTACACAGGGATAGAACCAATCCACCATGATATGTGTCCAAACTCGTGTCTTAGATTCACAGGACCCTTCCAGGACTTGAATGAGTGTCCGATTTGCAACACCTCTCGATGGAACGAAGCAAAATTACAGGCTACTCGAGGTCAATTGAAAGTCCCTGCGAAGATGTTTACTACATTACCCCTAGGTCCGCAGCTCCAAGCGTTATATCGCGATCCACAAATGGCACAATCCATGTGCTACTTACACGAGAAGACTCAACAAATTCTCGATGAATATGAATGAATGTGAAAGATTGGAGTGATCAGCGACATTACAGCTGGTTGGGATTACCTCGGTGCATGTCTTGCAGGCAACATCAAGGAAAATGATATTGTTGTTATGGCCTCTCTCGATGGCGCACAAATTTATCAGGACAAAGAATCCGATTGCTGGCTCTACATCTGGATTGTCCTCAATCATTCTCCCGACACACGCTATCGCAAAACGTGAGTCCTTCCTGGCGGCTTTATCCCCGGGCCAAAAAAACTGAAGAATATCGATTCGTTTATGGTCGTTGGCCTACACCACTTAGCGGCGCTACAGACAGAAGGCCTCAGCATATGGGATGCGTCTCGTGACCTGGTTTTTGAGTCTCATGTGTACTTGCTTTTCACTACAGCCGATGGACCTGGCCTCGTGCACTGGGATGGATTGGTAGGACACTGCGGCAAAAATGGCTGCCGACTGTACTGTAGAATCCGAGGGCGACAAAAGGACTCCCGATCCCATTATTACCCTGCTCTTCTACTCCCCCACAATTCCCGACCAACATGTGATCACCCTGACGTGTCTTCATTCCATATTCCTAAGGCTGGTAACCGAGAATATACCGAAAATTTAGTTTATCTTGCAACCGCTCCAAATCAACACCATTTTGAGGCTCGTCGTACCAATACAGGGATCTCAAAGCCTCCCCTAATCCTCAGATTATCCCCAACTCGATCCCTTGGTGTTCCCCTCAGTATGACACCCGATATCATGCACCTCGTGGCTAACATCAGCGACCTTTTGATCTCGCTTTGGCGAGGCAACATCACTTGCATGCCGACTGATGATATCAATACCTGGGACTGGGCCATTTTCCGCAATGAAGAAATCTGGCAGAATCATGGTCACGCTGTCGAAAAAGCCGGTATCCATCTTCCTGGATTGTTTGACACCAAACCCCGTAACATCGCTGCAAAGATTAATACAGACTACAAGACATGGGAGTTTCTCGTCTATACTTTTGCCCTCGCACCTGGTCTACTCAAAAACGTACTTCCAGATCATTATTGGAGGAATCTTTGTAAGCTTATACAAGGTTTTCAAATACTCTCACAACATGAGGTGACACACAAAGAGGTCCTTCAAGCCACTGTTCTCTTGTTGGCATGGGAATGCGAGTTTGAGGAATTATATTACCAATGTTGCAATGACTGCCTACACTTTATCCGCCCCTGCGTCCATCAAGTCCTTCATTTGGGCCCCGAGACCTTCCAAAAAGGCCCAAGTATCTGTACCACACAATGGACTATTGAAAGAATGATCGGGAATCTCAAGCAACAGATATGCCAATCCTCCAATTATCTCATGAACTTTGCAAACAAAGGCATATGATGTGCTCATGTCAATGTGCTGCTTGCAGCCCTACCTCACCTCGATGATTCCCAACGTGCTCCTCCAACTACCACAATCAACCTTGGAAATGGCTACGTACTCTTAAACAAATCAGACAAGCATCTCATCCATCCCTCACATGACATGGCAACAGCGATAGCAGAATATCTCGATCATCCAGAACCAGTTCTGAAGATTAGGCGTTGGGCATAGCTCTTGTTGCCAAACAGACAGATTGCTTGGAGTGCATGGAGAGAAGAGCTCAGGAGTGCCAACAAACTCAGGATCTCCTGTATGATCAAGGTATGTGATCTTCATCTCACATTACATTCAACACACTGTAGAAATGAAATAATAGGTGATAAGAAGAAAGGTGGGGCGATAGGTTCATCCTAAGGGGGGTTATATTTGAAGGAATGATGGATTCAGGTTTGTCTAAGAGTCCTAGAGGCTGCTGGACGATCCGGAATGAAAAGTGGTTGATGTAAAAGTATCTGGGTGGAGGCGAGGCGATGAGAGTATTGATTCGAGTAGATGAGACGCAGAGGAACAATAGGACGAGGTAAAAGAGAAACTATCCAGCTCACTCACACATGGGAGAGTAAACAGGAGATCTCCTGAACACAGAAAGACAATATTTTTGTGTTAGAAACATGGTTTTATAGTCCTGGGCATAACCCAGGACTGTTAAAGGTAATCTGACCCTAAGTAAGTGTACAGGATTGACGTAGGGTGAGTATGCTAAGAAGGAGTGTCAAACCTTGTAGATGACAAAGAAAGAAAAGGTGTTAGGATAGTAATGACCTTAATAAGGCCAAATCGAGTAGAACAAGTCAAATCGGATGGAGCAGAATACGTACGAAGGAACCAGATTGGATCGTGTTGACTCGGATTGGACTCAGATTGGACTCAGATTGGACTCGGATTGGACTCGGATTGGACTCAGATGATCTGTAAACGCTAGGAATGAAACCGGGCTGGCACGAAGTCGATGGCAGATGAGACGGGAGGTGATATGACATGATGAAGAGCAAGGAAAATGTATCCTACAACCATAGGGAGTATCTAACTCCTACAACACGTTCAACTGACCACTTTCAGTTTAAATTTGATGATACTGTACTATTCGGCGAGGTGATTTACTTCACAAGACTTGTAATCAGAGATCATGACGCTGAAAACATGCAATTTGTAAATGTTGCACTTGTCCGTGTGTTTTCTCCTCCAGACGCTGTGATACTTGGTGCATCCTACTCCACGGTGCCAAAATGCAAAGCAACTGATATGATCCGTGTTGTGGAGATTGGTAGTATCCTTAGTGTTGTTGGGATGATTCCGACAGACAATGGACAAGGTTTTTTTGTTGTCGAGAAGCCAGGTTTAAGTGTTTCACATTTCACAGCAGGGGAGGAAGTGATAGACATTAATGATGTTGATTGAACGGTACAATGGATTCATAGTACGCTACAAAATACATTGGATGTGCAACAACTACCACATAGTATGCGGACTCAGTGGTGAAAGTGATCGCTCAAGGCAGCTTACTTCTTGGCTTTGGACTCAGAACGGCTACTGACAGGTTTCTTGTACTTGAAATACTCTCACTTTGGTGGCTGGTTCTCCTGCAGATGAGACTGAGTAGTATAGCATATATACAACGCATATAAGCAGCTCACCTTGTGTGAAGTAGAACCCATTTGCACATCACTAGTGCTAGGTCCACTGGAGGTCTCGGAGATGGTGGCCTTGTATTTGACGAAGTACAGAATCAGCAGATTGTAAAGTTAGCGCACATGTTGGAGTACTCACCTTCTTTGAGCTGCTGGTGGACTTGGCAGACTCCCAGAGTTTCTTAAAGCATTGAATTAGCGGATTCTCATCGTCTGATTCCATGGGACTATCATCGTATTCCACTGCACTTGTAAGACTTACATAATGTGTTAGTTCATAAATAAATGTAAGACTTACTATGCTCCCGAGAATGCTTCCTCATGGTAGCAGAGAGGGTCTCTTCTTTCCTGCCAGTGATAGGGAGATGCAGTGGAATGGTGACTATTGGCAAAGGCTCTTTCCTTGCAATCAGAGTGATATCGTTGTCGTTGTTTGAGAGCATATGGAGCTGAAGGGGTGAAGAAGTGATTTCAATCATGAAAGGACCAGGAAAGTCAGGGTCATAAGTGAAAGTGTAAGTGTCTTCGGGGTGCTTCAAGGGTATTGAAATCATTATCCTCTTGACCATGGTAGTAGTAGTGGATGGGATTGCAGTAGTATACAAAGTGTGGACCGTCTAAGGTGATTAGGTAGGGTTAGGGTCAAGAAAGTGAATGACGTCAAACACTTTAGCTGGCGTACAGCTGGCATGCTCACATCGTCTCCCTTTCTTTCCTTCTCCCATTTTCCCATTCAAGTTCTGTGTATAGTAACTATGGTTAGATCCCATATCATAACCACATCTTCCACTTCTTCTTCGTTGTCATCATCATTGTCAATTGGATCTCCATTTGACTCATCAACTCAGGTGCCACCATCAACTCAGCCACCACCACTCACACAATTTTCTCCACCTCATGGGATCACCGCACCTCAAAGTATCACTGCCCCTCATAGCAACCTTGCTGGACCACTTTTGGACCATTTCGGAATGGTATGATAATTGTCTTGATAATCTAATCAAAGATTTGTAGATTTGGGTCATGACGCAATGAATAGCCAGGGCCACCACCTGGATACCATAGTCCGATTTACATGGACTATATGCACGAGTTTCATATGCAACGTGAAAGGATCAAGGAACTTGAAATCGAGAATACAAAGCTCTCAACCGAGTGTACCACTCTAAGGTAAGTCTATTTATTTATATAATTTTACTAATAGCACATGCCAGTGATTTGTAGGAAGGTAATTGATTGGTATAGCGGCATCGAGACCAATCGCCCTATGAAAGAAACCCATCCTCACATCAAGTTCTGGACCCTCGCTGCTTATCACAAGTGGCTTCTAAAGCCAGAGGCTCAGTCTGGCATATTTGGCAAGGAACCTTACCTTGAGGAAGAAAACGGCGATCCAGTCTCAGACCATCGACTTTCAGATATCTGAGAACGAATTAGAAAGGGCTGGGCTGAACTTGTCAACATAGGATGTGCGCCAGCAGTGTGGGGTGAGCTCAACCAGACCAGAAGGGACACTTTTCACAAATGTGTTGAGGAAAAGTTCCCTCTCTTCAAGTGTGCCGAAAATGGGTGGAAACTGGAGCGGATTGCTTGTTTAAGCTACTCTGCATGGCATGGACATCACATAGGTGAGGATGGAAAGTGGTTAAAGCCAGCAGATAAGAAGAAGAGGAAGTCAGAGCTTAAAGGGAAAGGGAAAGCCTCAAAGAAATTTAAAGGTAAAGCTCCGTCTAAGTAACACTTTTACTAATGATTATGCTTCCAGCGGATCCCAAAGAGAAGCTCGAATCCTTGCTATTGGACACTATCCCATTCGACACAAACTTGGGAGCTGGCCCTAGTACAGACACAAACACTACTGATGAGCTCAGCACAGTTGATACTACCAAATTCACTGACGAGAATACACTAGATAGGAATCCCTTTGAAGGCGAAGATTCTGCCCTTGATCTCTACAATACGAACTCAGTGGGAAATTCTGTGATAGACAACATCCCCATCGATCCTACCCTCGACTCATTCAATTCCAGCGCTGTGAACACAAACTCTCCTACCCTCAACTCACGCAATTCCAGCGCCGTGAACATGAATTCTCCTGCACCAGATGAGGTCAATACCAACCTTGGAGGCACGAACACCTCAGATTTGGATATCGTCGTCCATAAGAACACTCTGTGAGTTTTTTTATGGCTTTCTGTCAGATGGATACTATCTAAAAGAAATAGCAATGAGCTTGCAAAGGTTGCAGCCGGATTTGGGATCATGTTGCCAGATAGTACGTCGACTTTAGAGGCCACAAATGCAACCAATACCATTGCCACTGGCTCTTCCAAATCCACCGGTCATCATGCAGGGACTTCCAAGGGAGGGAAAAGGGGGGAACTTCTAAGGGAGAGAAGAAACCCGCTAAAATACGATCTGGCCCTGCACGCAATGGAAGGTAAGTCTTACTTTTGTCCACGGTTTAGTCTTTATGCTATCGTCATTTTTCAGAAATCTTTGTATATTGTGCTGGTTGCATAGCTTCAAGGAAACAACGAATGGAACAACTGCTGAGTTCATCGAGTATTATAATTCACTGAGTAAAGAGCAACACGAAGTAAGCCTTTTCAAATCATTCTGTATTTAAACTCATAGAATCCGAAGGCCTATAACAAGGAAGCAAAAGATTTGGTACGTGATTACACTGTGTATCCTTTTGACTAATATGTTGTATCTAGGTTGCAAGAAATGGCTGGGACAAAGATGTTAATCTGGGAGTCTTGCACTAGGCTTGTCCTCGTCCTTTTCGTCGCACCACGTTTTCTTGTTGCTGGTTTCGCCCCCACCACCCTTCGTTCGTCACTGTTTCGCATTCACTGCCACCGATTTCGTCTTTGTTTTCGCCGCCCCTACCATTCGCTTCGTTTGTCACCATTTCGCCTTTGCCGCTGCTGCTTTCGCCGTTGTTTTCGCCTGAGCAATAGCTGAGACAAAGACGTTAATATGGGCTAGGCTTGTCCTTGTCCTTTTCACCGCCACCACTTTTGCCTTCGCTGCTGCCGCCTTCGCTATCATTATTGCCGCTTTCACTCGTCGCCGGTTTTGCCATTGCTTTTGTCATTGTTATTGCCGTGTTCACCACCATTGCTTTCGTTTCGCCAACGCCGCTTTCACTTGTCACTCATTCATTGCCGTTTCGCATTCACTGCCACCACTTTCATCTTTGTTTTCACCGCCCCTGCCATTTGCTTCGTTTGTCACCATTTCACCTTCGTTGCCGCCATCATTATTGCTGGTTTCACTTGTCACCGGTTTTGCCCTTTCGCCATTGTTATCACCGCTTTCAGCACTGTTGCCTTTGTTTCACCAACGCCACTTTCGCTTGTCGCCGGTTTTTCCATTGCTTTCACCCTCACCACCACCACTTTCACCTTGTTTCCATCATTGCCATTTTGCTATCATCATCGCCAATTCGCTTGTTGCTGTTTCTGCCATTACTTTCACCTTCGCCAGGTCATCGCCAGTGTTGCTATCGTTTCGCTTGTTGGCTGTACCATTGCTGGTTGTAGCGAGCTGGTTCTATGCGAATGGTAGTAAACTGCGTAATACTTGGTAATAAGTGGTGATATAGAATGTGAGCCATTGTGTCCTATTATGATCAGATGTGAGATTTTTATTTGTGTGATATGTGGTCATACAGAGTCATACGGGGTCATATGTAACTACAGCGATTGTCCCCCACTCGAGAATGTGCTCAGATGTGCTCATATGTTAGGCGTAATATAGGGTCACATATGGTTCTGCCCCATCAAATTGAAAATGTGAATTTACTCTCATTTTTGGCGGGGGCATGTGCTCAAATCTCATCAAAATATTACGGTCACATTTCATTACATCTGGTCATATCTGGTCATAACTAATTTTCACAGGGCCTCAACCCTAGTTGGAGTCTTCGGACGTCTAACACCCCGTCGTCCAATCTATCTGACGACAACCCTGAACCTACCTCGCCTTCTTCTGAAATCCAGGAGAACGACTTCAACATCAATGTTGAACACTCTGACTCTGAAGACGAAACTCAGCAACTAGCTGAATGTCTTGCCACCTCACTCCAGAACCCGAACCCCTCTGTGGTTCTCCCTTTGGTACCAACCCTGAACCCTACATCCACCACCTCGTCTAGCAACATGTCTAGCAAGGCAATCGAGCTTCGCCTCGGAAAACCCTCCACCTTCGATGGGTCCTATGACCGCGCCATGCCCTGGCTCAATAATGCAGCAACATACCTCTTTGTCAATGACCCCATCTATGACATGGACAACAAACGTGTCGCCTTTGCCCTTTCGTTTATGACAGAAGGATCCACTAAGACTTGGGCTGATACATTCCATGCCAAGGCTATTCCCCTCCACTCCTTTGGGAGCTGGACCGACTGGCAGACGGAGTTCTGAAAGGACTTCAAACACCACAACACCAAGGGCAATGCCATTGCCTGGCTCTCCACCACTTGGGTAACCTGCAACAAGGACGTCCCTTCGTACATCTCCTCGTTCTGCAACAAGGTTGCCACCGCCACCCTCACCGGATCAGATTCAGTTCTGATCAACTTCTTTGCCGCCAGCCTTCCCCCTTCACTTATGTGCAGGATCCAGGGAATGGACACCGTACCCACTACCATCAACAAGTGGTACACCCAGGCCATCCATTTCAAGACACAGTGGGAACACGCAGACGAGATCACTTGTCGCAACAAGAAGCCCACCACCGCTGTCATCTTCCACGACTCTCCCGCTCCTTCCCGTAAAAAGGAATGAGACCCCGACGCTATGGATGTGGACTCTATCCGTGTCAACAAGATGACCAATGCAGAGCAAAAGTGATGCATCAACAAGAACCTCTGCTTCTGGTGCCACCAACCCAGCCATTGCACCTCCTCCTGCCCAGTCTTCACGACCGACTCCGCTCGTTCCGCTCCCGTGCCTAACAAGAAGGTCCAGAAAACCGAACCCAAACCTGTCCCTGTCCCTGCTTTGCAGGAGATAGAGGACGATGATGATGACTCTATGAGCATCAACAAAGTCAACTTGAACGCCCCTGAACCCATCACGGGTTTTTAAGGCAGAAGACCAATTCGACACTGGTATCTTCCCATTCTCATACCCATGTACTAGTAGCTGAGTTAGCATGTCAATCTATGCAGATCCCGATTAGACTGAATGCTACCACTACCTCGAAAGATGTCGACACCCATGCTCTCATTGACTCCAGAGCCAGGATAAACTGTATTGACTGGTACTTTGTCCAGAAGAACAAGTTTCCTAAGGAGCACCTTCCGAAACCTATCCCGGTTCAGAACGTGGACTCCACTTCGAACAAGAATGGTGACATCAAGTTCACCACTACCCTCCAGATTGCTCTTGGCAGAGTACTCCAATGTGTAAAGTTCCACATCATCCACTGTGGTTCTGAGAACATTATCCTTGGCCTCCCGTGGCTCAAGGTGACCAATCCCACCATCAATTGGGTTGCCAAAACCATCACCATCACCGCTCCTGAACCCGACTTCCCCCCTATCACTCACGATGAACCTCGCCACTCTGCCAAACTCGCTCACCCACCACTGGTCATTCCGACCCACCACATCAATGTCGATCCCATCTGGGACGGCAAAATCTTTGACTACCTTGGCACTGAAACTGGGCATTGTTTCACGACCCAATCCGTGCAACACTCCGTGAACCGTGTCATGTGCGTGGGTCAACGCTTCGTTTGGACCACTCTACCGGAGAAGCTCACCAACACTACCGCCCTTGCGGCTGCAGCTACCAAAGCCAAGGTCACCCTCCCTTCAGAATACTCGGAATTCGAATCCGTATTCACAAAGGAACCCTCCAACCAGATGCCCCCCTCTAGGTCCTGCAATCACAAGATCCACCTAAAGGACACCTTCCAACCCAAGGTCAGAAAGGTCTACCCCTTGTCCCCTGACGAGCGCAAGGCCACCAACAACTTTATCGACGAACACCTTGCCACCGGCAAGATCCACCCTTCAAACTCTCCTCAGGCCTTCCCCTTCTTCTTCGTCAAGAAAAGGATGGGCAAGCTCCGCCCTTGCCAAGACTACCACTACGTTAACGAACATACCGTTCGTGATGCCTACCCCCTTCCCCTCATCTCCGACCTCGTCAATAAGCTGAAGGATGCCAAGCTTTTCACCAAGTTTGACGTCCAATGGGCTACAACAACATCCGCATCAAGGATGGACACCAATGGAAAGCTGCGTTCATCACACACTGCAGCCTCTTCAAACCTATGGTCATGTTCTTCAGACTGACAAACTCTCCTGCCACGTTCCAACGCTTTATGAACAAGTCCTTCAGCAACATGATCGCTGAAGGGTGGCTTGTCATCTACATGGACGACCTCCTCATCTTCTCCGAAGATGATGCTACACATACTGAACGCACCAAACATGTTCTTGCCTGCATGAAGGAACTAGACCTTCACCTCAAACTTGAGAAATGCCACTTTGCTACCACCGAAGTGGAATACCTCGGCATGATCGCTCACCCTGGCAAACTCGCCATGGACCCAGTCAAGGTCGCTGGCATCGCTGACTGGCCCACTCCAACCAAGCTCAAGGACGTACGATCATTCATGGGCTTCACAAACTTCTACCGCCGGTTCATTCTGGACTACTCTACCATCGCCCGACCTCTCGTCGATCTTACTAAGAAAGATGCACCCTGGGTCTGGGACTCCCCCCAGATCACTGTCTTCAAATGCCTTAAAAAGGCCTTTACCTCCAATCCGGTTCTTCAACTTCCGGATACCTCTCGACCCTTCGCTATCACCACCGACGCTTCCAAATTCGCATTGGGTGGTGTCCTCCTCCAGACCGACTCAAACGGCGACTGGAAACCCTGCTCCTACCTTTCGCAGTCTTTCAACGCTGCAGAAAGGATCTATGACATCTATGACCACGAATTACTCACCATCATCAGATCCCTCAAGGCCTGGCACCACTACCTTCATGGTAGCGCTACCCCCATGACCGTTTTCTCGGATCACAAAAACCTCACCTACTTCCGACAACCCCAAAACCTCAACCATCGTCAAGCCCGCTGGCTTCTCGACCTTGCCGACTTCGACCTCATGTTCTCCCACAGTGCCAGGCAAATTCCTTGATGGTCCAGACGTGCTCTCCCGCCGTCCCGATCATATTACCTCAGACTCAGATAATGAAGATGTCACACCCCTTCCGGACAACGTCTTTGTTAACCTTATCACCATGGATCTCCAGGACCTGATCTCCTGCTCCTCAGCCGCAGCTCTCAGACTGGCACTACGATACTGGTGTCCTGACCTACCAAGGTCACATCTACGTCCCGCCTAACCGCAAATTCCGGCAACAAATCGTTGCCCACCACCATGACTCCCACACCGCCAGACACCCCGGCTTCCTCAAAACTCGCCAGCTGGTCGCTGCCAAATTTTGGTGGCCCGGCCTCGCCTCCTTCGTCCACTCCTATGTCTCTGGTTGTGCCTCGTGTCAACAACACAAGGTCAACACCCACCCGACCACTCCTCCTCTCTCTCTGATTCCCTCTGCGTGCACCCACCCATTCCAGAATGTATCTGTTGATCTCATCATGGATCTCCCAGTTTCCATGGAGGGTTATGACTCTCTCATGGTCGTGGTCAACCATGGCCTTATGAAGGGGGTAATTCTTTGCCCCACGGTGAAAACCACCAACTCCGCAGGTATAGCCTGCCTCTTTTTTCACAAGGTCTACACGCAATTTGGCCTTTATGACAAGATCATCTCCGACCGTGGTCTGCAGTTCACTTCCACATTTGTGAAAGAGCTCTCCCAACTCATCAGATACCACCTCTCCCTCTCCACCACCTACCATCCTCAATCCGACGGTGAGACAGAATGTGTCAACCAAGAAGTCGAGACATATCTCCCAATGTATTGCCAAAACAATCCAGAGAAATGGGCCAACTTACTCCCTATGGCTGAATTCACACACAACCACTGCCCCCACTCCGTCACTGGCAAATCGCCATTCTTCCCCATGATGGGCTACAAACCCTGTCCCTTGCCTGCTATCATTGCGGAAATGAAACTCCCCGCTGTTGAGGAACACCTCAAAACCCTCTCCACCACTTGCGACGAAGCTCTCACCGCTCATGAACTCGCCTGCCAAGCCATAAAAGCTCGCTCCTCTAGGAAGTTCAAACCCTTCTCAAAAGGCGATCAGGTCTGGCTGGAAGCCCGCAATTTGAAACAGGAACTAATCTCCCCTAAACTCGCATCATGCTGCAAAGGACCCTTTACCATCACGGAGGTCCTCTCCCTGCTCACCTACCATCTCTGCCTTCCCAAGACCTGGAAAATCCACCCGGTCTTCCATGCTTCACTCCTTTCCCATATCGGGAAACAGAAACCTATAGACCGAACTTTCCGAAACCTCCGCCAGACCTTATTGCCAGTGAAGAGGAATATGAAATCGAGCGGATCCTCCACCACACCTGGAACCCGCGCAACCGCAAGTTCCTGATCCACTGGAAGGGATACTCCGCTTCCAACAACTCTTGGGAACCTGAGGCTAACCTAGGAAATGCCACGGATACTGTTGATGCTTATAAACATCTCCACCCCAAGGATTTCCCCTCAGTCTCCCGCCTCTCAGCCTATCCGCTCAATTGCCACAGAACCTCCACCTAGACCACCTCGTTCCCCACTTCAACCTCCCCCACCAGTCCATGTCACCATCAGTCTTGACCCACCACTCCTGCACAACACTTGGTGCAGCCTTGTCTTTGATCGCTCCTGCTTTGGAGGAACCCACACCTTAGCCACGTCAGGATCCCCAGCCCTAGTCGTGTACAACCGAGGGAACTACTGCCCTGGCTCCATCAGGAAAAAAGCTCAGAGCTCATAGCCACCTGCATGGGTATATTGTATGATGTTGCCACTGTAGTGCTATGTAGTAATTTATCACTTCCTGTAGTCAACATAGCTGGACATAGTTTATCACCAGACAATACTACAATACATAGGATAAGGTGAACTACACTGTACGATATTGCACTATCTGTCCAGTAAATATACAATATAGTCACTCAGAACATAAATTGTCGCGCTGAGTCATCATGTCCATTCAAGTTCGTGCTTGACTTGTAGTATAGTATACAAAACATCTATGTGTATACAGTACAGTCTACTAGCGGTGGAGTCCACCGCTCAAGGTCCCCCTCGCTTAGCAACCTTGATCTCTGTACCCTTGTCGACCTCTTCATTGAGTGTTTGCTCTCTTCTATGGTCATTAACTGATCTCATCCACCCTTCATTGATCAGAGTGACGGGAACCCCTCCTTGATCCTTGAACCTCCTTTTCTCCACCATCAAGAACACCTCACCTCCCTCGTTGACCTCTTCACTGAGTGCCCTCTCATCCCCTGTGGATCACCCTCTACCCTGCTTCATCGCAGACCTGCCTGCTCCTTAGCATGAGCCTACAACTGCTTCCATTCTCTGATCCTTCATCATCCACCGACCCCCCTTATCAAACTTGCTATATCTCCTGATCTACTGCGTCGGATCCTTCGATTCTTGTACCATTGGATAGCCATCATCCCTAGCTTTCCATTGCCGTCCTGATCGCCTTGATCGCCTCACTCCTCCATGAGATATGCGCATCTTCGTCGCATCCCCTCCTGGTCATACCTGACCACTCCTTGGACACCTTTTCTTTTGTCCAGATCCTCTCCTCGCTTGTTCCCGAGCCTCTGGGACCCTTAGGATTGTCTTCGCTTGGCATCTCGACCCCTAGCACTGGGGTAATGTTACAACTTTTCTCTTTTGCCTTGTCGACTCCATTTCCCCAATGGACTCTTACCTAGCTCTTCCGCTCTATGACCCACTCCCCGTACTTGCAGAGATCATATCGCTCCATAGCATGGTAACTTTCTTTGTTCTTTGATCAGTCGTCATTGTATGGCTCCCTCTTCTCACAAAGTATCCCTACTTCACCTTTGTTCCATTTACTTGGTTTCACCCTTCTTTGGAACACCTCTTTATATCAACGTATATAAACCTCGCAGCAATACTCCTTGTACATGATGCAATCTAGCTAGTATCACTGCTCCTCTTCAGGCTTAACCTAAGCCATCAGCACCTCGGTCCACCCCGATCACAAGGGGCAGTCTCGGTCCTTCGGGTATAGATTCCCAACAGGACGCTCTCAGCAATGCCTGAGTTCTAACTTGTCTCACTGGTAGCAATCCACTGACCAGTAACCCTCCTTGGACTCTACAGCACGCCATGTATCAAGTGGTGGTTGTTTGAGTTATCGTAGCCACTTGGTACTTAGCACTTTTGCATCTACGCTAGGCCCTACCTGGGACTATCGTAACAGGTATCAACAAGGTAAGTACACACTATGCATACACTTGAGTAAACTCACATCTAAGTTGTTTATACTAGGAAAACTTGTACAAATATGAGAAACCAGTTGCAAAATGTTACAAGTAGATGGAGTGAGTGAAACAACCTAGAACAATACTAGACTGTTAAAGTGTAGTGGTTGAGATGAGGGGGTTCAGTCCAGTGAAGAGGCGAAAACTCCAAGAGAACTTTGTTAGAGCTCTCTGGCTTCAATTCATGGGGTTTATATACTACATGGATGTCGGAGTTCTAATCTGAGTATGAACTATGTAGATAAGCATAATGTATCCTATTGGATGATAAGGTGTGAATTTATATGAGTCATAGATAAGAGCATAGCCTTGCACTGCCGATGATGAGTCAGTGATAAGGGAAATGAATAGATAAGAACATGTGTTGATGGATGCTGTGTTATTGTGGCAGCCAATCGGATATGATCCTTTGGACAGCCTTGACATGAGGCATATATGTTTTAGAATAGATCGAATGTTGGAGTAATGAAGTGAGGAAAAGTTGGTATCGTAACACTATCCCCCTTCTGTTGATCAGACTCCGGATGATCCGTTTCATAATTGAGACGATGGAGACTATCCTCATCTTCGTTTAAAGTTTTGTCGTCATAGGTTCGGAACATGGAGTTAAATTTGGTTTGTGTGACTTTTAGTTTTCTTGGGGCATCTGGATGTGCTTCGTGGAAATCAGATATGAGATCCGGTGCATTCTTTAGATTCTTTAATGGTTCCCAAGTTCTTTCGTCATCATCATAACCCTTCCAGTGTATGAGATATTCTAAGCGGCATCCCTTCATTCGGGAATCGACAATGTAGTCTGCTTCGAATTCTTCTTCTCGGTCATCTCCAATTACTATAGGCCTTGGTTTGTATACCGGCTGATCGGGGAGATGTGCCTTATAGGGTTTGACCTGAGAGATATTTACGACTGGGTGTATTCGCATAGTGCGTGGGAGTCGAAGTTTTATAGCATTCGGGCCGTGCATGGATATTATGTCATATGGTCCAATCCACTTGTCTGTGAATTTGGGGTGTTGCTTTATTTTTAGGTTTGTGGTAGAGAGCCAGACCTTATCGCCAATTGAATAAGAGGGAGGTTCTGATCTCGATTTATCTGCAACGTTTTTCATATGTTCCGCGGCTTTATCTATATTAGACTTGGTTTGTTCTAGAACCTCGGAAAAATCCGTAATGTAGTTCTGAGCAGTCAGGTTTTTCATAGATTGTGGCATAATTCCCATTCTGGGGACATAAGAGCGTGTGATTTCGAATGGTGAGAATTTAGTGGCAGTGTGTTTTTTGCTGTTGTATGAGAATTGTGCGAGAGGGAGCCAATCGGCCCATGTGTTATCTTTCTCTGCACAAAACATGCGAAGGTATTGCTGCACTTCTCTGTTCATTCGTTCTGATTGCCCGTCTGTTTGTGAATGATGTGCGGTGCTTAATTTGGGTGTTATTTTTAACCCTGAGCATATATCTTTCATAAGTTGGGATGCGAATTGTGGTCCTCGATCTGATACGATAGTTTTAGGGAGGCCATGATGTTTCCATATGTGTGAGAGATATAGTTTAGCGAGATCCATAGATGTACACGTTTTGTGACAGGGGATGAATTCGACTTCTTTAGAGAAGCGATCCACAACTGTGAGAATGGAATCATAGGAGTGTGAAAGTGGGAGATCTGTAATGAAATCTGCTGAGATATCTTCCCATGGTAATGACGGTGTTTCTAAGGGTTGTAGGAGTTGTTACGATACCAACTTTTCCTCTACCAACTTTTCCTCACTTCATAACTCCAACATTCGATCTATTCTAAAAATACATGCCTCATGTCAAAGCTGTCCAAAGGATCATATCCGATTGGCTGCCACAATAACACAGCACCCATCAACACATGTTCTTATCTTTTCATTTCCCTTATCACTGACTCATCATCGGCAGTGCAAGGCTATGCTCTTATCTATGACTCATACCGATTCACACCTTATCATCCAATAGGATGCATTATGCTTATCTACGTAGTTCATACTCAGATTAGAACTCCGATATCCATGTAGTATATAAACCCCATGAATGACAGCCAGAGAGCTCTAACAAAGTTCTCTTGGAGTTTTCGCCTCTTCACTGGACTGAACCCCCTCTTCACTACACCACTACAACTTTAACAGTCTAGGTTGTTCTAGGTTGTTTCATTAGAACTTTGTTGTTTATCTTCGCCGTTGATCGACTACTGTCAAGTCACAACCTCGTCGTAGCCCCTACTACAAAATAACACAGCCGGGCCCAAGTAAGTCCCAAGCTTGAAAAGTAGTTGGAACATTTGCTACCAATAAGCCGAATTGCAAAAGACTCAAGGTCTAGCAATCGCAGAAGCAGATAGCGCACCCCTTGACCAGAAAGGAGATCTTAACTGACCTGCCCAATCAGTGTCGAACCTACCCCTCTCAGCCATCGCAGCAGCCGCTGAGGCTTACCCTGACCTCGTCGACGAACCCTACGTCTTCGACGCAGCTTATCTCGCAGAAGTCGTCGCTCTCGAGGACCTTGATCCCGAAGACCGTACCGACACCGAAATTTTCCACGCCTTATTAGGCCACTTCATAGGGGAAACCACTCCCTTATCAGACTACTCTAGTGAACGAGAGTCAACCCGGTCCGACAGCCCGGAACTTAGGTATCCAACTGAGGAAGTTGAGGTCAAGCGCGAATACTTTCCCGCTCCCATTCCCGAAAGAGAACCGTCACCTTTCCCACCAGCTCCTTTGAGAGAACCATCGGAGGAAAGTTTAGGAGATCCAAACGATTGGCTCCCACCCAGAGAAATTGAAAGGAGAAACGCCAGGACAGACCTTGAAAGAAAAAGGATCCTGAGACGATACAAGGCTAACAGAGTACCTACTCGCATACGCCCCTATTCCCAGTACGACAACTTCGAATTCCCCTACATTAGACCTAGGAATACTCTTAGGATCCCCTCCCGATTCCTCTAAATAAGAAAATCTTTTATGTCTTGGGAACTCGTCGCAATCGCACTCATTATCTCCTGTACCCTTACCACATACTTCTTTGGATATATTGCATTCTACCTTACAAACAAGGTACAAGAATCTCAAAGACCAATTTACGTTTCCATCAAACGCCGAGACTACCCTTTCGCAGTCACATTCGGTCTTTTCTCACCCTACGAAGAATACGGTACAGCAACCGCTAACGCTTGGGGAGCACCAGAACCAGCAACTGACGCCTGGTAAATTGCCGAAAACAAAATGGACTACCACACCGCTCTCGGAGTTCTGAACGACACCTCTCGCACAAATGGAGATCGACTACAAGCCGCATTTACCCTCGTTGCAGAGCAAGCTACCCTTATCGCCGCCCTAGAAGGGCAACTCAATGCCTTACCAGTCATACCCCCACAGGCAGCCGCCTCATCTTCAAAAGTCGAAATCTTCGCAGACCCAGGGTCATATGACGGAGAAATGGCCAAATTCGAAGAATGGTGGGCCAAAATGAAAGGATGGCTCGAAGTAAACAACCTCGCCATTCCCAAGGGCTCATACAGGGCCGTACAAGCCGTACTCTCACGGTTAAAAGGAAAGAAGGCGGCGCAATTCGCAGAAACGCGCTTAGCTAAAGGCTCCGCTCTCACGTGGGCAACATTAGTACAGGACATCGAAGGGATGTTCCGACAAAACAACAAGGTTGATTGGGCTAGATCCCAATTAGAAAATCTCAAACAAGGAACGATGAGAGTAGAGGACTATATCGTCCAATGGGAGGCTTTGTGGCTACAAGCACACATCGATCCTACCCATGCGATAAGACTCCTTGAGGCAAACACAGCCCACTCCATCATATACCAAATCTTCCGTGACGGACACAGGGTAGACCCCTTCCACGCCATGTACACGGACCCAAAACACGCAGAATATGAACCTGATCGTGATCACGTGGTCATCACATACCTTTCTTGGATCCGAACAGCGGGAAATGCCATGGAAGCACTCAATTACGTGCGACCAGACCGCTACAAAAAGTATAAGGATCCCAATGCTATGGACATTGGCCAAGCCACTTACGCCGAAAGAGACGAAGATGGCTGGTTCACAGGAAAAGAAGTCAGAGCATTTGGACAAAAGAAGTCCAATAACAACAAATGCTACAATTGCGGCGGTGCAGGTCACAGAACCAATGAATGCACCAAACCTAAAAACCAGTGCAGTGAATGCAAGTGGTACGGCGGATCCCATAAGACGCAATGTTCGCGCAAAGTCTGCTCCACAAACAAGGAAGAGAAGAAGACCATATCTTCTACTTCCACCACTTCCCCATCTGTACCGGCTAAAGACCCCTTTGCCGCCATCCGAGGGATGTCCCCTGAGGAAGTTCAAGCATACTACTTCGACATGTATGAAAACAAGAACGGAAAGGGAAAAGGCAAGGCGAACTGAGTAAACTGGGATCTCACGTTCGCACCACCCTTCCTAAAGAATATGAAAACTCTGTCTCTTTAAAGTTTGATTTTACCTATTCAGAAATTCCTCCCTGGCAAGAGGATAAACTACCTAAATCACCAAAAACAACAGAAAACGAAAGCGTTGACAGCGACTCTGCGGAGCGCGGCGGACACGATAGTTCCGTGCTTAATTCTGTCCCAAAACAAATCCCCGATGGGTCTTTCATTAGATCTACATCGGTAGAAAAAGAAATTATATTACCAATTTTGGTATCCCCAGTAAACCAAATTGGTTATGTTGGAGCAAAAGCGCTTCTTGATAGTGGAGCTAATGCGATCTTCATACACGAAGACTACGTCGCTAAACATAAATTACCCACACATGCGCTACCTCATGCCATACAAGTCTTCAATGTCGACGGAACCAAGAATCAAGCGGGTTCTATTACTCACGCCACACAAATCCTGATTGATTACAAAGGACACAGGGAAATAGTGGATGCCGAAATTACCAACCTAGGAAAGAACGACCTTATCCTCGGATATACATGGTTAAAGCACCACAATCCCCATATAGATTGGTCCACAGGATCGGTTGTAATGCGAAGATGCCCCGAATCATGTCATTCTCTAGAAGAAGACGACTTCTTGGATTCCATTATCGCAGAAGAACTAAAATATGCAAACTCTATCGTGGAATCTCGAATTTTTACCGCAAACATGGAAACTCCACCTCCTCCTCCTAAGGAACGCACTCTTGAAGAGATGGTCCCACGAGAGTATATGAAATATGCTAAAGTATTTGGAAAAACGGAATCCGAAAGAATACCATTACGCAAACCATGGGATCACAGCATTGACCTAAAAGAGTCTTTCGTTCCCAAGAAGGGTCGCTTAATACCCCTCTCTGTCACAGAACAAGAAGAGGTCTCCGCATTCATCGATGACCAATTAAAGAAAGGTTACATCAGACCCTCTAAATCCAAACAGACATCTCCGGTCTTCTTCGTCCCTAAGAAAGATGGAAAGAAGCGTATGGTCCAGGATTACCGATACCTAAATGAACATACAAGCAAAAATAATTACCCCTTACCGCTTATATCGCAGCTTGTGGATAAATTAAAAGACGCTAAGCTTTTTACGAAAATGGATCTCCGATGGGGATACAATAACGTACGCATCAAAGAAGGCGACGAATGGAAGGCAGCATTTGTCTGTCACCGCGGGTCTTTCGAACCCATCGTCATGTACTTCGGATTATGTAACTCACCAGCAACGTTTCAAACTATGATAAACGAAATCTTTGCCGACATGAATGGCGTCGTTGTCGTTTACATCGATGACCTTATGATCTTTACAGACACCGATGACTATGAAACTCATGACAAAATCGTACTCGAAGTGCTTAAACGCCTCGAAGAGAACGATCTATACGTAAAACCAGAAAAATGCTTCTTCCGCGTAAAAGAAGTGGACTTCCTCGGAATGATCGTGGGAACTGATGGAATTAAAATGGATAATGAAAAAACCAAAGCAGTCGCTGAATGGCCTACTCCCACATCAGTCAAACACATCAGAAGTTTCCTCGGACTTGCCAACTTCTATCGCAGATTCATTAAAGATTATGGAAAAATAGCACGACCTCTACATGATCTTACTAAAAAGGATCAAAAATTTGAATGGACCTTCGCTTGTGACGAAGCATTCACTATGCTTAAAAAGGCTTTTACGACAGCCCCTATCCTTGCCTATCCGGATCAGAATGCCAAATATCGCTTAGAATGCGATTCATCGGATTTCGCTACAGGAGCAGTTCTATCTTTAGAAAAAGAAGGACTTTTGCACCCAGTCGCTTACAATAGCCACTCTATGACACCAGAAGAACGAAATTACCCAATAGCCGACAAAGAAATGCTCTCAGTTATCCGTTCTCTAGAACTATGGCGCCACTATCTCGAGGGTGCAAAACATGAATTTGAAATATGGAATGACCACCAGAACCTTACGTGGTTCATGACACGCCAAGATCTTAATCGAAGACAAGCGAGATGGGCGCAATACCTCTCACGCTTTAACTTCACTTGGCACCACAAGGCTGGAGTCACTATGGGAAAAGCAGATGCACTAAGCAGAAGAGAAGATCACATGATCGGAATCGAAGATGATAACAAAGGAATCCTTCTCATGGATCCATCTAAGATCAGATCAGCCGTCACTCTCCTATACAATGGTGATCAATTCTTATCTGACGTACAACATGAAACTATGAAACTACCACCTAATGCCATGAAACATTTACTTTCCATTGGATATAAAGTCGAGGACGCCTTCCTTAGAAAGGGGGATAGAATCTTCATTCCGGATACATTACGCACCAAATCTATAACCATGTTTCATGACACACCGGAAGCAGGACACCCCGGTTACGACAAAACTTTAGAACTTCTATCTCGAACCTATATTTGGCCTCGAATGAACGAAGAAGTCAAAAATTATGTCTCACACTGTGAAAGATGCGCACGATTCAAGGGTTCTAATCAGAAAACAGCAGGACTCCTGCAACCCTTAGAAACACCGTCATTACCATGGGAAGATATCTCAGCAGATTTCATCACAGATCTCCCACTTTCACACTCCTATGATTCCATTCTCACAGTTGTGGATCGCTTCTCTAAAGAAGTCGAATTTATCCCATGCCACAAAACGTGTACATCTATGGATCTCGCTAAACTATCTCTCTCACACATATGGAAACATCATGGCCTCCCTAAAACCATCATATCAGACAGAGGACCACAATTCGCTTCCCAACTTATGAAAGATATATGCTCAGGGTTAAAAATAACACCCAAATTAAGCACCGCTCATCATCCACAGACGGACGGACAATCGGAACGAATGAACCGAGAAGTGCAACAATATCTTCGCATGTTCTGTGCTGAAAAAGATAACACATGGGTTGATTGGCTCCCTCTCGCACAATTTTCCTATAACAGCAAGAAACACACTGCCACTAAATTCTCACCATTCAAAATCACACGCTCCTACGTCCCTAGAATGGGAATTATGCCACATACTATGAAAAACCCGGCTGCTCAGAATTTCATTACGGACTTTTCCGAAGTACTAGAGCAAACCAAATCTAATATAGATAAAGCCGCAGAACATATGAAAAACGTTGCAGACAAATCGAGATCAGAACCCCCTTCCTATTCAGTTGGCGACAAGGTCTGGCTCTCCACTACAAACCTAAAAATAAAGCAACACCCCAAATTCACCGAAAAGTGGATTGGACCCTATAACATAATCTCTATGCACGGCCCGAATGCTTTAAAGCTCCGACTCCCACGCACTATGCGCATACACCCAGTTGTAAACATCTCTCAGGTCAAACCTTATAAGGAACATCTACCAGAACAGCCGGTTTACAAACCGCAACCTGTCGTAATCGGAGATGACCGAGAAGAAGAATTCGAAGCGGATTACATCGTTGATTCCCGAATGAAGGGACGACGCTTAGAATATCTCATACACTGGAAAGGTTATGATGATGACGAAAGAACTTGGGAACCACTAAAGAATCTAAAGAATGCACCGGATCTCATATCTGATTTCCACAAAGCACATCCAGATGCCCCAAGAAAATTAAAAGTCACACAAACCAAATTTAACTCTATGTTCCGAACTTATGACGATAAAACTTCACACGAAGATGAGGATAGTCTCCATCGTCTCAATTATGAAACAGATCATTCGGAGCATGATCATCAGAAGGGGGATAGTGTTACGATACCAACTTTTCCTCTACCAACTTTTCCTCACTTCATAACTCCAACATTCGATCTATTCTAAAAATACATGCCTCATGTCAAAGCTGTCCAAAGGATCATATCCGATTGGCTGCCACAATAACACAGCACCCATCAACACATGTTCTTATCTTTTCATTTCCCTTATCACTGACTCATCATCGGCAGTGCATGGCTATGCTCTTATCTATGACTCATACCGATTCACACCTTATCATCCAATAGGATGCATTATGCTTATCTACGTAGTTCATACTCAGATTAGAACTCCGATATCCATGTAGTATATAAACCCCATGAATGACAGCCAGAGAGCTCTAACAAAGTTCTCTTGGAGTTTTCGCCTCTTCACTGGACTGAACCCCCTCTTCACTACACCACTACAACTTTAACAGTATAGGTTGTTCTAGGTTGTTTCAGGAGTCCTGCTGTTTTCTGATTAGAACCCTTGAATCGAGTGCATCTTTCACAGTGTGAGACATAATTTTTGACTTCTTCGTTCATACGAGGCCAAATGTAGGTTCGTGAGAGAAGTTCTAAGGTTTTGTCATAACCGGGATGTCCGGCTTCCGGTGTGTCATGAAACATAGTAATGGATTTGGTGCATAAAGCATCCGGAATGAAGATTCTATCCCCCTTTCTAAGGAAGGCGTCCTCGACTTTATATCCGATAGAAAGTAGATGTTTCATGGCATTTGGTGATAGTTTCATAGTTTCATGTTGTACGTCTGATAAGAATTGATCACCATTATAGAGGAGAGTGACGGCTGATCTGATTCTGGATGGATCCATGAGAAGGATTCCTTTGTTATCATCTTCAATTCCGATCATGTGGTCCTCCCTCCTGCTTAAAGCGTCAGCTTTTCCCATAGTGACTCCAGCCTTGTGGTGCCAAGTGAAGTTAAAGCGTGAGAGATATTGTGCCCATCTTGCTTGTCTTCGATTAAGATCTTGGCGTGTCATAAACCACGTAAGGTTCTGGTGGTCATTCCATATTTCAAATTCATGTTTTGCACCCTCAAGATAGTGGTGCCATAGTTCAAGAGATCGGATAACCGAGAGCATTTCTTTATCGGCTATTGGGTAGTTCCGTTCTTCTGGTGTCATAGAGTGGCTATTATAAGCGACAGGGTGCCAAAGTCCTTCTTTTTCTAAAGATAGAACTGCTCCCGTTGCGAAATCCGATGAATCGCATTCTAAGCGATATTTGGCATTCTGATCTGGATAAGCAAGAATAGGGGCTGTCGTAAATGCCTTTTTCAGCATAGTGAATGCTTCGTCACAAGTGAAGGTCCATTCGAATTTCTGATCCTTTTTAGTAAGGTCATGTAAAGGTCGTGCTATTTTTCCATAATCTTTAATGAATCTTTGATAGAAGTTGGCAAGTCCGAGGAAACTTCTGATGTGTTTGACTGATGTGGGAGTTGGCCATTCGGCTACTGCTTTGGTCTTTTCGTTATCCATTTTAATCCCATCAGTTCCCACGATCATTCCGAGGAAGTCCACTTCTTTTACGCGAAAGTAGCATTTTTCTGGTTTTACGTATAGATCGTTATCTTGGAGGCGTTTAAGCACTTCGAGTACGATTTTGTCATGAGTTTCATAATCGTCGGTGTTAGTGAATATCATAAGGTCATCGATGTATACAACAGCAACGCCGTCCATATCGGCAAAGATTTCGTTCATCATGGTTTGAAACGTTGCTGGTGAGTTACATAATCCAAAGTACATGACGATGGGTTCGAAAGACCCACGGTGGCAGACAAATGCTGCTTTCCATTCGTCGCCTTCTTTGATGCGTACGTTATTGTATCCCCAACGGAGATCCATTTTTGTGAATAGCTTAGCGTCTTTAAGTTTGTCCACAAGCTGCGATATAAGCGGCAAGGGATAGTTATTTTTGCTTGTATGTTCGTTTAGGTATCGGTAATCCTGAACCATACGCTTCTTTCCATCTTTCTTGGGAACAAAGAAGACCAGAGATGTCTGTTCCGATTTAGAGGGTCTGATGTAACCTTTCTTTAATTGGTCATCAATGAATGCGGAAACCTCCTCTTGTTCTGTTACAGAGAGGGGTATTAAACGACCCTTTTTAGGAATAAAAGACTCTTTTAGGTCAATGCTGTGATCCCATGGTTTGCGTAATGGAATTCTTTCGGATTCTGTTTTCCCAAATACTTTAGCATATTTCATATATTCTCGTGGGACCATCTCTTCAAGAGTGCGTTCCTTAGGAGGAGAAGGTGGAGTTTCCATGTTTGCGGTAAAAATACGAGATTCCGCGATAGAGTTTGCATATTTAAGTTCTTCTGCAATAATGGAATCCAAGAAATCGTCTTCCTCTTGAGAATGACATGATTCCGGGCATCTCCGCATTACAACAGATCCTGTAGACCAGTCTATATGGGGGTTGTGGTGCTTTAACCATGTATATCCGAGGATAAGGTCATTCTTTCCAAGGTTGGTAATTTCGGCATCCACTATTTCCCTGTGTCCTTTGTAATCAATCAGGAGTTGTGTGGCGTGAGTAATAGAACCTGCTTGATTTTTGGTTCCGTCGACATTGAAGACTTGTATGGCATGAGGTAGTGCATGTGTGGGAAGTTTGTGCTTTGCGACATAATCTTCATGTATGAAGATCGCATTAGCTCCACTATCTAAAAGCACTTTTGCTCCAACATAACCAATTTGGTTTACTGGGGATACCAAAATTGGTAATACTATTTCTTTTTCTACCGATGTAGATCTAATGAAAGACCCATCGGGGATTTGTTTTGTGACAGAATTAAGCACGGAACTATCATGTCCGCCGCGCTCTGCAGAGACGCTGTCAACGCTTTCGTTTTCTGTTGTTTTTGATGGTTTAGGTAGTTTATCCTCTTGCCAGGGAGGTATTTCGGAGTATTTGAAATCAAACTTTAAAGAGACAGTGTTTTCATATTCTTTAGGGAGGGTGCGAACGTGAGATCCCAGTTTACTCAGTTCGCTTTGCCTTTTCCCTTCTTTTCGGTTTCGTATTTGTCATCGTAATACGCTTGTACTTCCTCAGGGTTCATTCCTCGGATGGCCGCGAAGGGGTCCTTTTCCAGGACTGAAGAAGTTGAAGCTTTAGGGGCTTCTTTTTGTTGTGTGGTTGATCTTGCTTTTCGAGATTTCCCACATGTGGCTTTGTGGTTGCCGGCGTAGTATTTGCAATCGGGGCATTGCACTTTGGGTTTGGGACAATCCCGAGGGAAATGTCCTTGTTCTCTGCAGTTGAAGCATTTGTTGGGCTTCTTTTGCCCTGCTGCCCTGACTTGTTTGCCGGTGAACCAGCCATCTTCGTCTTGTTCATATGTTGCGGCCCCTATGTCCATTGCGTTGGGGTCTTTTGATTTCCAATTTCTTTCTCCTCGGACATAGTTGATTGACTCGAAGGAGTTACCTGCTGTGCGGATTGCAGCGAGGTATTTGGTTACTGCCTCATTCCTATCTTTTATGTAAGATGGATGGGCGGAGTTTGTGTAGATTGGATCATTCGGGTCTTGCCGTTGTCCATCTTTGAATATTTGGAATATGATGCTTCTGGCCATGTTGGTTTCCAGAAGCCTTATGGCATGTGTGGGATCAATCTGGGCTTGTTGCCACAGATTTTCCCAGCGGACTATGAAGTCTTCGACCCTCATGTTACCCTGTTTCAGGTTTTCCAATTGGGTTCGAGCCCAGTCTACTTTATTGTTTTGTCGGAACATTCCTTCTATGTCCACGACCAATTGTGCCCATGTGAGTTTAGAACCTTGAGCTAGTCTTGTTTCAGCGAATTGGGAGCTTTTTGCTCCTTTTAGACGTGAGAGTACCGCGAGTACCGCATGGTGTGAATCAGGAGCGATGCTTCTCTGATTGATATCGAGCCATCCTTTGATTTTGGCCCACCACTCTTCGAATTTGCTTTGATCTCCATCATAGATTCCGGGATCAGCGAATATCTCCACTTTAGAAGAACCTGTAGCAGGCGTGGTAGACATATTGTTTAGTTTGTTTTCTAGTGTGGCGACCATGTTGGTGAGTTCTTGGACCAGCCAAGCCGATGCCGTAAGACGATCCCCATCGTTCAACGATTGGTTGTTTAGATCTTTGAGGGCGGTGGCGTAGGTGTATCCTGACATATTTACCAAGCGTCAGTTGCAGGTTCTGGTGCTCCCCAAGCGTTAGCGGTGGCTGTTCCGTATTCTTCGTAGGGTGAGAAAAGACCGAAGGTGACTGCGAAAGGATAGTCTCGTCGTTTGATAGAGATGTAGATGGGTCTTTGCGATTCTTGTACCTTGTTCGTAAGGTAGAATGCAATGTATGAAAAGAGAAAGGTGATTAAAGTGCAAGCGGCAATGAAAATGATTGCAACGAGTTCCCAAGACATATACAGATTCTATTTAGAGATATCTGGAAGGAATCCTAAGAGTGTTTCTAGGACGTAAGGTGGGGAATTCGAAAATATCGTATTGTGAATATGGACGGATGCGGGAAGGGACTAAGTTCGCTTTGTAGCGCCTGAGTACTCTTTTCCTTTCTAGCTCAGTCCTAGCGTTTCTCCTTTCTATTTCTCTGGGTGGGAGCCAATCGTTAGGGTCTCCTAGACTTTCCTCAGAGGGCTCTCGTAATGGAGCAGGTGGAAATGGTGACGGTTCTCTTTCGGGAATGGGTGCGGGAAAGTATTCGCGCTTAACCTCTGGTTCCTCAGTTGGATACCGTAATTCCGGGCTGTCGGACCGGGTTGACTCTCTGGTGGTTGAGTAGTCTGGGAGTGATGAATCGTCTCCTAAAAAGTGCCCTAGCAAGGCGTGGAATATCTCTGTGTCGGTGCGGTCTTCGGGATCAAGGTCCTCTAGAGCAACAACTTCTGCAAGGTAGGCGGCGTCGAAGACATAGGGTTCGTCAACGAGATCAGGGAATGCTTCCTGAGCGGCGGCGATGGCAGAGAGGGGTAATCCGGTCACTATGTTTTGTGATCTCAGTTAAGAGGACAATTAGCAACAAAAAGTGCGCTATCAGCTTCTGCGCTATATGGACCTTTGGTCTCGAGCAGCTTGTGAAGTAGATAAAATCTTCCGTTCAAAGGGTTGCGACTTACTCTGTGCGCTTGTTCCTCTTGTTTAGTGGTAAGACTTCTAATCTGAGTATGAACTATGTAGATAAGCATAATGTATCCTATTGGATGATAAGGTGTGAATTTATATGAGTCATAGATAAGAGCATAGCCTTGCACTGCCGATGATGAGTCAGTGATAAGGGAAATGAATAGATAAGAACATGTGTTGATGGATGCTGTGTTATTGTGGCAGCCAATCGGATATGATCCTTTGGACAGCCTTGACATGAGGCGTATATGTTTTAGAATAGATCGAATGTTGGAGTAATGAAGTGAGGAAAAGTTGGTATCGTAACAGTGAGAGTCATGGTGACGGTCTGTAGGATTAGCCAGATTCATTTGGGACATGCTTGGAGTACTAGAATAAATTGTCATATTGTTTTTCTGTCTGAACAAATGTCAGAGCTACACCAGGGTGAATCTAATCTACATCCTCAACTGGATCTTGCTCATCTTCACCATCATCCTGGTTCCCTTCTGTATACAAGAGACACTAAGCCTGGGTTTTTGAATGCAAAAGAAAACCTGCTCCATCTCAACTGTCTGTGGGATCATAGCGACAATAGACACAATGTCTTGCACAAGTATGATAGAGACTTCATTTGTGATTTGCATTCTTGCAAATGTTTGTCGGGACTGTGTCAAAAGAGCATCATCTGGTGGAGTAAAGGTGCAGATGAGCGCAACATTGGCAAACTCAAAAGCCCTGTCTTCCTGTTCCACAGCAATCCTTGTGAAGTACAAGACTTCACCAATTCGAAATCCATTGTTCTTTTTGAACTGTCATTGCATGTTAGATAGATTATTGGTAGTGATAGTAAACTAAATGACTTACCTTTAACATCCTTGAGATTCATAATTTCTCTGAGGAGATGGTGTTTTCTCTCCAAGCTCTACATGCTATTTGACCATTTGGTAGTTGCAGTCATGCCCAGCGCCGGATCTTGGGGAGTGGGACATCATGGCCTAAGAAGTCTTGAATCGCTTGAGCAGTGCCATGGCTGGGTTTCACAGGCACCTTGTCCTGCTTGCAGAGGAGCACATACTCATTGCCAAGGTCCTCTGCGCCACTGGGAAGGTGATGGGATAGGGTACCAAGTGTTGGTAATGCGGCGAGTAGTGCATTTACATGTGCTCTTCGTACACCTTCCCTACAGAAATTGGCCAGATAATTTGAGGGTTCACGAATCTCTTGCTTAAGGTTCCCGATCATACGTTCAATTGTCTACTGTGCTGTACAAACACTTGGTCCTTTTTGGAAAGTTTCTGGGGCCAAATGAATAACCTGATGAACACATGGGCGAATGAAATGTAGGCGATCATTGCAACATTGATAATACAGCTCTTCAAATTCAAGTTCCCACAAGGCAAGAAGGGCACATGCCTTGAGCATTTCTTCATGCGTGATTTGGTGTTGACAGATGATTTGAAAGCCACGGACAAGTTTGCACAAGTTCAACCAGTACCTTTCAGGGAGTATTCCATATAATAAACCTGGTGCAAGTCTGAACATATAGAGATAGAATTCCCAGGTTTCATAGTCCAAGTTGATTTTAGCAGCAATGTTCCATGGCTTCGTGTCGAATGAGCCAGGAATGTACAATCCAGCTTCTTCAACAGCACATCCATGAGCTTTCCAAATCTCTTCATCACGCAGAACTGCCTAGCCCCAGGTGTCAACATTATCTGTGCATGAGCAAGTAATAGTACCACACCATAGAGATATGAGTAGGTGGCTAAGATTGGCTGCCAGATGCATGATGTTGGTTGTCAGGCACAAAGGGACACCAAGGGAATGTTTCGGGTCTAACCCCAGGATAAGGGGTATTTTCGTTATCCCCGTCTCGGTTCATCTAAGTTCAAATTGCCATTGATTTGGTGAGGACATGAGCTAGATCAGATTTGCCGTGTATTCATGACTAGCAGTAGGTGGGATATGAAAGGGTAAGATGTCAGGGTGATTGCTGTCTCACAATGGATTGTGAGGGCACAAAAGTGCTGGATAATAGTGAGTGTGTCCTTGCGACGACCCCTTATCCCACAGTATATTCAGCAGCCATTTTTACCACAGTGGCCCACCAAACCATCCCAATGTGTCAATCCAGGCCTGTCAGCAGTCATAAAGAGAAGATAAATTTGGGATCTGAAAACCATATCACAAGACAAGTCCCAGACCTTGAGCCCTTCCTTTTGTAGTGCAGCCAAGTGATGCATGCCAACAGTGAGAAAGGAATCGAGGTTTTGAGGTTTGTTTGGTCCTGGAATGAAGCCACCAGGAAGTACACGAGTTTTGCAGTAACATTTATCAGGGGCAAGATTGGGTATGATCTATATATATATCCAACAATCTGAGTCTTTATCTTCATACAACTGTGCTCTGTCAATGGACACCATGAGTACAATGTTGTTTTCCTTGATATCACCAGCTAGAGAAGCACCTATGGAATCCTATCTAGTCAATATACCAGGAATAATTGCAGAGACATACCTAAAGAATCCCATCCAGCAACAATGTCATCGATAACAGATATTTTCTTGTGTATTTCATATTCATCAAGCATGGCCTGTGTCCGCTCATGGAAGTAGCGCATGTCAAACGCGCTGTCAGGATCATGGTAGAGCGCTTGCAACTATGGTCCAAGAGGTAGTGTAATGAATGTCTTTACCGCATCGCCGTTTACTTTCTTTCAAGGGGCTTCACACATGGGGCATTCATCCAGATTAGAAAATGGCCCTGTGAATCCAACGCACAAGTTGATGCACATATCGTGCTCAATAGGTTCAATCCCTGTGTGCACCCCAATGAGGTTCTCGACTTCTTGAAAGCTAAGTAAATCAGCTGTTCCAGGCGCTTTAGTGAAATGGTGCTTTGCTGCTTGAATAACACCAGAGTAGGCATTTTGAGAGGCATGCTCAAGAGCAAGGTATGCTTCTATGCTAAACATGATGCCGGGGTTGTTGAGCTGAATTGGTATCTCAGGAGGGTTGTGAAGTCGCTCAAGCATTGTGGTTGTGAATTTGGCAATAGGATCATCAAAAGATGCATTCTGGACACCAATAACAAAGTCGAGGCTTTGTCATAGCTTTGGGAATGTAGTTAGATGTGCGAGCTGCTCCAGATCAGCAAGTTGTGGTCTTCTCCTATCATATACAATGTGTCAGGGACGAGGTCCTTGTTTAGGTAAGGGTGAATGGTCAGGTGGGGGTGAATCTCGTCCGGAAGGGTCTGGAGGTGGATCGGGTGAAGGAAAGCGCTGATCTGGTGAGGGTGAACAGTCGGGTGGGGGTGAATCTCATCCAGAAGGGTCTGGAGGTGGACTGAGTGAAGGAAAGCGCTGATCTAGTGAGGGTAAATGGTCGGGTGGGGGTGAATCTCGTCCAGAAGGGTCTGGAGGTGGATCGGGTGAAGGAAAGCGCTGATCTGGTGAGGGTGAACAGTCGGGTGGGGGTGAATCTCATCCAGAAGGGTCTGGAGGTGGACTGAGTGAAGGAAAGCGCTGATCTAGTGAGGGTAAATGGTCGGGTGGGGGTGAATCTCGTCCAGAAGGGTCTGGAGGTGGATCGGGTGAAGGAAAGCGCTGATCTGGTGAGGGTGAACAGTCGGGTGGGGGTGAATCTCATCCAGAAGGGTCTGGAGGTGGACTGAGTGAAGGAAAGCGCTGATCTAGTGAGGGTAAATGGTCGGGTGGGGGTGAATCTCGTCCAGAAGGGTCTGGAGGTGGATCGGGTGAAGGAAAGCGCTGATCTGGTGAGGGTGAACAGTCGGGTGGGGGTGAATCTCATCCAGAAGGGTCTGGAGGTGGACTGAGTGAAGGAAAGCGCTGATCTAGTGAGGGTAAATGGTCGGGTGGGGGTGAATCTCGTCCAGAAGGGTCTGGAGGTGGATCGGGTGAAGGAAAGCGCTGATCTGGTGAGGGTGAACAGTCGGGTGGGGGTGAATCTCATCCAGAAGGGTCTGGAGGTGGACTGAGTGAAGGAAAGCGCTGATCTAGTGAGGGTAAATGGTCGGGTGGGGGTGAATCTCGTCCAGAAGGGTCTGGAGGTGGATCGGGTGAAGGAAAGCGCTGATCTGGTGAGGGTGAACAGTCGGGTGGGGGTGAATCTCATCCAGAAGGGTCTGGAGGTGGACTGGGTGAAGGAAAGCGCTGATCTGGTGAGGGTAAATGGTCGGGTGGGGGTGAATCTCGTCCGGAAGGGTCTGGAGGTGGATCGGGTAAAGGAAAGCGCTGATCTGGTGAGGGTGAACGGTCAGGTGGGGGTGAATCTCATCCAGAAGGGTCTGGAGGTGGATTGGGTGAAGGAAAGTGCAGATCTGGAGAGGGAGAATGGTCAGGTGGGGGTGAATCTCGTCCAGAAGTGAAACAACCTAGAACAAAGCTAGACTGTAAAGTGTAGTGGATGAAGTGAGAGGGGGTTCAGTCCAGCAAAGAGGCGAAAACTCCAAGAGAACTTTGTTAGAGCTCTCTGGCTGAAATTCATGGGGTTTATATACTACATGGATATCGGAGTTCTAATCTGAGTATGAACTACGTAGATAAGCATAATGTATCCTATTGGATGATAAGGTGTGAGTCGATATGAGTCATAGATAAGAGTATAGCCTTGCACTGCTATTAATGAGTCAGTGATAAGGGAAATGAAATGATAAGGGGCATGAGGTGATGGATGCTGTGTTATTGTGGCAGCCAATCGGATATGATCCTTTGGACAGCCTTGACATGAGGCGTTTATCTTTAGAATAGATTGAACGTTGGAGTAATGAAGTGAGGAAAAGTTGGTATCGTAACAAGAAGGGTCTGGAGGTGGATCGGGTGAAGAAAAGTGCAGATCTGGAGAGGGAGAACACTGTGACAGTCCTACAGACTGTGAAGGAGGCCACGAAAGAGAATGACTGCTCAGATGAGCACACTTCCTCTTTCCAGCACGGCGATAGGATTCTGGTGCTTCTCGAGCCCTCTTAGCAAGTATTTGTTTAGTTTCCAGCTGGCAAGCGTATCAGGAGATTCCAATACTTGAAGCAGGTTGGTTATCACGAAGTTCTTGAGATAATAAGTTCATATTGAGAATCCTCACAGCGGCATCAAGCGACAAGGGTTTAATGAGGAGCATCTTGCATCATTCTTCATCATCTTCGGTTGCCTTTAGGTGACGTTGAAAGGTTTTCTCAGATACCACATGAGGCCAGCCATCACATTGTTTCCTACAGACACAAACGCACTTCTGGACTTCAGTGGACGTACTGGAGGACCCTGGATCCATTTGAGACTGTAAAGCAGGTCAGTCGTCTGATGGGATTTGACAACTTGGGTCTGTTACTGGTGTATGCTGCGCCAGCGTGAGTGTAGGTTGCAAATGTAATGAATTGGTGTGGTGTAATTACAACGTGCATTACACTGTACAGTTGGAAAGGAAAAACATGAATGGATCGTGGTGTCGTGCATTGATGCGAGACAAATCATTACATTGATGTATTGGCATCACAAAAAAAAAATCATACTACAACATCCGAAAGCCGACAAGTTGAGGTCCCATGATACCCGGTCACACCACACAACAACCAAAGTTCACTGGGACTCACTGGCAAGGGTCATGGCATGTGGTCGACTAGCGGAGGATGCCGAGCGGGCCTGGTAACCCTTACATTTCATGGCGATTCTTACGGAATGGCTGAACTACTTTTCCGCGAACACTGTTTCGAGAGGGGCATAAATATGGCATCTAAGGTGTCCGTAATCGCTTTTATTTTGGTGCTGCAGGCCCGCAGCCGGAAGCCCCCTTTCTTGACTAATGACCCAACGGTTCACGAATGCACCTGTGAGGACTATACTAGTAAGGCTGTGCCCATGGGTCGTGATGAATTAATTGACGGTGCGTTTCAGGAAGGCAAAAGTGCGTCGACCCCGTCACTCAGTGGTGTGGATAGTTACGAAGACGAGTTTGTGAGGTCCGTTGAAACGTGTCGAAAACGACTGGTTGAATGGTCCTACCGAATGAATTGTTTCAACAGGGTTCAAATCCTACATGGATATCAGGGACCACTCAGTGCAACCCTAGTAGGTCTGCGGTTGGCTGTGACGCTTCGAAAAGTCATGCAAAGTTCAGACCCTAAGTTACGTTGCTTGGGTCGGATTTAACTTTACCCGGGAGAGCGATCCGAACGGATCGCTCTCAAGTTTGTAGACTTTGTCCCTGTTTCAGCGCAGTATGAGAACACTTATTACCAGTGGGACTGTTCAGATTGAGTATATTCTATCACTCGGTGCAGTCAAACGTTCTCCAGAATGTCCGAGTCGGTGCAACTGGATCTGAGTAGTCTATTTGTCCGTCGGTGAGTACCATCACGATCCGCTTTCCGTTGGATCATTGATCTGATCTATCAGGCTTCTGGCTGTTGGGGGCCAGAGTTTGCTGCTGTATGACTATTTTCTTACATTTCCTCACGAGGTGCGTGCTTCTTTCCTTTCCAAGGTAGTTTCCTGAGAGCTGGCTTTCGCAAGCTGGACCATGTTTGGCATGCAAAATGGAGTACAGTCAAGGCCGTCTTCCTTGTCAATCGGTACGGTATCCTGGTGGGACAATTCCTTTATACGCTCCAGGAAGTCAACCTCTTCGTTTCGAGTTCAGACAAGGTGCTTTCTCACAGTCTACCTCTGCGTGTTCGAGGACGCTCAAACCAAGCTTGCCACACACCAGTTTTGCCTCTATTTTGGGTGGTTTACTGCTCTTTTTGGAGTCTTTTCAGGGGAAACCATCCAGGGTTAGGTTCTGTTGCTGTCACAAGTTGCATTTCACTGACGTTTCGAAAAATACAGTTTTAGTTATACTACGAGCATGGCCCATCTGGGGCTGCACGCGTCCTGTCGCTATTACATTGATATCCACATATATTGTCTATTTCACGATATGTGCTAGTTTCACCTTTTATACCATGGCGATGGCTTCGGTACATGGCGCGTCATTTGATTTCGGCAGAAACATGACATTGATCTTGGAGTAGATCCTGCACTCTTGGTTGTGGAGGGTACTAGTGTATGTGCACCACGGGGAACTTGTAAGTCGTTCTACTCGTCATTTTCTCCTGGAAATTGACAACTTGGAATGTTCAGTGAACGCTGTGAGTTCGCTGCACCATAGCCGCCTAAATGGGGACATCAGCTTATATCTGCTCTGCATAATCGCAGTGGATCGTGCCGTGTGTAGGGTAGGTGATTTTTGGGCGAGATCTGCACGTCAGAGATGACGGGAACGGTAGATTACTTCTTGATGTCTTCGCGTCTCTTATGGTAGCATATCCCCTCGTTAAGATCTTCAGAAGGACGCAGCAATTCCGCCATTCACTGATTTATCGTGTTCTGGCTAGAGACGGTGGGGCTGCGCAGTTTCTTTGTCCAGCGTTGACTGACCACTCGTTCAGCGTTTTTATTCTTCTTTGTACGTGATCACTTGGACGTATGCATGCTAGGCGATTATTCTACTCAACGCTTCTTGTAGACAAGTATCCTCTCCTCGGTAATGACCATCGTATCCCAGTTAAGTCTTTTCTTCAGATATTCGTGCAGCAACTCATGCTCGCTCTATCAGGAGCGTTTTTGTGAATGTAAGCCAGTGTAGTTGCGTCTCTGGGACACTAATCAAGCTCCGCCGTAGGACCCACTTTCGCAGATCTCGTTGGCGTACGTGACGACCACAACGATCGCGCCCACTTGACACCTGACATCGTCATACAGATTCTTTCACCCATTGTCTGCTGTCGTCGGTCAGCGAGTCGTCCTCAACCTTCGTAAGCTTCGTTCGCAATCTTCGTCGGAGAGCATCATCAACTCGACTTTGGAGAGACACATTGGTGTGACGCGCTGAGCGTCGTTTGCACGGAGAGACGATCCTTTGAACGCTAGCAACAACCAAGGTGTTTCGCAGGACATTGTGTTCAGGCACGATACCACGCCGAGTATGATAGAGATGTCGGACATGGCCAGGTTGTGGTAGGTTTTTTTATGGTATGGACGGGCATCTCTCCCTTTTCTTTCCGTTCACCTTTGTGGAGAAGGCTTCTCTCTAGTCAGTGATTCAACTGTGCAACTGGATTCCTCATCACTTGAACATGACGGAAAAAAATTACAGTTTATTCTTTATTCCCCACTGCCATACGACCATTTACTACTATGTACTTGAATTACTTAGAACAACCGTCTTCACGTCTGTTCACTTTCTCTCGCATGGTCATTAAAACGGACTCGCCAATGTCAGGTTGGTTAGATATGTCATCGCCTCTGCACGATACGTATCACTCGACAACACCTGTGGAATCAACCCATCCAAGAATTCCAGCGTCGTCCGATTGGTCGCTGGATCAGTATTGTGGCCAATATATGTCTGTACCTCTCCGACATTCGGATCGAGATTGGTGGCGAAACGAACGAGGTAAGAGGTCATATCCCCGACACCATACACGTTGAGTAAATCGGAAGCGTGGAGCTGAAGTCGTGAGAATAATGGGTTCAGTACATGAGGATAGGAAAGGGGCAATGAAGATAGACTCACGGAGCCGAGGAAAGGATTTTTCCTTAGTCGTGAGTCATGACGGACAATACGTCCAGATATTTTGTTTCCCAGACTGATTCTGTACGAAGAACCGTCACGGCGCCTGAAACACCATCCGCTTGAACTGCAGTGTGTGCATACAGGTTACCCATACCGAACAGGCGATCCTCTCGCAGTATTTCATCAATTGCCTGAGTTCCGTGGCCGATGCATTTGGTGCCTAGTACGCGTACGTGTGGATGTATTCCTCGAATTGGGCGTCTATCCTGGTACACAGAAGGTTGAGTCTTACCGACGTCGATTCGCGTGCCAAAATACTCACGTGATGTTGAGAGTTGAGAAAGAGAAAAAAGTGCCTTCGTCTTCGCAATCGCTTTGAGTGCTAAATAACCAGGATCCGTCGGAAAAGCTAGCAAAATGAGAACACAACTTACTGGTAATGAAAGGTATGTTCGCAACAGATCCTTGTTGAACTAGATGTCGTGGATCGCCCGTCAAGAACACACCAGTCTACACGAAGTAGCCAGGCCAATGGGGAAGAAACGGAGATTTCCCGTTGTGTTTCGAGACGTAAGATCAACAAGTTAAATCAATGACATGTGAAATGTTTGGGTGAGTTGACGCACGGAGGTTGGGAGAATGGAATACCAAGGTAGCGATTAGTAGATCCTGAGATAACACCTGTCACGGTCGCATTGTTAAGCATGACCGTCGGTGCTACACTCACTAGGACAGAGGCTGCGGTCTTTGCGAGTCTAAGAAAGCCACGAAAATGGATAAGAATGGCCAGGCCAGTCTACAACATGATCAGCAACGATTACCAGGTGGAGATACGTGTAAGGGACGTACCTAATCGAGGCCAGGGTTGGGGTCCAGGGATCACGCGGTTTGCGTGGGGGAGATTCAAGTTGTCAGAACGATGTTCGCGAAGGTGTTTCTGCGACAATTCTGAAGTATGATGGTGCATTTGATCTTCTGTGGATATGCCAATAAGGCGGTGGAGAAGGGTTAGTTGATGTCAAATCTATTGAGACAATGAATTTTATATTCTACTGCGCTCGCCGATCCCCTTGTCCGGACTGCCACTGCTAAGCGATCGGCACCGCTTCTGCACAACGACAGCAGTGAAAAAGCCTTGTGACACGGTGTTTTTCCCGAGCTGTGCTCACTATGGGGATTTTATCAGGTTTGTCAAATACACTATCGCCTTTGCACGATATATATCTTGTTAAGGCTTGTGAAATCAACCCATTCAAGGGTTCCACATCGCCCGGTTGGTCACTGCATGGTAAGCTTACCGTGACTGTACTCAGTACAGGGCTGTGCTGTCCTTGATTATAGTTGAGATTGGCGACAAAACGGACGAGTTAAGAGCCTGAGGCCAGGTCCCTGGCGGCATACACGTTGAGTAAATCATGATCGGAGGCGTGGAACTGAAGTAGTTAGAATAATTGGTTCAACGCACGGGGAAAGAGAAGGGGCAGTGCGAAATACCGAGTCACGGAACCGAGGAAAGAAATTATTGTTTTCTCATTACCAGTGATTGGAGAAAGGTAAGAATGAGGTTCAAATGAACCGAACACTCTCTGTTACCCAGTGCGACTTTGGATGAAGCTTATGATGGAACACAGCCGGCTGCTTGAAATTCGGTGTGAGTGCATACAGGTCATTCGTACCGAACGGTGGATATCCTTGAGCGGGTCAAAATTACAAGTGTTGTGCCGACCCGGAGTTCGGTGGTTGTTCCATTCGGTATCCAGGATATGCGTCTGGCAGGAGGTGAAGTACTAATGCGAATTTAGGTCGGTGTCAGCGGCACGTGACCTCCTAGAGGTAGTCTGGAGTGAGCCAGGTGGCGGTGCAAGCGGCGCGACTTTTCGTCCGCCATCTCGTGCCGGCTCGCCGGCAGCCGCTCTCCTTTTTGCAGGGCGCATCCACCAGTCTCCAACCACACGGAGGCACTCTTCTCTGGCCTCCACTCTGCGGTTGCTGCCGCTTACCGCCCGTCGGCCCACTTTCTCATCGACGCCTGAGCGTCAACACCCAATGGTACGTCCCAAGTATTTACTGATTGGATGCAGTGAGCTTCTGCTCAGTGGCTCTCGCAGGATTTACGCAGCCCGCGCTTTCGTGTGCGCGCCGGTGATCTGCCACATGGTCTACCAAGTCGCGTCCACTGGAATAAACCATACGCGCACAACGGGCATCCACTGGTATAAGCCATGCACATATTACCGTGTCCACTGGAATATATTGTATCCATACACGTATAACTGCGTCCACTGGTATCAATCCATACGCATGTTCTCTCCACTGGTTCTCTCCTATGCGTCACAGACTCCTTCCTGATGGGAACGCAGCTCACTCGCCCCCAGTGGGCTTTCGCCCAAAATCCTCACTCCCACAATGTACATCACCTGCTCCAGCCCACGAGCCACCACCGTGATCGAACTTCACGGACGTTCTGCTAGAGATCCGGGTCCGGTGAGGCTGGCCGCCGCACGGCGAACATTCCGCGTTACGTCACAATTATTGGACTCGAAGAACACCCGCAACCTTGTTAGCACCAAGAAGCTGTTTAAGGCATTCATTGACCGGCTTGCTCTTACTTTCGCGAGTAATTCTGACTGTTTCGAGTTGGCATCATCGGTCCGATGTCTTCTCCCAACTCACTGGCATTCTTTGAGAGAAGTGACTCGGACTTGTTCCATTCTAATGGATGTAACATTGATTCAAGTACCCTCCAAGATGGCCATGTAGAGACGGCTTGACTCACACCTGAAACACGACCAAATAAGTCTGGCCACCAAAGGTGCAACTTAGCCCGAAATAAATTCAGAATAACTTGGCGAATAAATTGCCCAACAAATAATTGGTCATACGGTACTTAAGTTTGCCATTAAAATGCAAGATTTGTTTTGCCAAAAATGAACAGCGGTCATATTCGAGATTATGCATAGCATATGTACCAAGTATAATGTACTGATCCCGCCAGAATACGATTAGGACTATCCTAAGTTTACATATAAAATACAAAGTATAAAGTTGTGCTACATATGTTCCCTGAATGCGCCTTGATTGAGGTACCTTAACATATTTGAGACATTTTGAAAAAATGTGCTAGAGTAAGGGCTAAGCACAAATTTGACCACTAAATTTGAAAATGTATGGCGTACAAACTCTACAGCCAGAGTGGCCCCGGCAGTGGGCCGCTCTAGCATATGCTCCAACCTATTTAGACTTAGCGATTAAAAATGTCTATTTCTCATAGTTTATACATATCCTTGATTTGTGTTGAGATTTGTGTGCCACATGCACGCAATCTGTTTATGTACTTAACATTGCTAAATATGATTTCGAATAAAGTTGCATTCATAGAAGGAAATTAGACAAAAAATTGTCTATGTACATACTGGACATCATTTGCCGGATTCGTGTCAAATACAAAAAAGTACATATTGTATGACATGTGTAACCTATCACAATCATTCATTTTCTCAATTTGTCGAGCTCGATAAGTTCATCCATCAAATTCAGTTATATAATTAAAATTTGTTTGAGATATGTACCTAGGGCAAATCCTCTTATTTAGTTTGAATATTTTATTCAATATTTATGGACTTTGTCACTTCGACTTTTTTGTTCGTGTCTCGGGTGTCAGCAACTTGAAACAGGGTCACTTCCTTATTTACTTTGACGTCATGTAAATTGAGGCAATATGATGCAAGGGGGTAGAGCGCGGATTATCGTCGTCTGCTGACTCCTTGCTGACAACTTTTTCTCAGGCAGAACACCGTCGAGAGAATATAAGGAGGGCCAGCGTTGCGCCGTCGTGATTATCACCATTATAGTTGCTTCCCTTTTCTACTCGTTCTGTGAAATGGCACCTGTCGGTACACTGTGGGGTCGTCCTGGCCAGCGTCAGACCAAAGTCGTACGTCAAGATTGGTTCCCCCGGCATATGTTTTCATATCAATCCTAACTCGGGTGTGTATGTCAGATCCTTAGCGTTGCAGCCCTCAATGGCTTCGGGCTCGCACAACCTGAGTGGTCGTTCTACAACAAACCTGCGGAATTTACGGCCAAGTTTCCATACGGAAAAATCCCCACCTTCGAGGGCACAGATGGATTTAAGCTATCCGAAGGTGCCGCGATCGCTCGTTATTGTGAGTTGCACTGCACAGTTGACCGTTACAGCGTTACCATGTGCTCATCTATCCCACTAAGTGAGCAGCATCGGGACTGTTGACCTGTTGGGCTCTAATGTGCAGGAGGTGGCACTTGTCGATCAATGGATGCGTTTCGCTGAACAAGAGATCGGAATTCCAGCGGGGATCATCATGGGAACGATCTACGGGTACCTCGCACCTTTCAATCTCGAGGTAGGTTCCTGCAATACCCGGTGTTGAATTGTTTGTCTGACCCCTGTATGATCATGAAGGATGTGAATAGGAAACACTGAGCGGATCACTCGCGCGCTTAATTCACCTCGAGTCGCACCTTGCAGCACGTCCTTCCGGTTACGTCGCCTTGAACACAGTTGACCCTTGCTGACTTTGTTCTGGCTGGTGTAATTTTCGGTGCTACATGCGATGCCAGGTGCTCTTGGAGCTGCTGAACGCACCAAGTACCCCCACGTTTTTACTCACTATTCAAGAGTGACTTCAGATGAGAAGGTGAAACAATACTGGGGAACAGAGCAATTCGTGGATGTTCGCATCACCGAATCTAAACCGCATGAACTTATCACAAGAATGTATGATGGCGAGTCTCGGGAAAATATCGGTGGGTAATATGACCCAAATTTGCGATCTTCGAGTTGATAGCAGGTTTTGAGACCTACGATGATCTAGCGTGAAGTCAATAACTTTGTATACTATTTATTAATTACATAACTAAATTCGCTGAATTATGAAATCGGCTTACCCGCTGTTAATCATGAGAGCAATCTCGAATACGCGGACTTTACCGTAGCGACAAGTAGTGATATGCAGAGAACTTTAGGTGACTGCAATGACCAAAAGAATATAGACCCAGGGTTGAAATTGAAACGTGTAGAGTCTGTAGACTTGAAATCATGTAATGTGGACCTACATAAGATACGAATAAGCAAAAACGATCACAATACTTCCAACACTTCCACACGGAGATCCTGTGGAACATTGTTTCCCATCCCACAGACGGCAATCTCCCGGTCAGCAGCAACCCGCTTGTACGCACCATCTGACTGCCTCAGAAGCAACAGTGCAGTGAAAGGTTGCCCCAAGTGAGCGATCAACGCCAGGGCTCGTGTGTACGTGTCCGTGTGTGAGTCTGACGACGGAGGTGCGACTGGCAGCTCCTCGACCATAGGTGTATGCACCAACTCAGCATCTGTTTCCCGTGTTGTGACTGCTCCCAGCCTCTGAGCTCCACTCCAGGACTATCCGCCCCCAAAGCGCCCGGATTGCGAGCCTCTCGGAGGTGATCAATCCAAGGGTTCACAAGAACGAATCTATGTGGCTCTTTGAGCGGGAGCGCATCCGTCGTTGTGAATTCCACATCCCCGAGTCCAACCAGTCTCTGCACGATACACATCTTCCTGCCGTCTTTCAAGGCCTTTCACGTGAAATACGATGCATGGGAGGTGAAGGCGGAAATGAGCGAATCGTACTGGCTGCGAGCGCGTCACCCAGCCATAAGCCATCAAAGCGTTCAGTGAGTGGAATGATCTCCCGTAATTCAGCGGTTCCGCTTTTGCAACTCGTGTTCTTCAAGCTTGTAGGGAAGACAGGTGTAGTTTGACCGTAAACTGCCGGAGAGCTAGGAAGGCAACTATTGCAGCTGGATGACTTTCCAGTCCACGCAAGTAACTTCACTTCACCCGAACGAGTGATAATCTCCTCGAGGATTTGGCCATGCAGGGGTTCTCTGTCGTCTTCGGCTAACTTGTCGGAAATGTTTTGAAGACAGTCTGAAACTTCCTTCAAGGATTCGGCGATATACAACGCTTCGCACCGTCTTTGCCATGAGATGAACTCAAGGCCCTCGAAATCCCAATTAAACACCTTTTCAAGCGCATGAGCGATATCACAATGCACTATCAGAGGGCGCACTTACGATAGATATCGTCGTCAAAGGACTGCGCTCATCGGGGGTAAAAAGGTTCTTCGCAAGACCAAGTATTTCCATGGCGTCTTTGTAGTCCCCTCGTTTCAAGTACATGTTCCCGAGAATCTATCGAAAGTGTCGGTAAAGGTGTTGCGACATGCGCTTTGCATACCTGGAGGTAGTAGTCTTTCATTTTCTCGTCCGCAGCAGGGATCAAGCTGCGAAGCCGTGATATAGCTTGTTTATGTTTATCACACACGAACATGATGATAGACTATGCGAGGAGATCAGCGCGTCCCACAAAGAATACGTTATCCACGCACGTTAATGACCAAGAGCAGCATAATATCGCTCGGATCGCAGTTTCGGAACACGAAATCAAGATCATCAAGTGCAATCTCCTGTTCGCCTTGACCGATGTGTGCGACAAACTTCGCTATCTGGCCGATGGGCGACTGTATTACCTGGAGAGACTTTGCATCGACATGGGTGAACAGAGGTAGAGATACTAAGGCAGACGGTATAAGTCACCTTCTCGGCATCCTCCATTGCTGCCTTCCATTCTCCCAGATGTGCTTGTACGAGTGCCCTGGCTGCATAAGCGTTATGGCTCGGATTGGAATCCTGTTCCATCTCATCCGACAATGCTATAATGGCCTCAGAGAATTTGCCTCGCATCCACAGATTAAGTGCCCTATCACTGATTTGCATGAGTGGAAGCCGAGAGACCACAGGCAAATCCGCATAATGTTTGAGAAGAGTCTCCTCGAGATTATATAGTGTGATTCCAGAGGCGCGCCCGCATGCGAGGAACTTCCCGTCGTGAGAGATAGCAAGGCAAGTAACGAGGTTAGTGTGATTGAAGTGGGTTATAGGTTTATATGAAGTAGAGTCCCAAAGCGAAACTGAAGAGCCTGCGGAATATGCAATTAATCTGCCACTGGTTACAATAGACACTTGTGGGCTTTTGGAGTTTTGGATGGACCACTCCGAATAAGCAGATGTGGAGGTATCGATGCAGGTGATTTTGCCCATGGATGCGACAAAGAGTTCCCGGTTATCAGAGGACCAGGCAAGTGGAGTTGTCGGCGCCGACGTGGTGCTGACCGGGATTTTGAATAACTTGTTTCCCGAGTAAGCGTCATAGACACCCACGGAATGAGAAGCTGTAGCTGTAGCAATTTGACTACCATTGTGAGAGAATTTGACACCAATAACCTGGACCGCATGCTGCAGTGGAGAAATAAGCCTGGCACCTGTGATGATGTCGAAAATCTGGACAGTAAAATCCTGTGATCCCGAAGCGAACCGTTTGGAGTCACTTGACACGTCGACGGCGTAGACACTACTTGTATGTTCTGCAACCTCGATCGCTTTTTGGTGAGTGACAGTATTCCAGACAACTACCTTGTGCTCTGCACCACCGCATACTATCCATCGGCCATCAGCCGACGCAGCAACAGCGTAGACCGTCTTGCCCATTCTCATTGTTGATGGACTGACTTCGACTCCAACTCCACCCTTGATTTTCCATTGACGAATGGCGCCGGAACTGTCTGCGCCCACAATTTGAGTACTATCTGACTTGAAGGTAATAGATGTTATATCCCTCTTATGTGGAATAAGAATAACGTTTGCGCCTAGTTCATGGCGAACTATCAATACAGCGAGTAATTGTCTCCGGAGGTTTGCATACCCATTACGAAAGTGCTGACGGTCCGGTCTGAGGTAGTTTCGGTGTTCGAGGACGCGTACTTCTGGTGGCGCTAGACCGTGACACGCAGTGAATCGAAACGATGGCGTGGGAAACAAGGCGTGGAACTCGTTTATCCCCTCGTCCTTGATCGAGGCTCGACCTTGTCTACTCTTATGATTCTCAGGCTCGCGGCCAGACCGTTCATCTCCACTCAGGCTCACCATATGTCTCGAGCAGACGTAGATTCAGACGTATTCTCGGAACATTGTTAGTGCAGTGAGGAACCTTGAGCGTGTGCTCATATAAGCCCCCTTTCTCTCAGCATACATGTGTCTCCTTATCGGTACCACCTCGTGGCCCTATGGTATTTCACATATCCCGTCGTTGTCGTGGAGCCTTAGCGTTCTCCTTAATCCATTCGACACACGCAGAAAGCTCTACAACGAGGTACGTACAACTTGTATCCTCGCGGACGTCATTGTTAACAAGACTGGTATGCAATTCTCTTCCTCTTTGCCATCGTAGCCTAGCATACATCTCCTTCTGTGCTACAGCACGACCAGCATCTCACATCGAGCACCTTTCAAGTTGACATACACGACTATCATCCCGATTCCAGGGGCACTCAGCGCTCAGCTCTGTTGGGGTAGGTTGATTTCCTGTTCTAACCGCTTGGATGCGACATCACGCTCAGTTACATTGATAACGTCTACTCCCGTTCATTGACTTGAATTCGTCTTCCGCACGAGCCTACGTCGACTTCCGTGGCCCGTGAGTTCAACACGGACGCAATGTGCAGTGATTCCATGTGCATATCAAGCCCCACAGGATTGCCATGCCCTCTGATTCTCCTTTTTTTCGAGCTCATTCACTATCCTTGGCGGTGCCTGCAGACAGAGCCTTATCCCAAATATGATTACCCCAGATACCTGTTGACAGGTAGAGCGAAGTGATCTGCGTAACTAGCTAAGGATATGGTATTTGTCATAGTAGGAGTAAGGGAATAAAGAAAGAATCCGAAACGAGCGAATGAAGTTAGTTCGATGGGTATCGTGTACGCGGGTATGAGAAGGAAAGTGTTAGATTGTACGCCGAGTGGGCTCGCGTTCTAATATGCGGGTAGCATATTTCAAAACAAAGTCGAAACAAAGGTGCAAGGTAGTAATTAAAGAGCGAGTGTTGGTACTAAAGGAATGAAAATGGTCAGACAGTCTCAGGCTTGACGATCACCAAGGCGTGCGAGTCATTTCCCCTCGCTCGCTACAACGGATATGCCAACGTCAGGTTCGTCAAATATGCCATCGCATCTGCACGATACGTATCCGTTGTCAACGACTGTGGAGTCAATCCGTCCGAGAACTCCATCATCGTCTGACCGTTCGTTGCATCGTATTGCGGCCAATATAGGTCTGTACTCTTTCCCACGTTGGGATCGAGATTGGCAACAAAACGAACGAGGTAAGACGTCATATCTCCTACTTCGACGTACACATTGAGTACATCAGATGCATGGAACTGAAGTCAGCAAAACAATTGTTTCAGCACGTGAAGGTAACGAAGAGCCACGCAACGTCAACTTACAGAACCGAGAATAGGAGTAATCTTCAGCCGTTTGTTTACTGATTGAAAAAATGCCAAAGGTAAGGTTCAAATAATCCGCCTGTGATTCCTTACGCACAATAGGTCCAGATATTCTGTTGGCCAGAGCGACTCTGAATGAAGAAGCGTCGCGGAGCCTGAAAGACGTAGTCCCCCTGTAATGCTGCCAGCCGCTTGAACTGCGGTGTGAGTGCATTCAGGTCACCTGTGCCGTACGGCGATCCTTGTGCAGGGTCGGAGGGATAGTGAGCCATCAATTGCGAGAGTTCAGCGGTCGATGTATTTGGCATCCAGTACATGCGGAGGTATTCCTCCATTTGCGCGTCCGTCCTGGTAAAAAGAGAGATTAGGCTATATGGACCGTTGATTTGGTTGACCGTAACTCACGTAATGTTGAGGATTGAGAGGGTGAACAACGTGCCTTCGTCATCACAATCGCCTTGTGCACCAAATAATCAGGATCCCATCAAACAATTTGATGAATAGAGAACGCAACTTACCACTGATGAATGGTATGTTTGCAACAGATCCCTGTTGGACCAGACGTTGTGGGTCATCCGTCAAGAACACGCCGTCTACACGAGGTAACCATGCTGATGCGAGCGACTTTGAGACCGCGCATATGAATAAACCAGGGACGTCAGTCACTCAGCATCGTCTAATTCTCCGGAGAACGCACTTGATACGCAAACAACCCAGGAGATTGCCGTACCGCATTTATCAGTGTCTTGTACGGTACCTCCCGCAAACACTGCAATGTGTCCGTCGAACTAGAGCATCCCGTCTCCGAAACGAGAGCATCATAGTAAGGCTGTCCATGCGTGATATCTCCCACGGGAAGCGGTGAACCGCTTTGCATGAATGCTGCTCGGAATAAACCATCTGGATTTCCTCCGTTCGCCACCATGTGCAGCCCGACCGACATTGCACCCGAACTATCGCCCCATCTGTAAAACGATGAAACATCTGTTAACACAAAGTAGAGCACAAGCCGAAAGCTGTTACATTGTAACCTTGGCTGGATCCCCCCCGAATGCGGCGATGTATTTTTGTATCCATTGTAGAGCAAGGCGTTCTGATTCGCGACGAACCGAGATAAGCAAAAGAACAGTAGCAGACGTGGCTGCGAAAAAACACCTACGATCCTGGAGGCCCAGATTTCCGACGCCAGCATCCTTGACTTCTTGGCTTGCCAAGAAACCAAACGCTAGACGCACGGTAATCGGTATGAATGCAGACAGAAATTAGATAAGGCGACTCACCATTCAGACTTGGGATTCCAATTCACAGTGGTCAGACTATTTGTGGTCACTATATGTACGAGAGTGCTCACCGATAATTCATGCTGACATATATGATAGGAACCCCGAGTGAGATGGCTCTCTCCACGATGACACTACCGTCATAGCTGCAATCACCGCCAGTCAAGACCATGGTAGTGTCACAAGAGGTACCTTATTTATACGTACGTGCTTGTCCCCCCAAGCTCCCATCCACTTGGTAACATCCACTATTTAAGAGATTCGTATAAGTGAAATTTTAGGGAACAGAGAGTGAAGGTTACTCACTACAACAACTGGTAACTTTGAGGCGGGAGTGGCGCTGGCGGGAGTGACTACATTCAATGTAAGACCTGTTTCACCAATCCCACCTTAGTCTTTAAACTAGCAGAGACAGCATGAATTCTCCACCTACAGTCCTCTGAAGCATTGATGAGAACGTCATAAACCGTGTTAATCAGATAGTCCACGGTCTCAGCAGGGAGGCCAGTGAGCAACGGGAGGCTCATTGGATGTTGAGGACATGAATCGCCATACTCCGTCGCGGAGATACTGGTGTTATATGGTGGCAGTGGCTGCGGGAGACGAAAACGCAAGTTGCCTGTACTGTATCGAGGGGCGAGATCAAGAAGTTAAAGGGCACACGAAAATTAATTGACATACGGAGGCTGGGCAAATGGAATCCCCAGAAACTTGTTAACAGATCCTGTCAATGACTCGGATGTGGTACCTGTCACGGTCGCGGTATCAAGGACGACTGTCGGTGCTACACGGGCCCGTACAGGGCCTGCCGTCACGCGACACAGAACAGTGAAGAGGACCAGTAAGAATGACCAGCCCATCTGTAACATGCTCAGCACCAAGTGACCAACTGTTGAAAATTTAGTTCACGTAATTACAGCCGTTCGACTCAATATAAATAATGGCAGTCGCGTCGCGTCGCGAGTGATTACAAATGTAATGTATGGCCAGTTAGTCGAGACGTGAAGCGTGAAGCCACTGGCAGCTGGCAGCCATCAGATCTCACGAACAGGGAATTATTCGCCTTCAAGATATACTCGAAATCTGCGGCTCGATCTCGGAATACACGTTCTATCGCATTCCTCGTTTTTCTCTTTCCTCGTCTCCTTTCCCCGTTTCTTTCCTTTCCTTTTTCTGTTTCCCTTCCAGTCCGCTTTCCCGCTCTTAACATTGTCCCATAGTTACTGCCTATATTGTTTGGTAGTAGTACACTTCAATACAGCTCGCTCCTCCTCTCCGTTCCTCTCTCCATCTCTCACAGGGATCATCGCGACAATCTCCCCCTCGCACATCGTGCGATGTGCGATCCTCCATGTATCACAGCGCCATCCTCAATTTGAACGTCTCTCCATTTGGTAGCTGTTGCTGAACATTTTACAGACAGGCTGGTCATTCCTATCCATCGTCTTGGCTGTCTTGTGCCGCACAGCAGCAAACCTTAAGGTTCTGTCCGGACGAGTGTGGCACCCGGCCGGGGGTCATGCTTCACAATGCGACCGTGACAGGTCATCTCAGAATCCACTAATCAATTCCTAGGCATTCCATTCCCCCACCCTCAGTATGTCAATTTTTACCCCAATAGCTCCCGTACGCCATCGATTTAAGTTCCTCCTCTCGCCTCGGAATACTTAGGACAGCAAACCAGGGTTTCTGGCTCCCGCAGCCCCCGCCATTATATAACACCAGCATCTCCGCAACGGCGTATGGTCCTGCATGTTTCTAACGAGCATTCAAACTCCCGTTGCCCTATACTATTTGACGAACTCAACTTACAATATTCTCGCTCCTTCTGTCGAGGATTGTTCGTAGGGATTTCGCATCGTCTTCCGTCCTTTGCACCCAAGTCTGATGCGATATCGATAAGATGGGTCTTACATCGAATGTACATAATTACCGATGGCGCAACTCCAGCCTCCAAGCTGCCTGTAGCGGTAAATGACTTCCGCGGATCGTTCCTTAAGAAACATTTCTTGAATAGTCAATATTTAGAGGTGAAAGTGACTGGTGGAACGAACCTGCAGTGTGGGTATCACTAAGGCACCTCTGCTTACACCGTAAGCATGGCCTTGGCTGGTGAATATGAACCTTGCAGCTATGCCACAGCACTGTTATCGTCCAAAAACTATCTCGCTCGGGGTTCCCGCCTTATACGTCAGCATGATCTATCGACGTGTAGTGAAGGTCGCGGGCATATATATTTGATAACAGGAACTTGGGGTCCAAGTCTGAATGGTGAGCAGTCCATTGGTCGTATTAACTCCTGTCTACATGTCTTGATCCCCGCGCGTCTAGCATTTAGGTTCTTGGCAGGTCAAGAAGTCAAAGATGCTGGCGTTGGAAATCTGGGCCTCAGGAACGTAGGTATAGCTTCACATCCATGTCTGCTATCGTTCTTTTGCTTATTTCGGTTCGTCGCGAATCAGAACCCCTCGCTCTACAACAGATACAAAGCAAATCACCACATTCGGGGGAGATCCAACCAAGGTCACGATATAACAGCTTTCGCTCTGTGCTCTCTACTTTGTGCTGACAATGACATGCCACCGTCATACAGCTGGGGCCAGGATTCGGGCGCGATTTCTGTCGGCTTCCACATGGAGACAAATGGAAACAATCCAGATGGTTTATTTCGAGCACATTCATGCAAAGCGGTTCACCGAATGCCGTGGAAACATCATGCATGGACAACCACGCTATGAGGCCTTCGTTTCGGCGACAGGGTGCTCTAGTTCGACGGACACGTCCCAGTGTTTGCGCGAGGTACCGTACGAGACGTTGCTGGGTGCGGCAAACCAATCTCCTGGGATATATTTGCATCAGGTATATCCGGAGAATTCAACAATGCCAGGTTAACTGACGGTCCGGGTGTATAGACGTGTCAGGGTCAACCGCTGCACCGGCCTGGTCACCTCGTGTAGATTGCGTGTTCTTGACGTCTCCACATTGCCTGCCGGGATCCTGATTGTTTTGTACGTAAGGTGATTGCGATGACGAGAGGCCGAACTCATCGACCAACGAATTCATGCAAATGATGATGCATTACCCTTCTGATCTCGCTCAACGAGCGCTGTTCGGTATGGGTGGCCTGCAGTTCAAGTGGCTGGCTGGCTTTCAAGGCGGCGCCGCGACGTTTCTTCATACAGAATTGCTCTGGAAAACAGAGTGTATGGACGTCTAGTTCGTTGTGATTTACTATCTGAATGCATTCGAACCTCACTCTTGATTTTCTTTAACCAGCAGACGACCAAAGATAATACCTTTCCTTGGTTCCGTGAGTCGAGCACTGCCTCTCCATCTTCATGCAGTGATCTAATTATTCCATTGACAAAGGGTATGTATCGTGCAGAGGCGTTGGGATTTGTGACTGAACATGATGTTGGCACGTTCGTTGTAGTGAGAAAGCAAGAGAGTGCCGACACGGGTGTGTCAGAAGACGTCTGGGGTTCGAAGTACATCATTTCGGCTGCTCTAAGTGACAAAGATGACCATACATATAATCTATAGTGTAATGTAGTGAGGTATAATTCTGTCCACGAACCCATCCAGCAAAGCTCGAATAAAACAACTGAATTTCCTTCGTCTGCCATGATGCGCGCCTCAGACTCTCACGTTCAACTAAGGGAAGATCTGCATAGGAACAGAAGTGCAAGAAACCTTTTGTAAATAAAATAAACAATCAAAGTATTAACACCACGAAGAGGTGAGAGGTATGTAATTTCTCCGTGCTGTCCATCGATGCTACACTATTTACGCTTCCTCTTGCTTGCTACCACGGATGGGTCCACGACACATTCGTCATATACGCCATCGCCTTTGCACGATATGTATCTGTGGTCAAAGCCAGCGGGACCGAACCATCCTGGAATACCAACATCTCGGCCTGTCTGAATCGCGTCATATTGTGGCCAGTACAGGTCCGTGCTCTCTCCCGTATTAGGATCGAGATGCGTCACGAAGCGTAGCAGGTAAGGAAGAATGTCCCCTCCAGTGTACGCATTGAGTAAATCACTTGCGTGGGACTGACGTTGATCGAACCATCAGTATTTCATTTTGATAGGAGAGATTATGTTCGACTCACTGCACCAGTGTAGGGTGTAAGCTTTCCACGTTTATACACTGTTCAAAGAAAGAATAAGTGGCAGGCGAGGGCAAACCAATCGCTTGACTGATTACGTACGATATGTCCAGACGTTCTGCTTTCGAGACAGACTTTGTGTGAAAAAGCGTCGTGGTGCTTGAAATACGAAGTCACCCAGGAAGGCAGCAATTCGCTTGAACTGCGGCGTGAGCGCATTGTTGTCGCCTGTGTCGAACGGTGATCCAAGAGCAGGGTCGGACGGGTAATATGTCATCAATTGCGCGAGCTCAGCGGTCGATGCATTTGATACCATGTAAGTGCCAATATATTCTTCAAATTCCGCGTCTGTGCTAAAGGGTTGGGTGAGCCTCTCGTATTCGGAATCTGAATATGCTGAATAGAAGCCTACGTGATGTTTAGGGTTGGGAAGGAAAATAGCTGTTCCTTCGTCATCACAATTACCTACGAACCGATAAAATCACGATCGATCAGAAAGCGCAGACAGGAGAGAATTGCCACATACTTGCGATGAACGGTATATTGGCAACAGATCCTTGCCGAACCAAATGTCGTGGCTCTGCGGTAAAGAATACTCCATCCACACGAGGCACCCATGCTAAGTCAACCGACTACACGGATCCAGCGAGTGAAGTCACATGACCTAAAGATTTCTTCTGGAAGACTTCTGCACTTACCTGGTACGAAAAAACATCAGGCGATTTATTTACCTGCGTCCGACAACGTCTCGTACGGTACCTCCCGCAAACATTGCAAGGTATCCGTCGCGCCGGAACACCCAGTCTCCGCGACAAGGGCATCATAGTATGGTTGTCCCTGACTGATGTCTCCCAATGGAAGAGTTGCTCCGCTGTTCAAGATCGCAGCACGAAATAAACCTTCCGCATTTCCTCCGTTGGTTACCATTTGGAAAGCGACAGACATACCACCTGCGCTTTGCCCCCATCTGCACATTATGAGGATTTACTGTCAGCACAGAAGGATAGCGCTAGTTTGAATGCATGCATTACATGGTTACTTTGGTGGGATCTCCACCAAACTCGTGGATGTATTGTTGTACCCATTTAAGAGCCAAGCGTTCTTTCCAAATCACCATAGGTCAAGGAATGAGCAAATGACTGTGGAGAACACATACGATCATGGAGACCCAAATTTCCGACGCCGGCATCCTTGACCTCTCGGCCTCCTAAGAACCCAAATGCTAAAGCACACAGATCGGTACACACAGAGGAAGGTGCCATCTACCACGTACCGCTCACACTTGGAATCATAATTTCCCGGGGTCAGATGTTCATTCCTGTGGTAATTGTGGTAAAGGGGCGCTCACCGATAATTCATACTAACATATACGACGGGAACGTCGAGCGAAATCGACTTTTCCCCGATCATGGAGCTATTATACCTGCGATCATAGTCCTGTATTAGAGAAACAATATGCATGAAGAACCGACTAGACATACATGCTCGTTGCTCCAGTCTCAAATCCACCCCCGTAAATCCACTGTCAGGAAGATTGTATCTTAGTGGCAGACATGTCACGGGTACACGTTGCTCACCACCACCACAGGCAAGTTAGACGTGGGAGTTGCGGTGGCGGGGGTGACTACATTCAGTGTCAGGCCTGCAGTACCCACACCAATTCAGCCTTGCAACCATGGGTGAGGCATGTCACGGGATCTTGTACGTACAGTCCTCTGAAGAGTATATGGCTTGCGGGGAGGTGACATTGAAACCTGGCGGTGGCTTCTGTATCTGCTGAGGACATGCTGGACCGTACTGCGTTGCTGAGAAGCTTGTGGTGTATGGCGACAACTCCTTGGGCAGTTGGAACCGTAGATTTCCAGTCCTGTTCAAGTTTCGAGAGAAGAAGCAGAGATCAGCGGTCTGACGAACACAATAAAGCATGACTTGACAGTACGGGGGTTTGGAAAATGGAATGCCTAGGAACTGGTTAGTAGAACCAGAAGCCAGGCCCGATACGGTCGCGTGGTCGAGTGTAACCCTGGGTGGTGTATCCACTTGCAAAGATACTGCAGTCACCCGACCGAAGACGGTGAAGAATACCAATGATGGCACGACTATACGAAGCATGATCGAAAAAAAAGGCAAGGGCCCTCTGAATGGTGCGAACTATGACGGAGTGATAATGGTCATGATGAAGAGGCTATTTATCGGGTTCGAAGGAGAGAAGAGAGCACCGGATAATGGACGTATCGGTAACGGTGTTGCCTTGCGAGATGATTGGCGACAGTCTGATTCCCTGATATACTACGTAATTATTTAGTTGGCACAGCACTCACCGGTCACCCGTCAATCGTACTTACTTGTATTCCAACTGAGGCGCCATTTACTTCAGGAACATGTCCTGGTTGTTCGAATTAGTGATGTGTTTCTTCGAGGACATGACAGGTACTCGGCTATCCAGCATGTGTGAAAAGACATTCGTTTCAAGTGGTGGTCCACTACCAGAAGGGAAACTGGGGAAGGGGAATAGAATCGGTGATACTTGGAAAGTTACTTCATGTTCGAGAATCATCGAGAGTCCCAGCATCTACAATGGGTAGACAGTAGAAAATGAAGAACGAGCTAAAACCTGGGCCTACCCACCTGGTCTTCGGTAGCTAACCTAATACGATATATGACAGACACTAAAAGTCGATATATCATGTTACTAGGTACTAGCATCGCCACAGTAGAACTTGAAACCTGCAAGCTCAAACAGGAAGAATACGCTCCGATACTGTTGGAGCCGCTTGTCATCACAGGTCAGCATCAACTTGCCAAGTCGTTATATCCGCCAACGCGAACTCCGTGCTCGCCGAAAATGCTGAAACGTCCTCGGAGGAAGGACTCGAGCTGACATAGCCGTCGTGAGGCCTTGAGGTCGGAACTCGACTGCTGGGGAAGGAGGGGAGGGGAGGCATGACTGACCATGGACAAGCCTCCCATGGAGCCTCGGGCGCAGCCAGACTGTCAATCTGGCGACCGGGGTGTGCCGAGGACCGACGTGGTGAACGCCGCTGCCAGTACGGAGGGTCTGCCCGGGCAAAGTCTATTTGATCTTGGCCCGGGCGAATCGGGGGGACTTGATTCAATTCCACTCACTTCGCCATTTCCGAGCCCTAGGTCCCTGCTCAGCACTGAAATACTGCTACTGCAGAGCCACAGCGACATAATCGCGAGTCTCGACATGTTCATGGCATCAGGTTCCGGCCAGTGCTACCTGACGTGCTCATGGAGTCATGGACAGCTTCCAACGACTCAATCAACCGGGTTCTCCTGAGACTTTACTTATGTAAGTTTGAGGGTGCAGTATGGGAATAGCGTCAGAGTGCTACTGCCAGGCTGCTTGGACAATTCATCATGTGTATCAAACTCCAGAACATCTGAATCCGCTTAAATTTCTTGAGCGCTTCATTGCATTTTTAAGTATGTTGGTTCCGGGAATCCCGGTCTGTGCTCCGTGTGTGCTACCGATACCAGGTTCGAAAGCTTACATAAGTAAGTCCGACTCTCCGAGTCCAATCGGCGGTCTCTTTGGCGGAGTTGCCAAAGTATGGGAAATTTTGACTTTTCTTCCGATTAACTTGTTGATTCAATCAGCTGCCAGGATCTTCGTCTTCGGTGTGGGCAACTGATACACCTTGCGCAAAATCGGTCCGGGGATATCGGAAAATTACTTTACTCTTGGTGGGTGAAGTTTATGTTTGCGTTTGTATGAGGGAGCCTACTAAGTAACTTACCAGCAGCTAAGAAGTAACATCGGTGATTCGATGTCGGTTTTCGCGCTCCTAAACAGTCCGGACGTCTGCTACAGATTGATGGACCTCATCACCGAGTATAGTCCCTAATGGTCTTGCAGTTTAAGCCAAGTCCCATCTGCCAGCTTGGATGTCAATCCCATCCATAGTTTCCTGCTGTTCAATTAGAGGTTCGTCCCTTCAGACTTCTGCCAGTGCTTCAACTCAATATATATGTGTGTGTAATCATCGACTGCTATCCCCGTTTACATGCAGGTGCCAACGTACCTGCCACGTCGCACTCTCGAAACAACCTCGGGCGAAGGGTTATATCAGGTAAAGCACTTGCACAGCAATGCTTGCTTTGGGGTCGAGTTCGGACTTCAAGGCCTCATAACGGCTATCGTGTTGGCGGATATAACGACTTGGCAAGTTGATGCTGACCTGTGATGACAAGCGGCTCCAACAGTATCGGAGCGTATTCTTCCTGTTTGAGCTTGCAGGTTTCAAGTTCTACTGTGGCGATGCTAGTACCTAGTAACATGATATATCGACTTTTAGTGTCTGTCATATATCGTATTTGGTTAGCTACCGAAGACCAGGTAGGCCCAGGTTTTAGCTCGTTCTTCATTTTCTACTGTCTACCCATTGTAGATACTGGGCTCTCGATGATTCTCGAACATGAAGTAACTTTCCAAGTATCACCGATTCTATTCCCCTTCCCCATTTCCCTTCTAGTAGTGGACCAACACTTGAAACGAATGTCTTTTCACACATGCTGGATAGCCGAGTACCTGTCATGTCCTCGAATAAAACACATCATTAATTCGAACGATCAGGACATGTAAACGGCGTCTCGGTTGGAATACAAGTACGATTGACGGGTGACCGGTGAGTGCTGTGCCAACTAAATAATTACGTAGTATATCAGGGAATCAGACTGTCGCCAATCATCTCGCGAGGCAACATCGTTGTCGATGCCTCCATCATCCGGTTCTCACTTCTCTCCTTCGAACTCGATAAATAGCCTCTTCATCATGACCATTATCACTTCGCCATAGTTCGCACTATTCAGAAGGATCTTGCCTGTTTTTCTTTTCTTTCGATCATGCTGCGTATAGTCGTGCCATCGTTGGCACTCTTCACTGTCTTCGGTCGTGTGACTGCGGTATCTTTGCAAGTGGATACATCACCCAAGGTTACACTCGACCACGCGACCGTAACGGGCCTGGCTTCTGGTTCTATTAATGAGTTCCTAGGTATTCCATTTTCCAAACCCCCGTATGTCAAGTCATGCTTTATTGTGTTCGTCAGACCGCTGATCTCTGCCCCTTCTCTCGAAATTTGAACAGGACCGGAAACCTACGGTTCCAACTGCCCGAGAAGTTGTCGCCATACACCACAAGCTTCTCAGCAACGCAGTACGGTCCAGCATGTCCTCAGCAGATACAGAAGCCACCGCCAGGTTTCAATGACACCTCCCCGCCAATCACGTACTCTTCAGAGGACTGTACGTACAAGATCCCGTGACATGCCCTTACCCATGGTCGCAAGGCTGAATTGGTGTGGGTACTGCAGGCCTGACACTGAATGTAATCACCCCCGCCACCGCAACCCCCACGTCTAACTTACCTGTGCTAGTGGTGAGTAACGTGCGCCAGTGACATGTCCGCCACTAAGATACAATCTTTCTGACAGTGGATTTACGGGGGTGGATTTGAGATTGGAACAGCGAGCATGTACGTCTGGTCGGTTCTTCATGCCGATTGTTTCTCTAATATAGGATTGTGATCGCAGTTACAATAGCTCCTTTGTCATGGAAAAGTCGATTTCGCTCGACGTTCCTGTCGTATATGTCAGTATGAATTATCGGTGAGCGCCCCTGTACCACAATTACCGCGAGAATGAACGTCTGACCCCGGGAAATCGTGATTATAAGTGTGAATGGTACGTCGCAAATCACATCTCCGTTTGTGTGTACCGATCTGTGTGCTTTAGCATTTGGGTTCTTAGGAGGCCGAGAGGTCAAGGATGCCGGCGTCGGAAATTTGGGTCTCCATGATCGTATGTGTTCTCCACAGTCCTTCGTTCGCCCTTTTACATATGATGATTTGGATAAGAACGCCTAGCTCTTAAATGGGTACAAAAATACATCTGCGAGTTTGGTGGAGATCCCACCAAAGTAACCATGTAATGCATGCATTCAAACTGGCGTTATCCTTCCGTGCTGACAGTAAATTTTCATAATGTATAGATGGGGGGACAGCGCAGGTGGTATGTCTGCCGCTTTGCACATGGTGACCAACGGAGGAAATGTAGAAGGTTTATTCCGCGCAGCAATCATGCACAGCGGGACAACTCTTCCATTGGGAGACATCACTCAGGGACAACCATACTATGATGCCCTTGTCGCGGAGACTGGGTGTTCCGGCGCGACGGATACATTGCAATGTTTGCGGGAGGCACCGTACGAGACGTTGTCGGATGCGGTAAATCAATCACCCGGGTTTTATTCGTACCAGGTAAGTTTTCTGGAAGAGAATTTTTATGGTGTACCAGCGAGCAGGACTGATGCGTTGGGTGCGTAGACGGTTGACTTGCCATGGGTGCCTCGTGTGGATGGGGTATTCTTGACGGCAGACCCACGACATTTGGTTCAGCAAGGCTCTGTTGCCAGCATACCGTTCATCGCAAGTATGTGGAAATTCTCTCCTGTCTGCGCTTCCTGATTGATCATGATTCCATCGGTTCGTAGGTGATTGTGATGACGAAGGAACACTATTTTCCCTCTCGACCCTAAACATCACGTAAGCTACTGTTCAGCAAACTCTAAGTTCGAGAGGCTCAACAACCCCTTTAGCACAGACGCACAATTTGAAAAATATATTAGCACTTACTTGCTATCAAATGCATCGACCGCTGAGCTCGCGCAATTGATGACATATTACCCGTCCGACCCTGCTCTTGGATCACCATTCGACACAGGCGATAACAATGCGCTCACGCCGCAGTTCAAGCGAATTGCTGCCTTCCTGGGTGACTTCGTATTTCAAGCACCACGACGCTTTTTATTACAAAGTCTGTCTCGAAAGCAGAACGTCTGGACATATCGTACGTAATCGGTCAAGCGATTTGTTTGCCCTCGCCTATTACACTTTTCTTTGAACAGTGTATAAACGTGGAAAGCTTACACCCTACATTGGTGCAGTGAGTCGAACATAAATCTCTCATATCAAAATGAAGTACTGAATGATTCGATCAACGTCAGTCCCACGGAAGTGATTTACTCAATGCGTACACTGGAGGGGACATTCTTCCTTACCTGCTACGCTTCGTGACGCATCTCAATCCTAATACAGGAGAGAGCAAGGAGCTGTACTGGCCACAATATGACGCGATTCAGACAGCAGAGATGTTGGTGTTCCAGGATGGTTCGATCCCGCTGGCTTTGACCACAGATTCATATCGTGCAAAGGCGATGGCGTATATGACGAATGTGTCGTGGACCCATCCGTGGTAGCAAGTAAGAGGGAACGTCAACAGTGTAGTATCGATGGACAGAACGGAGAAAATGGACATGTCTCTCATCTGACGCTTCTTTCTAGTGTAAATACAATGTTTTATCCATTGTTGTTCTTGCACACACTTTCTTTGAGTTGAACGTAGAGCAACTGAGACTCCCATCGCGGGAACGAAATTCGATTGTTTTGCTTGGGCTTTTGCATGTTTATGCAAGGTCGATCATCCGGGGACAATCAAGATGACCCTACATATACACCAGCACCAGCCTGAGTGCAACTTGAAATTACTTCTCTCATGGTTACTATCTTTTTCAGGCAAGTTGATCGTGTGGAAAAATAGAAGTAAGAAGAACACCTACGATCCTACCTCGGTATTCTCATACCACCTCAAGGCCTCAACCTCTCATCGGAATTTCACACAAACGATACCGACATCCCGACCACGTCTACTAGTTGCATATTCCGACACCAAATCTGGAATTTGGTACCCCCTCTCGGTTTGGGTTTCGTGTCGTCCATATCGCTCATACACCATTAGAGACATGCGGCGAGGTCGGCAGATCGCCCTATAACTACAGTAGGCGATTGTACGATTAGTTGTTGAGGATGTTGGACGACCGTAGATAGATCGGGACGGGACTTGACACATCTTAGCACAAGCAGTGGGTCCTTCAACTTCATGGTCAAGAGTCTGAGTCACAGCGCGTCCATGTCTTTTACACATATCTGTCATCAATCAAACATCAGAGACAGAAAAGTGTCGCATCGCATGAGATTATAGTACACGGCCGATCAAGCGTCGTCATTGAATATATATGCACTATTGAGGGGTACAGCACTATGCGAAATGAGACAATCAGTACTAAGAGAATCAGAGCTATATTTTGCGAACTCGTGCGCATAAACAGACCAGGCGATGGTACAGCAAACATTGGAGGAGCGCACATTATCACAGATCACCTCCGAGGCAAGCATGGGGATTGATATAAAGAGGAGGAGGAGTCGCTAAGGATAAAAGGGAGGTCCGTTGATGGCTTGTTGGAGCATACATTGTCGCAGATCACCTTCAAGGCAAGCACCGAGGTAAAGATGTGGAGGTGAGGCAGGAGGGATTGAGGGTAGGGCTGCATGAGGTACAAATCGTCGCAGATCACCTTCGAGGTGAGCATGAAGGTCAATATAAACAACTGATGACGCCGCAGATAAAGGACTGTCGCCAAGGCGAAATTGCACAATTTTAGTGGTACGCCAGGCTCGGGTATGGTCCGTTTACCTTCTGGCATGTCTGTAATTGCTGGATTAGCTTGAGGGTCACGAATAAGCAAAGTCTGGAGGGGCACACCCAAATCCCGAGGGCCCCCAAATTTTGATTTCCGCGATCTTCGAATCATCCTACCGGACCTCGCTAGACGTGTTACGGGATGTCGTCCGAGTCGAATGGTATCATTTGTGTAAAACCCTGAAGAGCGGTCGAGGTGGTATGGAGGTACAATACTAGGACATTTTTCTTTGCATCTTCCCCATAGGGTCCTGAGCTTGCCCGCAAAAGACACCGGAAAAAAGGTCATTGGGAAGGTCCGCTCTTGCTGCGCGACGCGACTGCCAAGGTACATACATTGTACTCTTGCGGTTCTCTGCAAGTAGTACTTCTCATCGGATGCAAAACGGATCGCATCCTAAATCTCCATCTGGTCCTCTCTCTACCGGCGTCCAGCGGAGGAAACGTGGCCCAATTGTGTTGGCGTGTTTGGTTCTAAGCCGGTGTTCTTGCAAGGTTTTCGCTGCGGCGGTTGCGCTTTGTTGCCAGTAACGACGTGTCAAAGCTCGAGATTTCACTTTCCCCGAGTCTTTTTTCCTTTATCAGGATCTAGAACCCCCAGTTTCATTTATACACGTTCTGGATACTGAGTGCTGAGTACCCAATACTACTTTCTTCCTGGAATCGTCCACGGATCGCCAACTCCATTGACTAGAACGCGTGGCAGGAGTATGTCGCATGTCAAGCGTCCCAATGGGGCTTCATACACAGTCGATATGTATCATGCGCGAGGTGAATGCTTATTTGAGGAACCCGATTCTATTGTGGGGAGAAGTGGAGGAAGCATCGACTCGGACCGAGTACCTGAGATGGGGTGGGTGATGCGTCTCGTCAAAGTCAGCATTCGAGGCTGACTGTTGTAAATGAATGACGTTGAAGAACACCCCCGCGCACACGTCAAATATGTGGACATCTGTTATCGATGTCATCTCTGCTCTTCTGCTCCTTCCGCGTCCGAATTCGGTATCTAAGCATTACCTTATGCGCCTTTCTTTTTCTGGCGTTCTCCACGCAACTGAGGTGGGGACTAGCTAGAATCTTCATCCCCTACAGTGTGAGTATCTTCTCTCCTCGACATCGTGCTCCAAACGACTGTTCACTTGCTCGTGTTCTTTGTCATTTGGGCCGCAAGCCTGCAGGGGTCGTACAAGTACATACGGCGCCAACGGTCACGCTTGACAGTGCGACCGTGACAGGACTTACCTCGGGATCTACCAACCAGTTCCTTGGCGTTCCATATGCCCAACCCCCGTATGTGTTATTCGCTGCTTCTTGACTGTTCATTCCACCTTCGAACAGGACAGGAAATCTACGGTTCCAACTCCCCCAGACGCTGCCGCTGTATAATACTAGCTTCTCAGCAGCGAAATTTGGATTTGCGTGTCCTCAGCAGAATATGAGTTCTCGGTCAAAAGTCGTTCCAATCATCCCACATTTTGCAGAGGACTGTGCGTACGAGATCTCGTGACATCCCCCCAACCCCACTAATCCCAGGCTTAATGAATGCGGGTGATGTAGGTCTGACATTGAATGTGGTCACCCCCACCGACGCTTCGCCCACTTCTAACTTGCCTGTTCTGGTGGTATGTAGCATGTGACTATCACGTTTATTTGGAAGTAATATTTCCAACAGTGGATATATGGGGGTGCTTTTGAGATTGGTGGTACGGGCCTGTACGTCCTGTCGCCTCCAGTAACACACATAGCTGGTCTGATACAGTACCTCATACGACGACAGTTACAACGGCAGCAGTATCGTGGAGAAGGCGATCTCACTCAGCGTGCCTGTTATATATGTCAGTATGAATTATCGGTGAGGACTCATGTTTCCATAGAACTGCGAGGGGGAATATCTGACTTTCGGGAATTGTCGATCAAAAGCATGAACGGTGTGTAGCGACAGATTCACTTCGATATCTCTATTTGTGTGTATATACTGATTGTTGTACGTTTAGCGTTTGGGTTCCTCGCGAGCCAAGAAGTCAAGGATGCCGGTGTCGGAAATTTGGGTCTCCACGATCGTATGTGTTCTCCTACACGTCATTTGCGCACCCTCTGACTTATGGAGACCTGTTGCTGAATAAGAACGCCTGGCTCTTAGATGGGTACAGAGATACATCCGCGATTTCGGAGGAGACCCCGCCAAAGTAACCATGTAAGAATATTTTCTTGAATTGCCTTTCCCCTTCGATTGCGGACTCTTTCCGTTATATACAGCTGGGGAGAAAGCGCAGGTGCAATATCTGTCGCCTTTCATATGATAACGAATGATGGAAATTCGGACGGTCTATTCCGGGCTGCCATCATGCAGAGTGGGTCGACTATCCCAATTAAAGACATCACCTATGGACAACCATACTACGATGCCCTCGTCGCTGCGACGGAGTGTTCTGGATTTACGGACACATTACAGTGTTTGCGCGAAGCACCGTACAAGATATTATTGGACGCAATGAATCAATCACCGGGAATACTTTCGTACCAGGTAAGTTTTCTGGAAGAGAAATTTGGTCATATAACGAGGATGGTTGATGCGTGGGTGTGTAGTCGGTTGACTTAGCATGGATGCCTCGTATGGATGGTGTATTCCTGAAAGCGAACCCACAGTACTTGGTCCAACAGGGATCTGTTACGAACATACCGTTTATCAGCAGTACGTAAAATTCTTGTTCTCCTACACTATCCCCGACGAACAGTGATCATATAATCTATAGGTAACTGCGATGACGAAGGGACATTGTTTTCCCTCTCATCCCTGAACATCACGTAAGCTAGGCTCGAACAATCCCTTTCAAGTTCAAGAGATTCAACTTATTCTTCAGGACAGATGCGCAGTTTGAAGAATATATTCATACATATTTCGTACCGAATGCCTCGCCTGATGAACTCAAGCAGCTGATGTCACACTACCCTTCAGATCCTGCGCTCGGATCGCCTTTTGGCACGGGCAACAAGAACGTGCTCACGCCGCAGTTCAAACGAATAGCTGCCTTCCAGGGAGACTTCACTTTTCAGGCGCCGCGACGCTTCTTCATACAGAACCTGTCTGGGAAGCAGAGTATCTGGACGTATGGTAGGTGACCAACTAGTCCGAGGACTTATCCTTCACTGCACATTTCGTTTAAAAATTACAAATGCCTTCGAACAGTAAGCAAGCGCGGAAAGTTTAGATCTCCCATTGGTGCTGTGAGTCGAACCTCTCTATTTGTTGTTGAGTATCAAGTGACTCGCTGACGCACGTAGGCCCATGCCTCTGACTTGGCTTATGTTTATGGCGGTGGTGACATTGCCTCTTACCTGCTCCGCTTCGTGACGTATCTCGATCCTAATGTTGGCGAGATCACCACGGATCTATATTGGCCACAATACGACGCCAAGTTCTCTCCGATTATGCTTGAATTCTTGGATGGGTTTATCCAACAAGATTTGACGACAGATACATATCGTGCAGAGGCGATCGCGTATTTGATAGATTTGACGTTGGCGAATTGGCATGCATGAGGGCGGATTGATAGTGTCTCGTGTTCATCTATTTCGACTGCGTTGTCACGATCCGACGCCAGGTAGATTTATTTATTTATTTGCTCGTACTTTTGTAACTTTTGTAACGACATCATCATAAACTAGAAATGTGAACATTCCTCAAGGATGCACTAAATGCTTGCCCACTAGTCCATCATAATGAGCATTACGGCTCTCTAGGCCACGCTTGCGAAGCTCACGACAAACGCTCTCCCCACGGCGCCTTGCGTGGGACATGGCGTTTACTGCCCTCAGACTCGTCCCGCCCGTTGGTTTGTTCGTGTAAAAAAGTTACCAACCAACACACGATAGGTGCGTTTCCGATGGTTTCTCAAGGATGTTGATCCCATTGACGCTCCCAGATGGTATGATTTATACGATACTCTCCTACGGGCTAGTATCGACTGTACCAAGTTAATGGATCAGGAGCGCACGGAGATGAGAGCATAAATAGTTCACGAGAACGCTCGATGCGATTCGTACTGTAGTATTGAAGACAACACAACTCGGAGAAAGGTTGCGACATGGTGCGTGAGGCTGGATGTCAGGATCATCGTTCATCGCCAGAACCAATGACGATCGATGAATGTTCAAACAATGGCCTGGACTGAGATACGAAGCATTGGGCACAGATGCTCACATGCACTGGCTGCGGATCGATCGAATCCCCGCGACTGAAATGAAATAAAACCTACGGGCTGTACCGTACGTCGAAGAGTGGTGTTTTCTAGAATTTCAATCCATCAGTCAGCGATGGCCAGAGGAACTTGAACGGGCGACGAGCGTCCGGCGGGGGAGAGCTTCCGAAGAACAAACGACTGGCGAGAACTGAGAGGGAGAGGCATATGGATGATGCTTGAAGGTATAACATCGGCAATACTTGTAGTGTCTATAACCGCTCCAGGTTCCCAGCCCTTCGATTCGGAACCTTCCGGGAAATTATGCTTGGAACCGATCTAGTATGATAGGCACATTTATCTCGTCCGGATCCTTATATTTCATCTATTTTTCCGTTCTTTGCTCTCAAAGAACTCGGATTTATGAATCCAGGCGGCTCAACATTAATATTAATAGCCTCACAGCGTGCAAAATCACCTCACCTGACCATGTGCCATGGCGTTTCAAGCTTCAAGTTTCAAAAGAATCAAACCTTTGCTTCAACAGGCTGGAGCCACAACGGAACAAGAATCCTCGGACTTGTCAAAGTGAAAACTCGTCGCGGCTTAGGTAAGCATGTGGTCTATTGCGATCATTTTCCTGAAGATGAATTTGCAGCGCTTAAACATTCTGAAAGACCTGAAAGACCGATATGTCGCACGTCGCACACTTCTCTTGTATATGGTGGCTTCGCGAGTTTTTTCTGTAACCACTCAACGTCATTTGGTTCTTTCAGAAGTGTTGCAAGAAGACACCCATCATTGCAAGTTTGAATGTCTTCAAGTTTTCGGAGTCTCTCAACGGCCAGGGCGACCTGTCGTGCGATATCTGACCCGAAACGATGGTTAAACAAACTATTCCTCTGTGGATACAGAGCAGCAATGGTAAGTCTCATCAGAGATCTGCGTCATAGATTTCTACGCAGTTTCATGAACGTATAGCGTAAGAAGTGATGATGGTTTCAAACCGTTTTTGTCGCAGGGATATGTGTGATGGATGAACTATATCGCTTCAATATAAAGAAGTTTGAATCCGTCGAGGTAGTACATTCAATTCGTTCCTTCTCCATGAAGCTCACGACGTTCCTCCTTGCATTTTCACTATGCCTCAATTCTAATGCACAGGGCGATGCATCGAGCGTCACTGGGATTGGGCCAGTCAGCCAACTCTATATCGCGAATCATGACATCGCGCCAGATGGCTATAATCGATCGTGGGTTGATGGGGACTGTCACGGCGGAATATACTTACAATGTTTACAGGGCGACTCTTGCGAATGCTATTTTTCCCGCACCATTGATCCAAGCCCATAAGGTGAGGATTACGACGACATTAAAGTGTCATATTTGAATTTTTTAGGGTGATGAGTTTGCTATTCAAGTTTTCAACAACCTCACGGACTCTACAATGCCTTTGGAAACCAGTGTCGTAAGTGCTCGTGTATCCAATTCTGCCAATCATGTCTCCATGTACCTTCCAAAGCATTGGCACGGGCTGTTTCAACATAACTCGAGCTGGGCAGACGGTGTTTCACACGTTTCTCAGTGTCCGCTTCGCCAGCAACAATCATTCGAGTATCGATTCCAACCCACCAATCAGACTGGGACGTACTGGTACCATTCACATTATTCAACACAATATTGCGATGGACTTCGAGGACCACTGGTCGTCTATGATCCCGATGACCCTCTTGCAGACCTGTATGATGTCGATAATGGTGGGTTACTATCGTTCTTCTTGTCGCGTGTCCTTTAACTCTCAACAGAAACCACGGTTATCACCCTCGCAGATTGGTAGGCCGATTCCTCTGCAACAAAATTTCGTTTTCGACCTATCTTCAGGTATCATACACCTTCTATTCAACTTGGAGATTCGTTCAAGGGGATACGATCAGACTCCACCCTGATCAATGGCCGTGGTCGCTACGCTGATGGTCCATCGACTCCGCTCTCAATCTTCAATGTCACATCAGGACTGCGATATCGCTTCCGCGTGGTGTCGCTGTCTTGCGATTCTGCATTTAACTTTACGATTGACGGTCATCGAATGACCATTATCGAGGTGGACGGCAATGAGGTAGTTCCAGTAGAAGTCGACTCCATACCCATCTATGCCGGTCAACGCTACTCTGTGGTCGTTACAGCAAACCAGACTATCAGGAATTACTGGATTCGTGCTTTGAGCAGCGTTTCTGGCTCCTCGTACGATTACGGTCAAAATATGGCGATCCTACGATATGAAGGAACAGCAGACGAAGATCCCACATCGATAGCTACCTATGAACTTGCGTTCGATGAAGGCAACCTTCACCCGTTGGTCAACCCAGGGGCTCCTGGGGTCCCTGAGATCGGAAAGGCAGATGTGAATCTTCAATTCTCTGTTGGAACCAACTCTTCGGGTTATTTCACCATTAACAATGTGTCCTTCACCGACCCTACCGTTCCGGTGCTCCTCCAGATTCTCAGTGGGGCAAGAGATGCTTCGCAACTGCTGCCTAATGGCAGCGTCTATGTCCTTCCTTCGAACAAGGTGATCGAAATAAGCTTCCCTGACCCTACGTCAGCTAAAGGTAGTCCTGTAAGTGTCACGTTTTATCAGAAATGGCCAAAACATGAAATTGACATTGCGTGCGGATGTTTAGCACCCTATCCATCTTCACGGTGTACGTGATTAATGGACCTTTCCTTCCCCCATCAACTGATCGTCTCGCAGCACTCATTTGATGTTGTAAGGATTGCGGGTAGCAACACGACAAACTTTGTGAATCCCGTCCGGCGCGATGTCGTTTCCATAGGCAATAGTTCCACGGACAACGTGACGATCCGCTTTAAAACGGATAATGCCGGACCTTGGTTCCTTCACTGGTGAGAAATTGCCTAGAGAGGGGCTGAGGATGTTTTGATTCCGTTTGTTCCCGTGTAGTCACATCGACTGGCACCTTCACCAGTACGTCAAGTTTGCGCATGCACGATGACGTCTTGGATCTGGTGCTAACCTCCTTCATTTAGTGGATTTGCTGTCGTCATGGCAGAAGCCCCGGACCTAATTGCCACACAAGAATCTGCGGCCGCACCAGGCAAGTTCATTGCTCTTGCTGTGCTTTCGGAATCTTCAGAAATACTGATCGCTTCCCACACACAGCCGCGTGGTATCAACTATGCCAAGATTGAGGACAAGCACAGCCCAGCAAACTTGGAGGTTACGACACATATTCGTGTTTTGATCTCAACTTTGGACCTTATGATCTTTATTAAGGACCTTTTCCTAGCTCCTAGATTTATAATGCGTAGCGGACAGTTGTGACCTGTCACTTCAGCTAGCCTAGGCTCTTGCAAGTTAATTATTATTTGGAATGGGCGCAATGCGAAGGACAATATAACCCCCTGAATAGATGCCATTGTTTTGACTTGAAGTTCTGACATGGGCCTGTGGCCGTCTAAGCCTTCAAGTATATGATGAGGGGTACTTCGTTAACATCACCTCGGCCGCTCGATGGATGTGTGATATCAATTATCATGACGGAAGAATCAGTGTGTCGCAACGCTGATCATCGGCTATAAAAACTTTGTTTTGTACGTATGAATTCCGGACTGTGCCTCCTTCAGGAGAGCGTACAGCTTGTATCTATCCCCTTCTGAAAGCTTCTCGGTGTCTTCTTCCGAGAACTGCAGGTCCCTCACCCCATGTATGTCTTCCACAGAGGCAGGGGAGCCGGAGTTTCGTGAGTTGAGTAGCTGCTTCAGGACGACCCGCTTCCATATAGCCCAAACCTCGGTGGTGTCCTCGACGAGCACCTTGAACACCGCGTCTAGCTCTCGCTCACTTACTTCCTCATCTTCAACGATTAGAGTCAGAAGCACGAACGCGACCATGGCAGGCCAGTTATCCAGTGGATACCTCTTCACGTCGTCTGCACTGAGCTTGAGAATCGTTTCAAAGAGGATCTGCTGTTGTACCCGAGACTTATCAAGGGAGCACAACAATAGGATTGTAACACCACGAGACGCCAAGTGAAGCGACAAACATGATCTGGCCGAAGAGGGATCCTTGCGGAATGAGGAGGAGCTGAGCAATGAACTGGATGAGGAGAAGAATGGAGCACGCTCCGATGAATCTGTGGGAGTATCTGCCGCTAGAATGGGATGGGAAGATAAATCTTCCATGGGTAACAGCCATAGCGGCATCTTCCCGACCTTTAACAACACGATATTGGTGGGAGTGATGAGGATGCCACTGACGCGGCGTGACTTGGGAGTGCAAATGATCGACTTTTGATCGGACTCTTCGCCGGCGAGCATGGGACGCACGAACTTGAGCTTGACTGAGCCGATAAGGAGGCAAGAGATGCCGTTGGCGATGATGCCCAGAAGGATCAAGGAAAATGAGTACCAATCTGCCGCCGCCGCACACATGGCACAGGTACCTGCGCTGACGATGATCGGGAACTGCGGCAAAGGCTGGAGAGTCCCAACGGGTAGGTATGGGTCTGAGTTCCATGTCATCCTGCGGGCAACTCTGCAAATCGACGATGGTGACGCCAACAGGCTGCCTCCCTTTTTGAGACGTTATTGGACATACGGTCATTGGGCACTCTTTCATGAAGACTGCCGCAAGATGATCTGTCTCGGGAATCATATTACCCGAGTGGACTCGGAGGAATTGGGGACCCTTGCGACCATCCTAGCTCGAACAGGGAGAGCAGTTCCGCGGGGTCACCATGTCCTCCCCCAAAGAAAAAGCCGAATTTCGTGAGGAGACCGTAACGCTTGGCTACTTCGTACGAGCCAGGTGAGTTATACCATCCCCAATTCTTCCTATTCCTGAAGATGTGGACAGTGGCCATCGCGGAGATAGCTTCTGCACCACCAAAGAATCCGGCTACTCCTGAGGCATCAAGCGTGAAGCGGGATTTGTCGAGGTAGACGATGGATTGAGCGTTAAGCACTCTAGGGATGTTGGGAAGGTACATGACTGCGGAGACAGTGGTTCCAAGGGAAGTCGCTGGAATGAGAGACTTGCTGCAGGATGAGATTTTATCACAAGCAAGGCGTTAATCTGTCATATCAATCCGTTTTTACCGAAGCGCCGAGCACCCTCTAGCACCTGTAACATAGCAAGTATGATCGAGCATTCAGCACTCTGGGGGACCCGGAAAGTACATGGCCGCAGAGGCAGTGTTGCAAGGGAAGTCTCTGGAAATCCTAAGTGAGATAAACCTGCTGCGGGATGAGGTGATATGGCAAGGAAAGCGTCAATCTGTCATATCAATCCGTTCTTACCGAGGCGTCCGAGTGCTTTAAATTTCTAGCGTTATCGACTGCAAGTACTATCATGAGCGATCAATTGACAACCACTAACGGTAATTTGGGCAGTCTGAAAGACCATTACACCAGACTTTGATGCAAAATTACCGCAGGCGATAGTTGGAGATAATTTGATATATTTGCCGGAATAGTTGCACTGAAAGAATTTGTAGAATAGTGTCTAATTGTTCGCCGTCAAGAATGGCCACGTGTCACTGGCACGTGGTATTGTTGATACCGTAGACGGTTCGGGCGAACTGGGGTCCCGAAGGGGCCCCTAGTAGGCTAGTACATAGTTCTCAGTCCGTGTACAAAGGGGTGCCGTCATTCCTGTCGTGAGCGCCCGTCGGTCGCCCCTCTCCGAGGATCAGGGCCAGGCGTCAGAGCCGCCGGGGAGGGTACGTACCGTGTAGGTAAGGGGCGAGATTGGGCGTGCGTTTCGAGCCTGTGGGGGCTCTTGTCAGGGGGCTACCGCTACCCCGAGTCGGGTCCGACCACCTCCCTCCGAGGCCGCCTATGATCCTCCCACTCCGCTGCGGTAGGGAGTTGGCCCAGGGTGGACACGACCCAATGGTGTTTGGTGTGCTGGTTGGGTGATGGTGACTGGCGGGTGGGCAGTATCAACTTGTATGAAATTCACTACACTTACTTCCCACAGTATGGAACCATAGAGCCCTCAACATCATTGAGGTACAAGCTTAAGGAGATTCAGATATTCAACTGCGATGAGGTGGTGCTCGTGACTCCAAGTTCGTTCTTTAGCATTGAGGTGATTTTTGCCAGTAAATCTTGATCAGCGTCGTGAGCACAAATCTCTGCAACAGTGACCACATACATACATCGACACATAGTAAGTACTTGTACATTCGACGAGTTGACCTCATGGCACAGCGTCGTCGTCTCCCTCGGACCGTTCTTTCGCTAGTACGACGTATGCGCCAATGTTACATGTGTCAAATACGCCATCGCCTCTGCACGATACGTATCCATGGTCAACGCCTGTGGAATCGACCCATCCAAGAATTCCAGCATTGTCTCATTGGTCGTTACATCATATTGGGGCCAATACAGGTCCGTGGTCTCTCCTACATTAGGGTCGAGATTCGTCACAAAGCGGACAAAGTAGGAGGCCATGTCCCCGCCGGAATACACGTTCAGCAGGTCAAATGTGTGGGCCTGACATGGTAAGATGGTCTTCAGTACACTTTGGATGGGAGGAAGGACATTTGCCTTTGACTCACAGCTCCAAGAAAAGGGGTATCCTTCATCCGTTTGCTCACTGTCGAAGCGGAAGATAAATAAACAAGGAAATTTGTGGCCGGACAGGTCACGTACCATATGTCCAAATGCTCTGCTTTCCAGAAAGATTCTGTACGAAGAACCGCCGTGGCACTTCAAAGATGAAGTCCCCCTGGAAGGCGGCCATTCGCTTGAACTGCGGCGAGAGTGCATGCTCATGGCCCGAACCAAAAGGTGATCCATGGGCAGGGTCCGAAGGGTAATGCGACATCAGTTGCGTGAGTTCAGCAGGCGAGGCATTCGGCAAGAAGTAGGTATGGATGTATTCCTCGAATTGCGCGTCCGTCCTGGAAAAAGTGAGTTGAATCTCCCGAACTCGCAACCACAGAGAATTTGTTTCTGCGCGACTGACGTGATGTTCAAGGTTGAGAATGCAAACATAGTCCCTTCATCCTCGCAGTTGCCTACGAACCACAAATCATCATTCATCAGTAACGGCGAAGAAAGAATGCGAGTTTACAATCACCGGAGATGAACGGTATGTCTGCAACAGCTCCCTGCTGAACCAAATACCGTGGGTCGGTCGTCAAGAATACCCCATCCACACGAGGCATCCATGCCAACGCAATCGACTACCGAGTGGGCGATCAGTCATTATCGTCGTACGTCGTACGTCGAAACATGTTTTCAAGGAAGACATACCTGGTATGCAAAAATCCCTGGTGATTGATTTACGGCGTCCAACAAGGTCCCGTACGGAACCTGACGCAAACATTTCAGCGTGTCCGTCGCGCCGGAACACCCTGTATCCGCGACCAGCGCATCATAGTACGGCTGTCCCTGAGTGATATCTCCGAGTGGAAAAGTTGATCCACTTTGCATGATTGCAGCATGGAATAGACCATTTGGATGGCCTCCATTCGCCACCATGTGAATGGCGACAGATGTAGCGCCCGCACTTTCTCCCCAACTGTGTATGATGGAAAGAGTAAATGTAACACGAAAGGGGGACGCAGTTCAATAACACGTTCTCACATGGTTACTTTGGTTGGGTCTCCTCCAAAAGCGGTGATATATTTCTGTACCCATTCAAGAGCCAAGCGTTCTGATTCAACAGTCTTCATCAACTGGAGGACGCAGAGCAAAATAAACATACGATCACGGAGACCCAAATTTCCAACGCCTGCATCCTTAACTTCTTGACTCGCCAGGAATCCGAAAGCTAGATGGCACGCGACGATTGGTACACATGAAGGAAGATGTCGAAGTGGCTGAGCATATCCACGCACCGCTTAAACTTGACATGATTTTCCCAAGTTAGGCATTCACTGTCGCAGTATCGGAAGGCACGAAAGTACTCACCGATAGTTGATACTGACGTATATAAAAGGGACACCGAGCGAAATTGCCTTCTCCATGATAAGGCTTGCGTTGTATCTGTGATGACATGGGGTGTGAAATGCTGGTAACCAGAGGCGAACAAGACCTACATGCTTGTACCACCAACCTCAAAACCACCCCCGTATATCCACTTCCGGAAACGTTACTTCTTCCTAGGGGGAGAAAGTGGGATGTTACTCACCACCAGCACGGGTAAGTTGGACACGGGAGTCGCGGTGTTGGGGGTGACCACATTCAATGTCAGACCTAAATCACCCATACGCGTTCAGTCTGGCATTTACAGGTGAACGAAACGCCACAGGCTCTGATACACACAGTCTTCTGCGAAATATTTGATATTTAAAGCGGGGGGAACCATTCCTGGTGGCTGCTTCATATCTGTTGGGGACACGAAGGTCCGTATTCTGTAGCTGAAAAGCTGACATTGTATGGTGGCAACGACTGGGGAAGCTGGAACCGCAGATTTCCTGTCCTGTAAAGAAGAGCAAGAAGGTGAGGCGATTGAATGAACTATAACAGATAGTGACATTAATGACGTACGGTGGTTGGGCAAACGGAATGCCTAAGAACTGGTTGGTGTGTCCAGAGCTGATTCCTGTCACGGCTGCACTGTCGAGGATGGCCGTTGGCGCCGTGCACATTTCCACCACATGAGGCCCCGTTGACTCATGAATACCCACAGCGGCCAAGAGCATCAACAACGATGTACTTGCATTGAACATGATCCGAGAACACACTACGCTAGGGTCAAGGTCGATGGAAAGAATGTTGGATCTCAAGCAAAGCCTACCTTAGTCGTTGGGCTCGGAGTATACGAGGGAACTGATATCGCGTGGTGGCTGAGTACTGGGCTAGGTCGGGAAGGCTCAGGATGAAGGATTGTTCCTATAAGTGATCCAAATGATCTTATATGTGCCATCTCCAGTCCGAACTCCCCCATATAGTTGACGTGTTGGCAGGACCCGAATCACCACTCATACAAGAAATCCGGTCGCGGCATTAGCGAATCGATCGCATCGCATTGGATCCAATGCATATTGGTCAATATGTTATACTCTCGGGAACGTAATGGGGGTCGGCCGCAAAGGGAGGATGTAAGAAGCTTCATCAGAGATCTGACTTAAAAAAAAATATTCAAACATTGCTGTTCTACGCGTGGAAGAGGTCGCACCGTGGACATCGTCACCAAATACGCCGGCATTCATGGTTTCAGCTTTTGATTCTAGTTCCCGAACATGAACGATGACTTCATCTCATGCGTATGGATGGTTTTCATGCTGTCTCGAAGCAAACGGAAGGACCTGATACACTGCTATGTCAGCCTATCGGGACAAAAGCTTGGTGACATGGTACATGCCCGGAGTCCTAGGACGTCTTCCAGTCGCTCGAATCGGCAGCCCTCAGTATTCAATTCGGAACGTGTGTGAACAGAAACTGAGGCTAGGCGATCCAGTTATGTAAAAGAAAAGACTCGAAGTACTTGAGTGGAGTGGAAGTTTTGAAACATCGTTTTGGAGTGCGGGTATGTGTGTATAATATTGGCCCATACATCCACAAACTTCACCATCCCTCCCTCTGACTTGCCTTCATGTATCTCTTCTTCGACGCAGTCTGTATGACCCAACGACCAAACAAAATACGCAACCCGAAAAACGTGCAGAATATGCACCGTATCTCAATAAATACATCGATTACACCATGATTTGTTGGTCAAACATAACAACTTCCGCCTGGTATTTGTTACTGACCATGTCGCAGACAGGTGGTTCATTCTGTAAATTTCTCGACCATGTTGTGCTGCGCAATGTTCTAACTGGCAGGTTCTGTGCGGGCGCGTGTAGCACCGATGGTCATCTCATCCTGGACAATACGACCGTGACAGGTGTCATTTCAGGATCTACTAATCAGTTTCGAGGCATTCCGTTCGCCTAGCTTCCGTATGTCAAACTTACTCCAACACTTTTTATACAAGTCATTGATTTAACTTGTTAACTTGAATCCTGTCTCCAAACAGGACGGGAAACCTGCGTTTTCGGCTCCCGCAGCCACTGCCACTATATAACACCTGTATCCACGTAACGACGTATGGTCCCGCCTGTCCCCAACAGGCACGTAAATTCCCGCTACTGTCTAGTCTACCCGCCGAGATCGATTATCCTGTCGCCCATTTTGCAGAGGATTGTGCGTAGGAAATCCACGTATTTCTAGGTCCGAGTCTGATGGGGCCTCCAGGGTCGTAGGTCTTTCCTTCAGTCTCCCATCGTTCTTTTGCTTATTTCTGTTCTTTGCGAATCAGAACGCCTTGCTCTGCAATGGATACAAAATACATCACTGCAGTTGGAGGAGATCCTACCAAGGTCTCGATGTAATAGCTTTCGACCTGTGTTCTATACTGTACGCTGACGAGGACATGCCGTCGTTGCACAGCTTGGGTCAGAGTGCGGGAGCAAAGTCTGTTGGCTTGCACATGATGATGAACAGAGGAAATCCAGATAGTCCATTCCGAGCAGCATTCATGCAAAGTGGATCACCAATTCCCGTACATCACGCATGGACAACCATACTACGATTCGCCGGTTGCGGAGACGGGGTGCTCTGGCTCAACGGACATATCGCAATGTTTGCGCGAGGTACCACATGAGACGTTGCTGAATGCAGTGAACCAGTCTCCCGGGGTATCTTTGTATCAGGTATATTCTCTGGAGAATTCGAAGATACCATGTGACTGACGGTTCAGGTGTACGAATGCGTGTGGTCTCAAATCGCTCGTATTGACATGGTTACCTCGTGTAGATGGTGCGTTCTTGACGGACCACCCACAATACCTGGTTCAACGGGGATCTGTTGCGAACATAACATTCATTAGCGGTAAGTTTCGTTCTTGCTTCTTCAGGTTATCTGACAGGATCCTGACTGTTTGGCACGCAAGGCAATTGGGATGACGAAGGCACGTTATTCGTTCTCGACCCTCAATATCACGTGAGTACTCAAATGAAGCGCGTTCCATAACTTAACCTTCCTATTCATTAGGGTTGGTTCGGCACCAGCCAGTATCAGGAAACATTCGGTATTAGAGATCGTATCAACGCAACGATCTTCCTCCATGCATAGTGTACACCTCAATAAAAAGAAACAAAGGCAAAAAATTTCTGGATACACAGGGGATTGAACCCTGGACCTCATACACGTTCGCTCATACGAGCGATTGCAAAGCATGCGCGCTACCACTGCGCTATGTACCCCGAGCTGCGGAATTCGGATAGCTTTTCTCATCATACATCGGTTGCACCGCATGTAGATCAATCAAACATAGTCACCACCTCTCCGTCTGGTACTTGTTGCTGACCGTGTTGCAGGCGGGCTGGTCATCCCTACTGATCTCCTTGACTGTGCTATGTCCGAGTTGCGTGACAGCCTGAGCAGGGCCTGTGCGGCGGCGTGCGGCACCGATGGCAACCCTTGACACTGCGACCGTGACGGGCGTTCCCTCAGGATCTACTAATCAGTTCCTTGGCATTCCATTTGCCCGATCTCCGTGCGTCAAACTCACCCCAACACTTCATATGTTCATCGATTCAACTTCCTGATCCTGCCTCTCGAAACAGGACGGGAAACCTGCGTTTCCGGCTCCCGCAGCCACTACCGCCATATAATACCAACTTCTCGGTAACGATGTACGATCCTCATCGGGCTGGGGGAATCCATCGCGGGTGACACATCAGGGACTTGTCGCTCTCCGAGTTTCATCTTGCAGTGGGCTTTACAGAGGTCGAGGATGCGCTTTTCTCCAGTCTGGTGCAACCAGAGAACGGGATTACGAGCAACAGGAACTATGCGGGCTTTGTGACACCGCAGATCAGGTTTCCGGAGAAGATCTCGTGTTTTCTGAGCTGGATCTGCCCCAGGCTGCTCCGCGTATCATCATTCTTCAGTGAGGAGTTGCAGGCGAACGAGTTCACTCCATACAATTTGATACAAGTGTTCTATGTCATGTATGTACAAAGCCCGGTTCTGGTTGAGACCGTTCCTTCCTGAAAGACGTTGAATACACATGTTTGAGAGCGGTGTTCTAAGCACATCTACTACACAGAAAGTGTACCCTGGAGTACTCTGTTTGTGTTCCAGTTGCCCACAGGCTACAGCCTGCACCGATCACCGAGTCTCAAGATCCGCGCCGGTAGCACCATCATCTATACTACGAGCCGTGATCTCATTGACCGCTTTCATGATCTCTTCCAGCCGCTTCTCCTCGGGCAATGTGCCACGGTGTCCATTGATGGGAAATGGTTCGTCCTCTGGATCAGGGTCGGTCAACGTCAACGGTCGAACCTTCGGCGTCACAGAAATCATGCAACGACAATGGCCGTATCGTAAAACCCTGAATAAAGAACCGTGATTAATTAGACGAGGAACGACAGATTGACGACGCACCTCTTCCTCGATTCTCTTTATTGCTTCTTCGTCGTGTACCATCTCCCGCATACATTCACGCACAGGTACCATGGCAGCACTCCGACAGAGTTCACGGAGATCCGAGCCTGAAAAACTAGTGGTCTTGGCTGTGAGCACGTCCAGGGTCAACGAAGGATCCAGTTTTGTGTCTTTCAGCATCTATAGATTCGTCAGTCTCGACATTGGCGCTAGGCTGAAAACCGTTTGACTAAAAAACATACCAAGGTAAGTATCTTTAATCGCTGCTCCACGTTCGGCAGACCAACGGCAAATCGTTTTGGCATGCGACGCAAAATAGCCGGATCAATATCCATCGGACGATTCGTGGCCCCAAGAACCATTATCCGATCCTCCCCTGACGTCAAACCATCCCAAGACCTGTGTTCTCCATGCCTTAGAGAATGTCCGGTTGGGAAACTGGAAGGAGCGACGTACGTCATAAACTCGGCCTTGATCATGCTCATCACCTCGTGATCATCCATTCTCCGCTCCCTCAAGAACGTATCTATCTCATCCACAAAGATGATGGTTGGCTGCATCTTGCGAGCAAGACTGAACAGTCCTGCAACAAGCTTGTTGGATTCTCCAAACCACTTGTTAGTGAGCACTGATGCAGGAATGTTGATAAATGTAGCTCCAGATTCCTTGGCAAGGGCACGGGCAAGCATGGTTTTGCCGCATCCGGGAGGGCCATAGAGAAGGACTCCTTTTGGTGCGCTGAGGAGCGAGGAAGAGGACGTGAACAGATGTGGATACATCAAAGGATATATAACGGATTCGCGAAGAGAAGCGATGATGGAATCGAGGCCGCCGATGTCTGCATCACTCAAGTTAGCTCGAATGAATTTGAGCGGAGCAAAGATGGTTGCCCACCTTCAAAGCGTACTTGGATATCGTCTGGGCATACGACCTCTTTCGATATGGATACTATGAAGATTTAGAAAAAGAGCGCGTGATGAATAGTGAGTGCACGCACGCTCGTATTCGTCAAGTTTCAACCCTTTCTTTCCCAACTTGCCAATGATTTGTGCTCGTTGTTTATCAGTTTTCTTGTCCACTGGGATTTGACCAACAATCCACTATTAGAGAGACAGTGAGCAAGACTGTTCAAAGCGCCAAGTTGTAACAAACAGAAGATGGTAGGCGACGACGAACTGCTACGCACACGGTATGCATAGTGTGTAGCAACCTGGAGGAAAGATCACAGATAATGTGAACCACATTAGCATTCGAAACCAGACATGGTTGGCTGGGGAGTCGGGACACACCTGCGTCACTATGAGCAGTGCGACTGTTGACGACAATCGTATCAGTAACCAGTACGTCTGAGTTGAACAGCACCTTCTCCTTATGCATGAGAAAGTGCCAGTGCATGGTACAAACCATTGATAACGATGCGCCTTGTGGATATTTGAGATGATCTCATGATGCTTGGATTCTCAAGGTGAGAACGACAGAGAACAGCCGTCGGCGCTGTACAGTGTACACTGCACTGCTGTCAGACAAGGTGTTTGATTTGGGACTAGACAAAATGTCCAGAAACTACTCTGAGCTTTCAGCGTTGCAGGCAGTGGTGAAGGGATACCTTAGAATGGCGTCGATGTGTTGTGTTTTTGGATGTGAATTTGCAAAGTGGTGTTATTTACATATGGAACTTCTGCCCCTATCCGTGTTCTGCCATTCAGATCCTTCTGGAGCCTCGGGTCTGGACATCACCAGTGACTAGATATCGGTAGAGCTCGAGGGCGTCTGTCACTTCTAGTCGGCTCGTTCAAACTTGAATTCGTGCTTCCCCGACTACTAGCCAGCGAATCAGATTGAGAGAAGACGACCATTTGCGCTGCATCAGTGGCATCTCACCTATACCGTGTTGCTAAAGGGCCGGGATGATGCCACTATGGCGGTTGCCCATGGACAAGTTATCTTCCAAATTCATCGGAGCATACTTCCCTCTTCATCCAGTTCATTGCTCCCACAAGATCCCACTTCGGCTAGATCATATTGGTCATCAGTTCATTGCTCAACTTCTCATATCCCAAAGAAAATTTCCAGATCATATTCGTCACTTTGCTCGGCGTTTCGTTTCGTGGTAAACTTATTGTTGTGTTCCCTTCCCCTTCATATAATTCTCGTGCTCGAGGTACTCGTCGAAGACAGCAGAGATGTCCGCTATGTGAAGCGGGTCGTCCTGCAGCGGGAGTTGCCTCTGCGAAAGACATAGATGTAATGGTTTATGTAAGCTGGACACGTTCATGAACGAGGCACGGTCACGAATTTGGCCGCACTGAGGCTACGCGAGGTACGAGTACAGCCACAGTGCTTAGTCTTCGGACGAGCAGAGTTTAGCGGTGCCTCACCTCTCTTTCCTTTTGCTCCACCACCTCCCTGCTCGTCCTCACTGTCCCAGACTTTGTCCTCACCGTATTTTCTTCTCGCACCCTCCTTTTCTTTTTCTTCCTCTCTTCCCCTCTCTTTTTCTTCCCCTACACTCCCTTTGACTCTCTAGTCCTCTCGGTCTCTCCAACCATGCCTGTCGCCGGTCCTGCAAGGCGACCTGACTTTGCTTCCAACATCTATGCTCCCATCCGTGAGGCTCTCCACCAAGCCCTCAACATCAACGATGAACAAGCCATTGCCCGACTTGGTGAGGCATGGGACACGGAACAAGATCAGCTCCCCCACAAAGCTATCCAACCCGCGCCTGACGCTGACCAAGGGATCCCTGAACCCCAACCTGCTGAACAGCAGCCAGAGGCTCTGGAGCCCAAAGGAAAGGCCAAGATGAGCAAATTCGCCAAAGTCCCCCTCCTGGATTCCCTACCAGTGAATACCAACCATGACTGTAACATGAAAGTCATGGTCACAAAGTCTGTGACTTACCACTGACTGGTCATGACCATTAGATGACCCATGACTGCCACTAGTATTTGAGGTCCAGCTGCATTCGGGGTCTTTTACCCATAAAAGGCACTGATAAGATAAGAGTTACTTAGATCACTAATGGAGTTGACCACCTGCTTTGTACCGTAAGACATCTCGAGTTGACATAATGAAGCAGCACTGTGAACTTGGAATGGAATGCGACATACATGTGGCTGCTACTATTGTCTGCCACCACCACACACACCCAGGCCTGCTACAATGCCTCGAGATTCAACCACTGGCACCTCACACAATTGAGGATGGTGGCAAGCACACTTCATTGATCACCCTGGACTTAAAGCTGGTCGTTCTGAAGCTTTTGTTGGAACCGAAAAATCTGGAAAAGCAAAAGTTTACTGTGAAAAATGCTTCTATGCTGACCTTATTTCATTGAGATTGCAGGATGAGGATGATGTGAAGGCCAACAGGAGAGCACAATGCCAGACTGAGAGCGAGCTCATAGACTGTTGTAAGTGGCCAATGATTGTATTGTGCCAAGTACCAGACTACCAGTTGGGCTAATCACGGTGATAGTGTGGGTAACAGATGAGGTTGCAGATAGGGGATGGTGTCGTGCTGCTGCAATAACATTGCTTGGCCACTTGCGGTACTGCACAAATGGTATCAGCGACAATGTTCGAAGCCTAGCTGAACAAGATCACATAAAGAGAGGGGGGAGAGGACATAGCCGGATGGTAGCCCCAGCAAATCACCATTGGCAGAGCCCTCATCTGAGTCTGGCACTTAGCTTGACAATCCCTCCAAGTCAGACTCAGGTGGCTTCAAGTGCCAGCATTGCTTGGCCTGGTAGAGTCCCCCAACATGGCTCAGATCCTCCGAGTCCCCAACTCCCATTCTCTGTGCTAGGCCATAACCACAGTGACGGTGGCATCACACATATGCTCCACTCTGGGCCCAGTGGCATTATTCCACTTGCAGATGCTTTGTGGGCTGTAAGTCCCATTGATGCACCCATTCCATCACCACTGGCACTTGGCAGAAACATTCATACCCTCCAGCTCCCAAGTCCATCCATCCTTTCGATGCCACTTCAGGTAGACACACGGCACACGCCAGATTCCTCGTGTTCATCGAGTCCTGTAATAGAGCTTGGAATCAATTTCAATGCCCAACTTCCTGGACCTCAGGCTGTTCCATTACAGCCAGCAAGTTCATCTAGTATGCTATATTAAGGCACGATTTCATGCCAAGCAAGTTTATCTGAGTCCCATTGGTCACAAGCAAAGCAGGATAGCTTTGAAAGACAGATTGCACAATTGACAGCATCTGGTGGCCTACCGTTTAGCTGGGTAGATAATACAGAATGGCATGCCTTTCTTGTGGAATTTCTACCTGCAGCAAAGTGTCCTTCTCAGAAAACTCTTGCCTGTCGGCTCATCCCGAAAGCAGTTAATAATCTCCATGCGGAAGTGAAGGCGGCTACACGAGGGCATGAGGCTACCATTCAGGCAGATGGGTGGACTGGGGTTAATAATCACCATCTGATTGCTTTCATGGTAATGGCAAATAAGAAGGCAAGTCCGAGTTGGTTTTGAGCTCAATTGACTAAGTGACCTTGACAAACAATCAGGTCCACACAGTTCGTGTACACGATGCATCGAATGAACGCAAGACAGCCAATAATTTGCTTGTTCACCTTGAGCAGGTCATCCAAGAGCTAGAAGTCGAGTGGGGGTGTTCCATAGTTGCAGTGGTAACGGATGCATCAGGGGAGTCATGCGCAGCATGCTGGCTCCTTGGACAGAAATATCCTTCATTGATTATACTTGACTGTCATGCTCATCAGGTATGTCACCGTAACGTCTCACATAGCCGCACCAGTATTGAAGTCCTGATATCAATGCTCCACACTGGCAGATCAACCTCATTGTTGGAGATTATTTCAAACACAACTCACAACTCCTGACCCACATGGACGATGCAACAGAGCTGATTGGATGGCTACATGCTAAGACATCTATTCTTGCTCTGATTGCAGAAGCTCAGCACGCAGCAGGTGAAGCAAAATGTGCAGTGATCAGAGCTGTTCTCACCCGCTGGATGGCTCACTACATGGCATATTGGTGACTTCTTGAGCTTCGGCAAGTGCTTTTCAATGTTGTGTTAGCAGAGGAACTACGTAGTCTGGAAAAAAAGAGGATAGTCATAGGTGACGCAAAGGCAAAGGCAAAAGCTCGCAAAATGATGACGCAAATCAAGGACCCTCTGTTTTGGTTTGCTATCACTTGGTGAGTAAACGGCAATCACTGATCTTCACATCACGATTACTGATCATACTGGATGTCGTTAGAATGAAGATGCACCTTGAACCACTAGCGTTTGCGGCCAATGTGACTCAGGCCACTGTGTGCAGAATTGACATGGTTCTGCTCACCTTTGGGTTCCTGATGATGCAATACAAGTCATTATTGGACCCTGAGGACATTGAGGCCGTGGCTGTGATCATCGACAGTATTGAGCGGAGATGGGTGAAATGTGACCAAGAGATCTTTATTGCCACTGTAGTTCTCAATCCATTTTACAAGACAACCCCATTCTCCTGCATCCCAGCTCTCAACAATGCCAACATCCGTACATTACTTGAATGTCTCTACGTTCGCTTCTTTTGCTCTGATCCCCCACCCAAGTTCAACGATCAACTTATACACTATCTTCAAGAAGCAGGAGAGTTTAATACCCTGAGAGTTAGATGCGAGCGAGCAAAGGCCAATGCAACACTGAAGGTATGATCATTATTGCGATCATTGTACTTCTTTCGCTGCTTACATATGTGTTTCATGCAGAATACAGTACCGGATCCTCTTGCTGTCTATGAAGATTACTGTTTTGCTGGACAACCACCTAGCCCGTTGTAGGAGTTAGATACTCCCTATGGTTGTAGGATACATTTTCCTCGCTCTTCATCATGTCATATCATCTCCTGTCTCATCCGCCATCGACTTCGTGCCAGCCTGGTTTCATTCCTAGCATTTACAGATCATCCGAATCCAATCTGAGTCCAATCCGAGTCAACGTGATCCAATCCGGTTCTTTCGTCATTACTATCCTAACACCTTTCCTTTCTTTGTCATCTACAAGGGTCGGATTACCTTTAACAGTCCTGGGTTATGCCCAGGACTATAAAACCATGTTTCTAACAAAAAAAAGGGGGTCTTTCTGCGTTCAGGAGATCTCCTGTTTACTCTCCCGTGCGTGAGTGAGCTGGATAGTTTCTCTTTTACCTCGTCCTATCGTTCCTCTGCGTCTCATCTACTCGAATCAATACTCTCATTGCCTTGCCTCCACCCGGATACTTTTACATCGACCGCTTTTCATCCCGGATCGTCCAGCAGCCTCTAGGACTCTTAGACAAACCTGAATCCATCATTCCTTCTAACATAACCCCCCTTGGGACGAACCTATCGCCCCACCTTTCTTCTTATCCGATTATTACTTTTCTACAACTGGAGCCCACCGCGAGGGGTGGTTTCAGAAGGTTTGGATTCGGACATCTTTGCTCTCCTACTGCTTTTCCTTCATTTTGCCGTGCACCTCGCCTACACCCGTCCCCGACTTGTGCCTTATCTGGTTTCACAAACCTTATATTTTTTTCGGATCCGGTTACGATACCTTCTGACTTTTAGTCCCCGTTCACCCTGCTCGCACCCCTGTACCGTTACTAACCCTTCCTCCGTGTCTCACGATACATCCACCCTTAGCTACGAAGGTCACGAGCGCATCAGACAATCAACTGACACCATTTCCGTCCATCATGATCGCGGCTAGCATAATCCAGATGCTGTATCGAGGCACCCTGGATGCACCAACCTTCAGTGGAAAAGCTTCCCATCTCCAACCATATCTAGACGACAACAACTTTCTTTGCACATGCGTTGGACTGCCCCAATCGAAGAAAGTATGGTATGCATTGCATTATGTCGATCCCAGTATACGCGACCTTTGGGAGACCCTACCTGAAGCGGTTGCCAATCCGGTGGATTGGCAGGCGTTTGTTATAGCCATCAAGACACTCTACCCGGAACTCGATAACCAGTACTGTTTTGAGGATCTCCAAAATCTCGTCAATCACTATCAATCCAAGTCAATGCGCTCCCTTGACGAGCTGGGGAAGTATATTCGGGAATTTACAAAAGTATCATCATTCCTTCTCACCCAACAATGAATAGCAACTCTTGATCGAGACTTTCTTTTTCTTAGTGGTTTCCCAGTCAATTTACAGTACAAGATTCGTTGACGGTTAGCGATCCTGCGACCGGATATCCACCCGGATGCCTTGTATGTGCTCGATGACGTTTGTGACGCAGCCGAGTTTCTTTTATCAGGATCACATTCTTATTTTACACCTACACCTTCGCTTTGCCTTCGATCACCTTCGCTTTCGCTACCTGACACTTACAATCCGCTTCCGTATAACCAACCCATCTCTTCATCCGTTTTTATTTCACCATCAATCCAAGGACCGCCTACTAACTTGTATAGTGCTGTGGTTATCGCACTGGTTACGGACATCAACCCGTGTGTTGCTCTGTCATCACGACCGTCGGTTACGGAACAACCGACGGATTTTATTATCGATTCAACCGTGTTAACTGAACCGGTCTCACCACTCTTAATCCCGATTGCACCTCGTACAACCATCATCACGACACCTCTCAGCATCACGGACGTGCGGTCAGCCTGTCCTTGTGACCTACTTGACATCGAACCGGACACTCTGTCATATTCGGTAACAACTCGGCTGGTAGTACACGACACAGCACCACATCCAATCGAAACCGATCGTGATTTGGACGATCCAAATGACGGATTGGTAGAACCTATAATCAGCCCCACCATTTCCCAGCTATGAAATATCCCCGTAGTCGTGTCCGCACTTGGTCTCGCATCCGATCCGGCCTCTCGTCCCATTCCCCCAAAATCACTCTCAAATGCTCCCTATCAACCCATCCCCCATTCATGCCGATCATTTTCCCTTTTCCTACTACAGCTGCTCCATCCACGGACCGCTATTGTACCGAGTCAGGCATTACCGGCCGGTAATATCGTTTCGATCCACAGCATACACGAGCCCCCTCGGCTGTACCCTGACCGTCCCAGGCATTCATTTTTATCTATTTTTGTTTCATACCCGCGCAAGACTAACATTTTAGGACGAACGAGTGTCAGCTGGTTTGTAAGGGATCGTCATGATCTGCCGGCTGAGACAGTCCCAACTGGTCATATCTGGATCGCTGCCATTTGCATACTCCCAAGGCCCATGAAACATCTGAACGTTTGTGCGGGCACCTTTCAACTACTCATTCTACCTACACATGAGTCCTTACGTTATTTTAATTTACCTCCTTCTTGCATTCATTCATCCGCGTTCCTGTCGTTTACTATTCAAGTTCCCCTCGTTCACATCCGGTCTTCTGTTACGGCTGCTTTGCCTTCGTCCTCACCATCCGCCTGGGTAGCCGGTTTCACCGTGGAGCCTTCAAAACTTAATCCGCCTATTCCTCATCTGTCACTGCTTAATCCGTGAGTACATATAACGCAGCCTTTGCGTACTTTCGATGCCCAGGAGGTCATCATTTCAAGTTCCCCTCGGTGTGAGCTTGGTTGGTACCTAATACCAAGCTCAGTTTTTCACGTTTTTAGTCGCATAACATGCACTTTCGATGCCATCTGCTCGTATACGGATCCGTTTCTGCGCATTACTAACCGGTTCATTGATTTTATAGTTCAACCTGATGATCCGCCGTTGTTAGTTGACGCTGCGACTACTTGGCAATGGTCCAAGCATCGTCTCAAAGCATAAAACATAAAGTCAGCCATATGATACGTATCCGTCTCTACCCCGGGATTCAACCGGCGCTCTCTATCTCACCCTGGGATTCGATCCAGTGCCTCTAAAACAACGAAAACCGCCGCTAAACACACAGACAATTTATACGATACACTCTTTCCTTCGATACAACAAGACAGAAAAATAAAACAATGAAACCATTCGTATACTGCCAGTTCCTTTGTCTTCGATCATAACCATTGTTATTTAGATATTCACTTTCGCTACTACTTCTTTTCTCTCATCTGAAACCGAATACTGTCATATGCAATCCGGCTGCTCGGCAAAGCGATTAGTGCAGGTATAGACTTGAAAGATGACTGAAGAAGACAAGCCGGATAGACAACCGCACCCCGTATTAATTATTCTCGTTTCTTTTCACTCACATTTCATTTTATTGATCACTTTCCATTCATTGCTTAATTAGGGATCGCGACCGGATTGGACAGAGGACACGGATCGATTGCTATACTACGACACAGCGGGAACGACGACTCTATCTACAGAAGCCGTAGTATGGCCTTCACCTTCTCCAACTCAGCCTCCTTCGACATGATTTATCCGCCAACTGCATCTCGAGCGTCTTGTACTCGGTTTTGGAGGCGAGCAGCTCTGCCTCCATAGCGAGCACAGCCCATTTGGCCACATCAACCTGAGAGCACGTGGGTCCGTCTTGACCTGACGTCTTCTGCTTCTTCTTGGGGCCCGTATCCTCTTCCTCCTCATTGTCCACGATGGATGCCTTAGCCTTAGGACGTGGCTTCAGCCTTGCCTTGCACGTATCCAGAACCGGATTGGACAGTTCTGCGAACAGTTGGCGCGGTGGTACGAATATCACCGGTTTTTGCGAAGCTAAACCGTGTATTAATACACACGGATTGATGAGCAACACATTATTACTCACCTGGGACCCTCATCACTTCTGCCTTCCCATCCGTCTTCGCCCTCTTGCCACCACGTCCGCTTGAATATGTGCAGCTCTGGCGGTCCTTTCCGCAGCGTCTGCATACACGACTAGGAACCCCAAAGCAGGGGTACCCTGTGCCCTCGCACCGCTCGCACGGCACCTCGTGGTTGATGTCGCCTTCCTCCCGCAGCGAATCGGTATGGGTCGGCGGCGTGCTCTTGGCCATGCTGCTTTCGACGATGATCGGCTCGTCCTCGCCCTCCAACTCGTTCTCCATCACGATAGGATGCTGTGTGTATAACCTAGTTAGCATCGCACGTACCGGATATGTATCCGGACATGCACCTTCCATTTCTCTCTCCCCTCTGGCGCTTTCCCCTTCTCCTCGCGCCTCCTTCGCGTCTTCTCGTCCCCTGCGTCCTCTCATTCCTCACTCTCGTGCACTGCCGCTGTTGCCTTCGCTGCATCATCAGCTGCCTTTCGTAGCTTCTTGGCTGCGTCCCACCATTCCATCGCCTTCTGCGACTCTTGAATCGCGAGGGTGACCGCGTTGTCAACCCGAGCCTCGACACCAGCGTCCCGAGCCTATCAAAGGCAATCGCTGAGATGTTTCTGTAAAAACGAATAGTTCGCGGTTAGTACACGACGAGACGCGATCGGTTAACTATGTACCAGGATCTCATCCCATTCCTCTCACCACATCATCTGCTCCTCAGCCAGGTCCTCCCTATCGTCCGGGATCGTCTTCACGAAGTCCCTGGCGCATCTGTTCACATGCTTCAGCTCCGTCTTGGCGAAGACACGTGGTTCGTACGGATCGACCACTTTCTGCATGTCCACATATTTGAGGATCGACTCGGCGTACGACATAGTGGAAGTGTAAAAGATAAAGAGAATGGAAGAGAAGTGTGGACGCGACGCGTTCAAGTAATGTCCGGTGGTGCATTGTTCAGTTTTCAAACCCAGCTCGCACGTACATCACGTGACCGACTGAGGACAGTCGGCATCCAAGTTCCCCTCGGGTGTAGGAGTTAGATACTCCCTACGGTTGTAGGATACATTTTCCTTGCTCTTCATCATGTCATATCATCTCCTGTCTCATCCACCATCGACTTCGTGCCAGCCCGGTTTCATTCCTAGTGTTTACAGATCATCCGAATCCAATCTGAGTCCAATCCAAGTCAACGCGATCCAATCCAGTTCTTTCATATGTATTCCACTTCATCCGATTTGACTTGTTCTACTCGATTTGGCCTTATTAAGGTCATTACTATCCTAACACCTTTCCTTTCTTTGTCATCTACAAGGGTCGGATTACCTTTAACAGTCCTGGGTTATGCCCAGGACTATAAAACCATGTTTCTAACAAAAAAAAGGGGGTCTTTCTGCGTTCAGGAGATCTCCTGTTTACTCTCCTGTGTGTGAGTGAGCTGGATAGTTTCTCTTTTACCTCGTCCTATCGTTCCTCTGCGTCTCATCTACTCGAATCAATACTCTCATTGCCTTGTCTCCACCCAGATACTTTTACATCGACCGCTTTTCATCCTGGATCATCCAGCAGCCTCTAGGACTCTTAGACAAACCTGAATCCATCATTCCTTCTAACATAACCCCCCTTGGGACGAACCTATCGCCCCACCTTTCTTCTTATCACCGATTATTACTTTTCTACACCGGTCAATAACCTGTCTTTCACTGTTCCCTACCCCCTCGTCCTTCCCAATATGCCCTAACAAAGCTCATGAACTTCGAGTTCGTCGAACTCTGGTACTTCACAGATGAAGGGTGCAGGGAAGCCTCCAGGACTGGTTTCACCCAAGCTAATGATTCCTTCGGCATCACCAGCTCCAATGACATCCTCACCCTGCGTCCAGCTGCCTCCGTTAATGCATCCCGCAATGCCCATGCTGACCACGAATTACAATGGGTCGATTTCCTAACTGGTAAAAACAATTTTCTCCACCACATCCAAGCTGCCTCCTGGCCTAACGACCACTTTGCTGCCCTTGCAAAGTTTTTCTTCTTCATGGAAACACACCTGATGTGCCAGAACCCCCATGGCCATGAAATGATCATGCACTATGCCTCCCACATCCATCGCCAATGGCACAACCTCCTCAAGCTGGGGGACAGGCAAGCCTTCGACATCTCAGAAGTCAACCAGGCCCTCATGAACAGCATCGCTTTCGAAGTAAACAGTGTCCATCAAGCCAAGCTCGCATGCAAGGTCAATACCACTCCCCATTTCCTTTGACCCCCAAACTAACTTTCTCTCCCTCTCCCTCCATGCACGACCACCCTTTAATGGCGATCCCACCCCCACCCCCACCCCCTCCTCTCCCTCTGTGCAGCGCTCCCACCGCACATACAACCAAGCAGACTGGAATGTGGAACGTAGACACTCCTTTCGTTCCCATTCCCCCTCATCCACTCGGTTTTGTGGCAAACCCACCTGCCAGTGTGACCCATCGCCACCCCTGGTGTACAAACCCTTCTCATCCTGCCCTACCCACACCTGCACCTGTGCAGACCCCTCCCAGTGCAGGTCCACATGTCCTAAATGCCTTGGACGGCACCCACACCGCATCCATGAATGTGACAACCCCACTCTCTGGGACGGCTCCCCCACACATGCTCGCCACACTCCCAGTGGCACATTCTCCAACCCCAATGGGGACATTCTTTGCAGCGACTGGCAGAAGCCTGGCAGCTGCTCTCGTTTCCACAAATCGGCACAACACGAATGCTCTGGATGTGGCAAAGCAGGGCACAGTGCCCAGCAATGTCCTCATGCTCAGAAAAGGCCGTGTGCTAACCCCATATAACCCCACTGCTTGGCTCCACCTCCTCTCCCGAGCGGGCCTGTTACACAAATACCCAAACATACACAATGGCCTTACCTATGGTTTCTCTGCAGGCATCCCCCCCCTCTCTCAGTCTTTCACCCCCCCAAATAATCCCTTGATTGAGGAGCATTGTGATGTTTTCCATGAAATTGTACATAAGGAACTCCGCAAAGGACAATACATAGGTCCCTTCTCACATGAGGCATGAGGAGGTCATGGACCTCATTGGAAATTTCCAAACTTCTCCCCTATCCCTGGTCCCCAAACCAGGCAAATTGGGCAAGTTCCGTCTTGTCCAGAACCTTTCCTTCCCATACTCCCTCCTCCCAGTCCCTTCAATCAATTCCCTGGTAAACCCCAACCTTTTCCCTGCCCCTTACAGTACTTTCGAGATTGTCTCTTTAATTGTTGCTACCCTCCCTGCTGGCGCTGAAGGTGCTGTCCGTGATGTTGCTGAAGCATACTGTACCATTCCCTTACACCCATCTCAATGGCATGCCCTTGTGGTCCATCTAAATGAATTCCAATTCACCATTGACACCTCAGCCTGTTTTGGTTTTGCCCCTTCTGGGGGCATCTATGGTAACCTAGCCAGTGCAGGCACTGACATCATGCGTGCAGCAGGCATTGGCCCCATCCTCAGATGGGTCAATGACCACCTCTTCATCCGGATCCCCACCAATTCCCTCTCAGACTACAACTCCAAACGCCACCAGGCAGCACTCCACATACATTCCCTTGGTGGACCCACCACCCGCAGTGGATGCTCCTGGTTCACTGGAGGAAAGCTCCCGGATGGTTCCTGTGAAGAATTCGATGAAGATTGCTCATTCCCACTTGCTGACCTATCAACCACCTCTCCCCGCCCACTAACTGACTGCCACTTTACATACAATCTTGACGATGTTGACCGCCTTTCCCAGGAACTAGGCACCCCCTGGGAACCCTCCAAAGACATCCCCTTCTCTCCCTCCCCCACCTTCTTAGGTCTCATGTGGGACCTTGCCTAGTGCACGGTTTGTGTTACGATTTCTTTCTTTTGTCTCACTTGTACGTTTTCACTTCACTTGATACCTAGGTATCATCATACGTTCATCCGTACTCGTTCCTCTTTTACCTTTGTAACTCAGCACTGGCCTCACCCGGATGCTTACATTCTTCTTATCTCGTCATCCTCTGATGGCATCGCTTTTACTCATTTCATCTTCATCATCGTCCCGATGGCATTGCTCTTACTCATTTCATCTTCGTCATCGTCCCGATGGCATTGCTCTTACTTATTTCATCTTCGTCATCGTCCGCTGCCTTCGCATCATACAATTCCCCTTTTAGTTATCGTGCACTTCCCTTTTGGCCTTTCGCCCTTCCGCTCTTCTGGCCTACCCCTTTTAGTTACTTGGTCCATGCACAATACTCATAGTATAAATACCTTGCAGCGATACTCCTGTACACCAGTCTTGATCTCTGCAATCTAGCTGAGTATCACTGCTCCACTTGGACCCTTCCTTGTGACCACTTGACCAGGGACTTCTCTCGTCGTCCCTTGACCCAACACTTGGACCCATCACAGTCCACCCTCAACCCTCGACCATCCCTCGGGTATAGATTCCCAACCGGACAACTCTCAGCAACGCCTGAGTTATCACTCATCTCTCTGGTAGCAACTTGCTGACCAGAAACCCTTGTTCAACTCTGCAGCGCACCACACACCAAGTGGTGGTTGTTTGAGTTATCGCAGCCACTTGGTACTTGGCGCTTTTGCGGCTACGCTAGGCCCTACCCGGAACTATCATAACATAAGATCAAGACTACCTATACAGCCTGCCTCTGTGCAGATAGCTGCCCACCATTGCAGGACAACCTCCCACCTGTCCACTCTTGAACCTTGCCTGGAATCTCCGGGCCTCCAACACTCTGTCGTCGGATCTATCTGATGAAAACCCAGAACCCTCGACCCCACTTTCTGAACCTCAGGAAGCAGACTTCAACATCAATGTCAAACACCTTGACTCGGAGGACGAAACCCAGCGACTAGCTGACCGTCTTCATCAATCACTTGACCTCCCTGCACTTGCCACCTTCGTGTCCCCTACGACCCCATGAAGGCCGAACCCCGGACCACAATCTATCCGAAACCCAAACCCGTCCCTCGTACCTCCACCCGTACGATTCCAACAAACCCCCACCACGACAACCACCTCGACCAACATGTCTAACAAGGCAGTTGAACTTTGTCTTGGGAAACCCTCAGCCTTCTGTGGCTCCTACAATCGTGCCATCCCCTGGCTCAACGACGTCACCACCTACCTCTTCGTCAACGAGGATGTATACAACACCGAAAACAAACGAGTTGCTTTTGCACTCTCCTTCATGACCAAAGGGTCAGCTCTGACTTGGGCCGACACGTTCCGCGCCAAGTCCATCTCAGCAAGATCCTTTGGTACCTGGGCCAACTAGCAGATGGAGTTCCGAAAGGACTTCGAACACCATGACACCAAGGGGGACGCCATCGCCTGGCTCTCCACCACCCATACCACCAAGAACGAGGATGTCCCCTCGTATATCTCCTCCTTCCGCAACAAGGTCATCACAGCTGGCCTGACCAGCTCTGACTCCATCCTCATCAACTTCTTTGCGGCCGGCCTACCACCTTCCCTCATGAGGCGCGTCCAAGGAATGGACACGGTTCCTACCACGATCGACAAGTAGTATACCCAAGCCGTGCATTTCAAAACCCAATGGGAGCGTGCCGACGAGATTGCCCGTCGAAACAAGAAACCTGCCACCGCCGTCGTCTACCACGACAACCCCCCTCGCAAGAAGGAGTGAGACCCTGACGCTATGGATGTAGATGCCATCTACGTCCCAAAGCTTACCAAAGCCAAGCGAAAGCAATGCTTTGAACAAAAACTCTGCTTCCGCTGTCGCAAACCTGGACATCAAATGTCCACCTGCACAGCATTCTTGACAAAAACCCCTGCCGCATCTTCCTCCAAGAAGGTTAGGAAAACTGCCCTGAAACCTGACCCCGTTCCCACCTTAGTAGAAGTGGAGGAGGATGACAAGGACACTATGAGCGTCAACAAGGTGACCACTCCAGTCACAGGTTTTTAAGGAGGAAGACTGATTCGACACCGGTATCTTCCCATTCTCGAACACATGTACTAGTAGCTGAACTTTCATCTCAATCTATGCAAATCCCTGTTAGATTGAACATTGTAGAAAAGTAATAATTGGTGATGTGAAGAAAGGTGGGGCGATAGGTTCGTCCCAAAGGGGGTTATGTTTGAAGGAATGATGGATTCAGGTTTGTCTAAGAGTCCTAGAGGCTGCTGGACGATCTGGAATGAAAAGCGGTCGATGTAAAAGTATCCGGGTGGAGGCGAGGCGATGAGAGTATTGATTCGAGTAGATGAGACGTAGAGGAACGATAGGACGAGGTAAAAGAGAAACTATCCAGCTCACTCACGCATGGGAGAGTAAACTGGAGATCTTCTGAACGTAGAAAGACAATATTTTTTTGTGTTAGAAACATGGTTTTATAGTCCTGGGCATAACCCAGGACTGTTAAAGGTAGTCCGACCCTAAGTAAGTGTACAGGATTGATGTAGGGTGAGTATGGAAAGAAGGAGTGTCAAACCTTGTAGATGACAAAGAAAGGAAAGGTGTTAGGATAGTAATGACCTCAATAAGGCCAAATCGAGTAGAACAAGTCAAATCGGATGAAGCGGAATACATACAAAAGAACTGGATTGGATCGTGTTGACTCGGATTGGACTCAGATTGGGTTCGGATAATCTGTAAACGTTTGGAATGAAACCGGGCTGGCACGAAGTCGATGGTGGATGAGATGGGAGATGATATGACATGATGAAGAGCGAGGAAAATGTATCCTACAACCGTAGGGAGTATCTAACTCCTACAACGTTACCGCTACCTCCCAAGACGTCGACACCCGTGCCCTCATTGACTCTGGGGCCAGGATCAACTGCATCGACTGGCACTTCGTCCAGAAACACAAGTTCCCGAAAGATCATCTCCCGAAACCTATCCTGGTTAGGAACGTCGACTCTACTGCGAACAAGAACGGTGATATCAAATTCACCACTACCCTCTGGATCGCTCTTGGTGGAGTGCTCCAGCGTATTAAGTTCCACATCATCCACTGTGGCTCTGAAAACATTATCCTAGGACTCCCCTGGTTAAAGGCAACCAATCCGATCATTGATTGGGTCACCAAGACCATCACTGTGTCCACCCCCGAACTAGACCTTCCTCCCATCACCACCGACGAACCAAAACACTCCGCCAAACTCGCTCACCCACCTCCCATCCGTCCCGTCCGCCACCTCGATGTCAATCCCATTTGGGACAGCAAACTCTATGACTACCTTGACACGGAAACTGGGCATCGATTCACGACCCAATCTGTGCAACACTCCGTCAACCACGTCATGCGCACAGGACAACGCTTCATTTGGACCACTCAACCTGAGAAGCTCACCAATGCTACCGCCCTAGCGCCCGCTGCAAAGAAACCCAAGGTCACCCTCCCTTCGGAATATACGGAATTTGAATCCATATTCGCGAAGGAACCCTTCAATCAGATGCCTCCATCTCAGTCTTGTGACCACAAAATCCATCTGAAAGACACCTTCCAACTCAAGGTCGGGAAGGTCTACCCCTTGTCACCCGACGAGCGCAAGGCCACTGACAAATTCATTGATGAACACCTTGCCAATGGCAAAATCCGCCCCTCGAACTCCCCCCAAGCCTCTCCCTTCTTCTTCGTCAAAAAGAAGGATGGCAAACTCCATCCTTGCCAAGATTACTGCTATGTCAACGAACATACCGTTCACGACGCCTATCCTCTTCCCCTCATCTCCGACCTTGTCGACAAACTAAAGGACGCCAAACTATTCACCAAGTTTGACGTCCGATGGGGTTACAACAATGTTCGTATCAAGGACGGACACCAGTGGAAAGCCACATTCATCACGCACCGTGGCCTCTTCGAACCAACAGTCATGTTCTTCGGACTGACCAACTCCCCTGCGACGTTCCAACGTTTCATGAACAACTCTTTCCACGACATGATCGCCGAAGGATGGCTCGTCATCTACATGGACGATCTCCTCATCTTCTCCGAAGACGAGGCCACCCACACTGAACGCACCAAACGCGTTCTCGCCTGCATGAAGGAGCTAGACCTTCACTTGAAACTCGAGAAATGCCACTTCGCCACAACTGAAGTAGAATACCTTGGCATGATCACCCGACCAGGCGAACTCACCATGGACCCTGTCAAAGTAGCTGGTATCGCTGACTGGCCCACTCCCACCAAGCTCAAGGATGTCCGATTGTTCATGGGCTTCGCCAACTTCTACCGTCGGTTCATCCCCGACTACTCCACTATTGCCCGACCCCTGGTAGATCTCACTAAGAAAGACGCCCCCTGGACTTGGGGACCATCCCAGATTTCTGCCTTCGAACACCTCAAAAGGGCCTTCACTACAGATCCCGTACTCTGGTTTCCCGACACCTCCTGACCCTTTGCCATCGCCACTGATGCTTCAAAATATGCAACTGGCAGTGTTCTCCTCCAGACCGACACAAACGGCGACTGGAAACCATGCTCTTACCTCTTGCAGTCTTTCAACGCTGCCGAGAGAAACTACGACATCTATGATCATGAACTCCTTGCAGTCATTCGTTCCCTCAAGGCTTGGCGCCACCACCTCCGTGGTAGTGTGCACCCCATAACGGTCTTCTCTGACCACAAGAACTTGACATATTTCCATCAGCCACAAAACTTGAACCGCCGACAAGCTCGTTGGCTCCTCGACCTCACCGACTTTGACCTCACATTTTCCCACGTCCCTGGAAAGCTCCTTGACGGCCCAGATGCGCTCTCCCGCCGTCCCGACCATATCTTTTCTGACTCGGACAATGAGAATGTCACCCTCCTCCCTGATGACGTCTTTGTCAATCTCGTCACCCTAGACTTGCAATCCCTGATTGCCAAATCCTCGGTCGCCGACCCCCTCGTCCTAGACACCCTCAATGCTTTGGATGGCGGCCTTCCCTCATCATTACGGGCCCACCTCTCCAACTGGAAATACAATGCCAGTGTCCTGACTTATCAGGGCCGCGTCTACGTTCCGCCAAACCTAGAACTCCAGCAACAAATTGTTGCCTGACACCACGACTCTCACTCCGCCAGCCACCCCGGCTTCCTGAAAACTCGCCAACTTGTCGCTGCCGAATTTTGGTGGCCCGGGCTCGCATCCTTTGTCCGCTCCTATGTCACCGGTTGTGCTGCGTGCCAACAGCACAAGGTCAACACTCACCTGACCACTCCTCCACTCTCTCCTATCCCTTCTGCTTGCTCCCGCCCTTTCCAGAATGTATCGGTTGACCTTATCACTGATCTTCCTGTCTCCGCAGAGGGCTACAATTCCCTCATGGTCGTGGTCGACCACAGCCTTACAAAGGGGGTAATTCTTTGCCCCACGGTAAAGACCGCTGACTCAGCAGGTATAGCCTGTCTGTTTTTCCACAAAGTCTACACGCGATTCAGCCTTTACGACAAAATTATCTCTGACCGAGGCCTGCAGTTTGCCTCTGCATTCACAAAGGAGCTCTCCTGGCTTATCGGATACCGCCTATCCCTCTCCACTGCCTACCATCCCCAATCCGATGGCGAAACAGAGCACGTCAACCAAGAAGTCAAGACCTACCTCCGCATTTATTGCCAAAACAATCTGGAGAAATGGGCCGACTTAATCCCCATGGCCGAATTCGCACACAACCACCGCCCACACTCCGTCACTGGCAAATCGCCGTTTTTCTTGATGATGGGATATGAACCCCGTCCCCTACCCACGATCATCGCGGATACCAAGCTTCCCGTGGTCGAAGAACACCTCAATGTTCTTTCCGCAGCCTGTGATGAAGCCCTTGCCGCTCACAAACTCACCCGTCAAGCCATGAAAGCTTGATCCTTCCGCAAATTCAAACCATTTGCCAAAGGAGACCAAGTGTGGCTAGAAGCCCGCAACCTGAAATGGGAACTCATATCCCCGAAACTCGCATCTTGCTGAGAAGGACCCTTCTCCATCACGGAAGTCCTTTCTCTGCTCACTTACCGACTCCGCCTTCCCAAGACCTGGAAGATCCACCTGGTCTTCCACGCTTCTCTGTTATCACCCTATCACGAAACCGAAACCTACAGCCCAAATTTCCCGAAACCTCCACCTGACCTTATCGCTGGAGAAGAGGAATATGAAATTGAGCGGATCTTGCGCCACACATGGAACCCGTGTAACTGCAAGTTCCTGATCTGATGGAAAGGGTACTCCGCCGCTGATGATTCATGGGAACCTGAATCCAACTTGGGAAATGCCAAGGACACGGTGAATGCCTATAAGCAGACCCATCCAAAAGATTTCCCCTCCATCGGATCCTCCCAACCACCACCCAGACCACCTCGCTCACTGCTCAGACCACCTCCACCCGTCTCTGTCAAGACAATAATGACCTACCGTTCTTGCTCTACCCCAGACTTCGAGAATGAAATCATCCACTCCATCCCCGTCTTCACCCCAACCACATCTATTCCTCACCTACCTCTCCTGCCGCCGGCAATGCCCACCTCCAATGTCTCCACCCTCTCCACAGAATCCTCCCTCACAGAGTCCACCCGACCCCCTTCTCCTGCTATTTCAGCAGTTGCCTCTGCAGGATGGGGAGCTCCTTCTCAATAGCCTGTTCCTTCTGAGCGCCCTAGTCGCGTTCATTCTCCTCTCCAGGCGGTAGACCTCCCTTATCACTCTCACACCATCCATTCCTCCTCTTCGTCCCCCGAGTACTTTCGCCGCATGCGTGAACTCATCCTAGATCCCACAATGGCTTTCCCCATTGAACATCACCTTGACTTGAACTCCCTGCTTAACGCTCTCTACCTGGTGTATCTCCAATGCGAGCGCCTCACCTTCATCCAATCCGACCTACTTGGTCGTGATCGTCACTCCCACCTCCTCTCTGCGGTTACCGGACAAATCCACGACCATATCCGTGCCTACATCGAGCATACCCTCCATCAGATGCAGATGGGTGAGTTTTTAGAAGACCTTCACTGCTACCAAGCAGACCTATCCTGCCGAATGGCTCCTCCCACTCGCCCGTCCCCTACCCCATCCGCCTCTTCCGCTCCCTTCACCGAGGAAGAGATGCTCACCTGTAACTGCGCCAAGGCCGAACTGATGTTTTGGACTGGTCAGGTATCCCTCCCCGATGATCACCCTCGATGGCACGAGGCTTGCTTTGAATGCCGAAAGCTTGGCCATGTCCACGTCGAGTGCCCCATGTACCAGTGCCCCATCTGTCTCACCTGGGCCCCCAGTCACATCCAATCCTGCTGCCCTGGACGACCTCCTCGGGTACGTGCTCGCATCCCCCTTGCCAACCGGCTTACTCCCGTGGCCACCGGAAACACTTGGAGAAGACGCTCCCCTCGTCCTGCCATCCCGTCTACGTCGTCCTCCTCGACGAACTCGTCTTCATCGTCTTGCCGCAACGACCGCTCCATACTCCCTGTACCCCCACCTCAACGAGCCCGCTGCCATGCACAACAACGTTCCGCATCTCCTGACAGACGCTCGGTCTCCCCATGTGATGACCCCATTGATGACAAGGGGTATGCCAATATCACCGGCAGTCCAGTCCGTGATACGTTCAATTTCTAGAGATGATCTTTGCTGGGTGCTTTGATCGTACTCTGGGGGTAATGTTACGATTTCTTTCTTTTGTCTCACTTGTACGTTTTCACTTCACTCAATACCTAGGTATCATCGTACGTTCATCCATACTCGTTCCTCTTTTACCTTTGTAACTCAGCACCGGCCTTACCTGGATGCTTACATTCTTCTTATCTCGTCATCCTCCAATGGCATCACTCTTACTTATTTCATCTTCGTCATCGTCCGCTGCCTTCGCATCGTACAATTCCCCTTTTAGTTATCGTGCACTTCCCTCGCTCTTCTGGCCTACCCCTTTTAGTTACTTGGTCCATGCACAATACTCATAGTATAAATACCTTGCAGCGATACTCCTGTACACCAGTCTTGATCTCTGCAATCTAGCTGAGTATCACTGCTCCACTTGGACCCTTCCTTGTGACCACTTGACCAGGGACTTCTCTCGTCGTCCCTTGACCCAACACTTGGACCCATCGCAGTCCACCCTCGACCCTCGACCATCTCTCGGGTATAGATTCCCAACCGGACAACTCTCAGCAACGCCTGAGTTATCACTCGTCTCTCTGGTAGCAACTTGCTGACCAGAAACCCTTGTTCAACTCTGCAGCGCACCACGCACCAAGTGGTGGTTGTTTGAGTTATCGCAGCCACTTGGTACTTGGCGCTTTTGCGGCTACGCTAGGCCCTACCCGGAACTATCATAACAGTTTGCCTCGAAGATTCAAAACGCATAAAATACCTCAAAGCCATATCAGATTGGAGATTATGCCACACACACACACTCGAAGAACTACAGTCCCTGCATGGAAAACTCACCCACACGGTCCTGATATTCCCTGAGGGCCGACCCTACCTCACCAATCTCGAAGCGATGCTTCCCATTTTCGGTAACTGCCCTTTCATGCCCCACACACTGCCTCATGGCACTCCTGAAGACCTCGACTGGTGGTCCACCTGCCTCGCTGCCCCTGCTCCCCCTTCTCCCATCACCCTCACCCACCCAATCCTTGATGTCTCCACTTTTTCCGATGCCAGCTCCTCTGGAATTGGGATCTTCATTGGTGGCAACTGGCGCGCATGGGTCCTTCTCCCCAGTTGGGATTCTTGAGGCCAGGATATTGGCTGGGCTGAAAGTGTCGGATTTGAACTCCTTGTCCTCACAATCCTTGCATCCATCCATGCCCCCACTCATTTTTGGGCAACCGGCGACAACCTGGGCATCATCGAAGGCTGGCAAAGAGGACACAGTCGTAACTGCCCCACCAACGAATCCTTCAAATGAATCCTTGCCACCCTATCTCCTCACCATTGCATCGCACACACGCGGTACATCCCCAGCACAGAAAACCCAGCAGATGGTATCTCCCACAGGATCTACCCCCCTCAATCCCTCCTCCTTCCTCCCATTCCTCTCCCTCCAGCAATCCAACCCTTCCTCGCCAGCCCTTTCTGACCCTCCCCATCTCTCCCGCACATCTCCTTCCCCTCATACCACTCGCATCCCCACTGCCATAAATTGTACCTCTCACAGCACCCCATCTGCCCCTCCCTCACCCACTGCCAACAACCAATGTCCCTGGCACTGCCTTGCTCGTGATTGCCTCCTCCTCTGGCGCCCAACCCAACCTCGTATGTCCTCCCCACCCCTCACCCCATCCAACACCCAATGCGTTTACAACATCATCTCACTCGCCTGGGCAGACTCGACAAAGATCACCTATGGAACCAGCCTCCTTGCCTTCCACACCTTCTGTGACATCAAGGCCATCCCTGAGCAAGACCATGCACCCGTTTCCAGTGAACTCCTCTCCACCTTCATCGCTACACTTGCAGGTTCATACGCCGGCTTGACCCTAGTTAACTATGTGAGCGCCATACACACCTGGCACACCATCCATGGCATCAAGTGGACCCTCAATGCCACCGAGTCCGACGTGCTCCTCAAGGCTGCCAAACTCATCGCTCCCCCCGAATCCAAGCATCCTCCATGGTCCCCCTACACAGTCGATATCATCGCTCGAATCCGCGACCACCTCTCCCTCTCTCAACCTCTCGATGCCGCCATCTTCGCCTGCCTCACCACCCTCTCATCAGTAATTTTACAAAAGTCTTTTTTCATCTTATTCACAACTAAAGCAGACTTGCCACACTTATGGCGATAAGCGATTCGGCACAAGATGGGCAAGACAATAAGTTAAATAGCATCGCCTACACTACCAATGTACGAAACGTTTGTGAGACATATGCCGAGAATATATCAATATTGTTATGTAAATAAATAAATGTTGACAGGACATCACGGTAATTCCCACAGAGCCAGAACTCGGGGGCGCAGCGAGCCAATGAGAAAATGCGACAAAAAGAGAGTACCAGCAGGGTTCGATCTGCAGCATTTCAACAACATCAAGCTGTGCATAAAGACCACTAGGCCATATAGTCCACAGTATCTATAGTTCCCCAGGTAAATATATACAGTATCTAAAGTATGATGTATACTTGGGTAGATTTTCTGTTCAAGGAGTCCCTGATTCACAGTCATATAGAGATCATTGGAATTGTTTTGTGAAACTTTACAGATTGCTAAATAGACTGAACAGAATTTTTGCTCAGTATAGATAATACTGTAGGACTATATGGCCTAGTGGTCTTTATGCACGGCTTGATGTTGTTGAAATGCTGCAGATCGAACCCTGCTGGTACTCTCTTTTTGAGTTGTGTGTCACTTGTTACCACTCGGTGCTTTTCTCGGCTAACAATTCCCAGGTACCAGCATTACGACCTCCAAGTGACCCCCAACACCCGCGGCGACTGAAATTAGGTACGTCATTATATTTATTGTTGTTTGTTTTCCAATGTAACTTTTTCCTTTATATACTGACCCACTCTTTCCCTTCGACCACCATCACCCTCCTGTGTCCCTGTGTCTCTATGTCTTCACATCCCCATATCCCCACACCAACTTGGGCACAGCGCATTACTCTCTCGTATCTCTCTTGTATTGCTACCACCTATCCATGCCCTCAACCCAGTGCCCCTGCAAGTGCGCTGTAGGTAGAGTAGTGAGATCCCGGATTGTATAGAGTAAGTCTTTGTGATGTTGTTGTTGTGTCTAGGCTCATTATTACCTCTGGTTTACCATGGATATTAATGTCTAGTGCATCTGTAAGTATACTGTATGTCAAGATCCTGACTTCATTAGTATTTATTGTTGCTACTGTTGAGTGTAGTGTTGTGTTGTCTCTCTGACTCGGAGTCTCTTTGTGGTTTGTTTTTCTTGTGTCACATTGGCGCTGTTGAATGTGACCTATGTAGGTTTTAGTATCTTGTTCAACTCATGCTAGAGTTGCTCACCTGCTCGGGTTATACTTCGGATTGCGTGGAAGGTATGTGTAGCCAATGTGTCTCTTGGATTTACTCCATGGCTGATGTGAAGATCTATGCTAGATGTTGCTCACATGTCGTGTTGTTGTCCTCGCATGATACCAGCAATCAGATTGAGACCAATGCCATCTCAATTGACGTTTCAATGTGCTTGTTTGTTACCGTTTGTTGTTGATAGCGAAGCCTTCCATATGCACAAAGGAATGAGGCTACGAGGTTGATACAATGCAGGTATAGCAAATTTGGAGGTTTCTTTGTCTTTTAGCCATGCTATATTTTTGTCAGTCTGGTTTCTAAAGCTCTGTATTTAATATACCTCTGGCTTTTGCACCACCTTGGCAAATCTTTATTAGTGTCATTTCAAAATCTGTGTGTGGTTCCGAGGAAGCAATGCTGTACATTGCTTGAAGGACATCGGATGAAACCTTGTGTTTTAAAGGTTGGATGTTCCGTTTGAAATGAACTACGCAGACACGAAAGAACCGTTGCAAATGATCATAAGGATCAAGTTCACAAATGCGACGGTGTGGCTCATAGGTACAATGTTGCTGGTTGTTTTTGCAAAGTTCTACACAGAATTTACCCAACCCTGTAAACCATTAGATCTGGAGATATTTAATACAAGAAAAATATACCTAATGCTTGGCCACAATGGTTATCTGCAATGATGGACTCAATACCGGTACCATGGATATGGAAAAATTTTATGGGGATGCCAGTATCTTGTTCTGCAATGTTACTGATGCAGTGAAAGAGAATGACATGGGCATCAGATGATTGCGACATTGTAAATGCACGTGCTAACACCATAGCTGTCATCAAGTTAGATTTACGACAGAAATAATTTAAAAAATAAATACCACTCACATCTTTGATGTGAATTGTCCCAGCCTTCTACTTCGAATTCTTGCCATCCACAAACACGTTTGAATGACGTGTCAATAGATATTCTCTTCGCCTGCACAAGAAGCAATGACATTCGAGAGGTCATACAAATGACAAGCCAAAACTCATCTTCATTGGGAAGTTGATATTGCTCGACACAACGTAGATACCGGTGATCAACAGGTAGCTGTTCATGCTCACCAACTAGTTGTTTTGCACCTTGCAAACAGACATGAGAATTATAAATTTAAAACACAATAAAAAAGTACCATAGAAACCTGTGCCTTGTGGAAATTTAGATGTTTGTAACACATTAATGAACCATCGCAGATGATCGAGGTTACCAAGTGATGGATGGAGATCATGTGGGGAGGGATCACGTTCATGAGAGGTCCATGCGAGAGCATGGTGGAGGCTGTAGATAAATCCAGAGTCAAGGACAAGCCGCCAAGGTGTCGCATCAGCAAGTTTCCACTCAAGACACAATAAGAGTGATTCAAGGCAACTAGCTATTTGAGGAGGTGTCTTGATCAGGAGTGGAGGCGGATGGTTGTGAGAGCTGGTTGATAAGACGAGAATAAAAGGACAGTCACAAAGGTTATGTGGAATATAGATATCATACGTAGTCGGGCACTTCACAGCACTCTGAATAAGGGCACCACGTTGCAGCGTGTTGTTTTCATCACGGTGCCAATGTGCTGTGAATTTAATTAGAACGTTTGGTACATGATTGAATCTATGTACGTACGACAGTTTGCTTTCTGCTCATTTGGGGATGCAGCGAACGTGCAGGGAGCAAGGGGGCCAATCCCCAGTGACTTGGCATGGTTTTCGACACGTAGGTACCAATTGCTATTGTCCAAGAGTAGCGCATGGAGATAAGGAGTGTCAAACTCTTGTAGATTGCACAAAAATAAGTGGGCTGAGTCAGGCAAATGCTTTGAGCACCTTGAATTTCAGTCGTGAGCGCACTGCACAAGCAAAAGAGTAGAAACTTACTGAATATATGGTTGGTTATAGTTGTCGTACCGCAACTCAAGCGGACCACGGCACTTGTAGGTCCTATGCCTGCGGTTACCTGTTGGTAATTCCTCTGCGTCCACTCGCAATGGGGGGTCGTTCTCTTGTTCGATCGTGTCGCTTGACTTGGGGAAGTCAAATGCTGATGAGAATGCACACCCCTTCTCAATGAGGGTGCAAAAGAATGCTAGGGTTTTGTGGAAAACCTCCACATGAGCGTTGTCTGTTGGTGAGGAAGTGGCGGCATGCAATGCCACCGTATCAAGCGAGATTGCCTGGTGACTCGTGAACGAGTGTGATGAGGCAGTGTGTGGTCGAAAGGAGCAGTATCAGAGCCCTCTACCTGTTCGAAATTTTATCAGCACGAAGGGAATTTACAGTGACCTCAAAAACCCTTTCCATACTAACTGCAACTGCAGTGTGCGAAGCACACTGCCAGACACTGTGGGGATCTTGCTTAGCTTTGGTGGAGTTATAAATAGCACTTACTCTCAGCTACACATCAGCCCCCAAGATCATGTGATTTTGTTCACACGCCATTAAGATATGATCATTTTGAAACAGCCATGTCATGGAAAGGGTTTTTGAGCTTTTCAAATGATAATTAGGATCTCAATCAAATCATTCAATATTTGTCATTATTTGTTAATGCAAACAAGGATATACATGTAAATAGCATGTCTGAGTTTAAAAAAGTTCACACACTTCTTAATTCTCAGCTACTATCATGGTTAAATCCCTCTCTCTCACTCAGCAAAACACTATTCTTTCTTTGCTTGATACTGGCCACTCTGGTGAAGCCATTGCCAAGCAAACTGGTCTCAGCCCTTCTGCTATATCTAAACTTCGCTCCAAGAAGCATTCTACCCTTCCCAAAGCTATTGGAGGTCATCCTTCCAAGCTTTCTCCTGCCAACATTTGCCATGCCTAGCACCTTATCACCTCTGGCAGAGCTGAAAATGCTGTCCAAGTGACCAAAGCTCTCTCCAATATCATCAATGAACCTCTCTCTGCCAGTACAGTTCATCTTCATTTGAAGAAATCTGGTATAAAGGCTGTGGTCAAGTCCAAACGCCCTATTCTCTCTGCTAGATATCGCAAGGCTCGTTTGGATTTTGCTTATGCCCACAAGGATTGGACTGTAGAGGACTGGAAGAAGGTAATATGGTCTGATGAGGCCAAAATCAATCGCCTAGGGTCAGATGGGCATAAATGGGCTTGGAAAAGGTCAGGTGAGGGGCTTAATGATAGGCTGGTAAATGGGACCCTCAAGTTTGGGGGAGGTACCCTGATGATGTGGGGCTGTATGACTTGGGAGGGTGTTGGATTTGCTTCCAAGATTGATGGTAGGATGGATGGGGACCTCTACCTTCAGATTTTGAAGGATGAGCTGAAGCAAACATTGGAGTATTATGGTTTCAATCCTCCTGATACCATCTTTCAGCAAGACAATGATCTCAAGCACACCTGAAAGAAGGTCAAGGAATGGCTAGAGGAGCAGGAATTTGATACCATGGGTTGGCCTGCACAGTCTCCTGACCTAAACCCTATAGAACATCTCTGGGGATGGCTTAAAAGGAGGCTTGCAGAGCATGAAAACCCTCCTAATGGGATTCATGAGTTGTGGGAAAGAGTTCAGATGGAGTGGGAGAGGATACCAGTTGAGGAGTGTCAGAAATTGATTGAGAGCATGCCTAGGAGGGTTCAGGCAGTGCTTAAAGCCAAAGGAGGCTATACCAAGTACTAATAATACCCAAATACCCTTGTGATTTGAAAAGCTCAAAAACCCTTTCTATGACATGGCTGTTTCAAAATGATCATATCTTAACGGCGTGTGAACAAAATCACATGATCTTGGGGGCTGATTTGTAGCTGAGCATAAGTACTATTTATAACTCCACCAAGGCTAAGCAAGATTCCCACAGTGTCTGGCAGTGTGCTTCGCGCACTGCAGTTGCAGTTAGTATAGAAAGGGTTTTTGAGGTCACTGTACATAAAAAGGGTGTAGAGTTACATGTTGTGCGGAGCTTCGAGCACTTGACAGGCTGACCTGATACACTCCGTAGCATCTTGCAAACGACCTCCCCACGTCCACCATGGCCATCTCCGAGTGAATACTGGAAGTTGAAGCGAGGATCATAGAAAGAGTCGGGATTGATGTTGAAGATGTGGGTGACAGTGATGCCTGGACCGTTGCCAGTCTCCGGATACTTGACGATCGCATCGCATGGATGCTCAATGATGCGATTGGCGACCTTCTCGCGATTGACCTTGTGGAGGCCTTGGCTGCGCTCAATCTCAGTAAACTGGTGGGATGGCGGAGGTTCATAGCATGAGGCAAGAATGGCGGGAGTGGGTGAAGAGGTGGGAAGTGGTGATGGCGACGACGACGACGATGGCGATGGTGACGGTAAAGGAGAAGGGACCAACAGCGAGGGAGAGCCTGAGCGTCCTGAAGGCAAGGAAGAGGGCAAGGGAACGGGTGGTGGAGAAAGTCCAAATAGTGCTGAAGATTGAGACGGATGAGATAGTAAGGAGGATGACTGAGACGACAAGCAAGATGGTTGGAGTAATGAGCGAAATGGTCAAGGCAGTGAGGGCGTAAGCTCAGGCAGCATGGGAGCACCTGCCTGGGCTACTGAGTCGGAGAGGTGGGCTGCCATCAATGGGAGGATCGTCCAATGTGCTCACCATTTATATATGTGTCTTCAAGCCGACATAGCTGGGTTTATCGACAGTGACCCAGGGGGGTCTCCTCAACGATCATCGTCGAAGATAAGCTGCTGCCTTCCTTTTTTGGTGGCGTTGTGGCACAGCCATAGCTAACTTTGCCATGCTTTTTCCTCTACCTACCACGTTCACCCAGAGCCATGACCTCAACACGACCCCTCAGCATGACGATGCCGCACGTATCGTGCCATTTCTCAAGCTGCTTGGATCTTGTGGCCGCTTCGTAAAGTACTTGAAGACATTGCTGTGCTCGTTTTTGGAAGGTATGGTGGTTTTTTGACAGTGTAGGCGGTCGTTCGTGACCCAAGAGGGCCGGTTTGAATGGATACTGGTATGTGAGCAATGTTTCTCATTTATCTATCGTATATTTCTGACAGGATCTTATACATTTTCTCTCCCACCCATAGAACTTTGCACGCTTGTCAAGATTGCCGTGGCACAAAATCATATCATCAATATCGGTGTTTAGACTCAAGATTTCATTGGGCTGGGCATTGGATGGGTATATAAAGGCTCCCTGCCAGGTAGGAGCTCCTCACTTCGAGCCCTATTTGCGACCTCATCATTTTTGATCAGTTTTACTATGCCTGCCGCTCGTCTTCCTGCTTGTTCACCGTCTCTGTTGCCAGTGCTTCCCATTGTACCCGTTGTCCCCGAGATTCCTTCTGTCGATGTGGTGTACCACCCCTGCATTGTCGCTCAGCAGACATCCACCGACCTTGTCATTTACACTCGCGATCTTGGTCGCATCATTACAATTGCATAGTAAGTCACCCCAGCTCCTAGAATACGTGATACTGAGCAATAGTACAGCCCACTTGGTCCACATGGCGCTCGCATTGTCCTGAGTGGTGTTTTCCATTGGATGGAGCGGCATGGTCTTGTATTCAAGTGCTTCTGTGCACTCGTATCAAGTCAGCTAACCCCAGCTCGATTCATTGACGAGTTCATTTCACGACATACGGTAGTGCACTGCCACTACGCCGATAATCATTGTGGATTTTATCGTAAGTTTTCCTGCACCATTTCAAGCAAGGTACTCAACTCGTCTTTAGTTGACTTGACCAGGATTTACTTGATGACGTTGTATGAATCTCCCTATGAGTACCTGCCAACGTTGACTTGTAGGTATTTACTACTTCACTTGATGTTTCTTGCGCACTCACTTCTTGTTAGTCGGTGTGCCAAACATAAACAGCATCCTTGTGAGATGGCGCCACCTTGTTACAGGAGATCCGACGTTGCTTCAACATCCAGCACCGTTTGTCCGAGGATATTTTAGTGTTCACGTCTCGGTGTACCCAGGGATACACCAGCTTTGTAGTGGCCTCTCGCGGCCACTCATACTTGCTACACCTCACCGCCGTTATCACCCGTATAATGGACACGCAAGTAAGTCAAACAAAATTTTATTAATTAACTATATTTTAAGTGTACAATAGGTCAATCGCCTATTAATGTCATTGCATTGCATCGATCTACACCTTATCAGTTGCCACATCGCTGTATGTCCAACAGAAACTCATGTGCAGAAGTTCCTGGCCCATCAAGACTTGGACTTGCCAGACATCAGACGGACGATTTCTTCGAACAGTGTGACCACTGTGGTGAGAGCTTCACGCAAAGTGCACTGCGCGTACATATCAAGGAGGTAGGAGAGCAACAGGACAACATGGCAGGCAACGATGAAGTCAATGCGACGAACGACACCGAGTTGCTCTGATGGGATACAGGAAAGGTTGAAACAAAGAACTGCTGGGCATCTGGATATGGGGAATCTTATTCCGAGGGCGGGCCTTATATATGGACTGCATTAATGATTTCTTTTAATTTTTGTTTATCTTTGTTTGGTGGTTTTTGGGGGCTCCCTTTACAGGATTGCTCGGACTTGTGTTTCTTCTCTACATGTTAGCCGAGAAAAGCACCGAGTGGTAACAAGCGACACAACACTGTCTCTTTTTGTCGCGTTTTCTCATTGGCTCACTGCGCCCCCGAGTTCTGGCTCTGTGGGAATTACCGTGATGTCCTGTCAACATTTATTTATTTACATAACAATATTGATATATTCTCGGCATGTCTCACAAACGTTTCGTACATTGGTAGTGTAGGCGATGCTATTTAACTTATTGTCTTGCCCGTCTTGTGCCGAATTGCTTATCGCCATAAGCGCTGCAAGTCTGCTTTAGTCGTGAATAAGACGAAAAAAGACTTTTGTAAAATTACTGATGGCCTTTTATGCCACCGCCCGAACCGGCAAGTTCACCGTCCCAAACCTCAAGAACTACACTCCCACATCCCACATCACTCGGGCCAACTTCTCCCTAGAGCAAGACTGCAACGGCCTTGTCGTCGCCACACTACACATCCCGCGCACCAAGATCAGCCCCCTTGGTGAGACCGTCAGCTGGGCCAAACAAAACGGCCCATCCGATCCTTTCTGCGCACTCGAGCACCACTTCGCCATCAACAATCCCCCCTCTTCCCTCCACCTCTTCGCTTACAAGGACAAAGGCTCCTTCGTTCCCCTCACCAAATCAAAATTCCTAAAAACGCTCGACCGCACCCTCAAAGCTGCAGGCGCTCCCCCCCTCAAGGGCCATGGCATCCGGATCGGTTCAACTCTCGAGTATTTACTATGCAACGTACCCTTCGAAGTCATCAAGACGCAAGGACGATGGGCCAGCGATGCATTCCGCATTTACAGTAGACTTTCTCATAATGCATGTGGTAATGATGCATAAATCTCATCTTGCATGGACTTTTGTGTTCCACCACAGTGGAGTGCAGGAGTTATGCAAAATTTTGCATAAGTAATACTGCATCACATCAGGACCCAAAATATGCAGTATGACATGCTCATTTTGCACTGTGCTAGATAATTGGAATGAAGAGCCTCAGTCATGGCAACCTCCATTGCTGGAACTTGCATCTGAGGAATGATACCCAGTGAGAAGTAATGATATGGGATTGTATGCCAGCATGTGTAAATGTGGGCCATAGCTTGACATATTGTACATTTGAATAGGAAATGGACATGACCATAGGTTCTACGTCTATGAGCCTGTATGTACACTACCATCCAACTATGTTCATAGCTCTCATAGGTTTGCATAGCACTGGATCCTACTCAAAATCATCTACCTTATTCTATGTCAATGTAGTGATTTCAATGAGCAAGCACATGGATACACTCATGCAATTCTATGCACAGCTAGCAGTCAAGAGGAGCAATGCCACATACCCACAGCCCCAGTGGCTGTCATATACCGCTCCGTTCTTCATTCCTCCGGATATAACTCCGTATCTCTTAGACGATAACTCCAGGTCAATCACCCTCAGGACGCAACTCCATGATCCCAGACCTCCGTTACATATATATGTTTCCTCTTTTATTTTAGTACATAACCTGTGTCTCGCTTATGAGCACAGCTCTGGCTTTCTCAGTACCCAACTTACCTCTGGCTATGTAGTTTCCCAATCTTCCGTCTTACTCAGTTCTTATCAACTCCGTTACTAATCTCCATTCCACTCCAAGTATATAAACTGTAGTACCCCGACTGTGTACCCTTAGTCTGAATATTAGTTTATTTGTACGACTCACTCCGAACACTCTGTAAGACCTTGATAGTCTTTACTCCGCTCGACTCCACTTTATGTGTTGAGTCATATATCTACCTCTGTTCTCCGTACGTCCGAAATATAGGGACAGACTGTGACAAGGGCGCACCACATACGGTGAAGCCAAGTCCCATCCAACGCTACAACTCTGGAGATCCGGAGTTGGCTACCTCCGAGTCACATGGTCTCTAACAGTGGCCCCTTCCATCCCACACCCCACTAGTACATTGGATGTTCTCTTTGTCCAGATCCTGTCTTTGACCTAATAGTAGTCAAATATCTTATACCTCTCTTGAGATAGGGAGAGACATACCAGTTTATCTGCCTCCTCTTTGTACTATTTCTGTGCACAACTCAGAGTGTAGTGTAAGTATAACTATAATATAAACAGGATAGACATACTGCTGTCTCTGTTGAGAGCACCATGTGGTACTTATTGAATTCTTCATGTGTTCCACTCAATATCAATTTGAAGATGAGGTGGCCATTGTTGTAGCTGTCCATCATCAGATGGCTGTTGAATGCGGAAAGATTATTGAGGTCAAGTCCGATGATGATGAAGAAGAAGAAGAAGAAGAAGAAGAAGACATGCTCACCAGCACCCCAATCTCTTGTTCAGAGATGATTCAGCTGTGCAAGAAACTGTAGATGGGTTGCATTGCTTGGAGTCACACTGACACTTCTTTGGAGGTGGTAAGACAGCTTCACAAGCTTCATGGTGAGATGCAATGGGAGGAAATACAAATGGCAAAGCAGATGACATTGGACAGCCATTGGAAGTAGGCATTGATGTCACGCATGTCACTTTATGTTACATTATGTCACATGTATGGTGCTGCATATATGTTATATTGCATATGGGAAAAGTCTCCTCAACTCGTATGCGTTATGAGCAAGTCTACTGTACCTCCGCAAGCACGCCCAAATACTCGCCCCCTACATCCAAGCCAAGCCGGACATCCACCATGCATTCCTTCAATACACACTCCCCCCTGTCCATCCCTAACTCGTAAGTAATCCCTCCCCACACCCTTTTCCCTTCCCCCCACTTTCTCTCTCCTCTTGCCCCCTCTCCTCTCCTGTCCTTTCTTCCTCTTTCCCGGTCTCCTCCTTCTTTCTGGGCGTGTCCGGTCCCTCGCCGCACGCGTCGTCAACCCTTCGTCCACTCCTCATTCGCCGGGATCGCAGCTCACTCCCTCACGCCAGGTTCCTGCACCGGGCCGGCTAGCGCTCCGCGCTCGCGCCCACTCTCCTTCCGTGTCCTTAGTCTCACTCCTTCCATACACCTGTACCATAGTCACACCGTTAATCACAGTCCTGCTCCCCTCTCTCGCACGCGTGACACGCGACGTCCAAAGAGAAACATATAAGATAACCAATGATCAACGTCACGACACACCACGTTTTCCGTAGGATGAGCGATATTATATCCATCGAGTGGCCCGTGTTTACTCGGACGGAGCATGTTAATCCGGTGCGTACTCGCAGTGTCCACTGATACCACCTACTGCCTGGATCGTAGTTCCATGAGTGCCACGTCGTCTGGTTGATTGTACCATCAAGGTGTCGTGTACGTTAGACAACCACGGGCACGGGCCAGTATAAGACCCGATACCGATATCAGCACTTCAACTTGCGAAAACTATGCAGCACTACACAGGCGAATATAGCTCAACGGCTTTCGCATTGCACTCGTTCTGGAACAAATCAAAATTTAAAGGATCGAAAACACGTTGTGTGCTATGTATCGCGAATCTCACGGAGCTAGGAAAAGGTCCTTACTCAAAGTTGAAGTTACAATGTCCAAATGCAACGCAATCTCTGAGGGTGCTACGTAGCAAGTCCTAGAAGGCAAAGTCAGGATGTAAAATGTGCCCCCTTAATCTCCGAGTATCGAGCTTTCTGGTCACGATCGGCCTTAGTCTTGGCACAGTTGGTACCACGCCGCTGTGTATGAGAACAGATCAGTGTTTCAGCAGATTGGGCAAACGCAGCAAGGGCAAGGAACTTGCCTGGAGCGACTGCGGATTCTTGCGCAGCCGCTAGGTCCGGCGCTTCTGCCAAGACGACAGCAAACCCGCTAAATAAAGGGATTAGCCATATCCAAGAGGTCATCGTGCATGCGCAAACTTGACGTACTGGTGAAGATGCCAGTCGATGTGACTACACGGGGACACATGAATCAATGTCTGTTCAGATCTCTCTCGAAGGTCGCTCACCAGTGAAGGAACCAAGGTCCGGCATTATCCGTCTTAAAACGAATCGTCACGTTGTCCGTTGAACTATTGCCTATGGAAACGACATCGCGCCGGACGGGATTTACAAAGTTTGTCGTGTTGCTACCCGCAACTCTCACAACATCAAATGCATGCTGCGAAACGACCAGTTAGTGGCAGAAGGAAGTGAAAATTAAGCACGTACGCCATGAAGATGGATAGGGTGCTGAAGATCCATATGCAAAGTCAGTTTCTAAATACTTCTCGTAAAACGTGCCACTTACAGGAGCACCAGTGGCTGCGGTAGGGTCGGGGAAGCTTATTTCGATCACCTTGTCTGAAGGAAGGACATAGACGCTACCATTAGGCAGCAGTTGCGAAGCATCTCTTGCCCCACTGAGAATCTGGAGGAGCACCGGAACGGTAGGGTCGGTGAAGGACACATTGTTAATGGTGAAATAACCCGAAGAGTTGGTTCCAACAGAGAATTGAAGATTCACATCTGCCTTTCCGATCTCGGGTACCCCAGGAGCCCCTGGGTTGACGAGTGGGTGAAGGCTGCTTTCATTGAACCCAATGTCATAAGTCGCTGAGGACGTGGGATTTTCGTCCTTTGCTCCTTCATATCGCAGGATTGCCAGATTTTGATCGCCAGAGTAAGAGGAGTTGGGAGCGTTGCTCAATGCACGAATCCAGTAATTTCCAACCGTCTGGTTTGCTGTGACAACCACGGAGTAGCGCTGACCGGCAAGGATGGGTATGGAGTCGACTTCTACTGGCTCCACTTCATTGCCGTCCACCTCAATAATGGTCATCCGATGTCCATCAATCGTGAAGTTGAATGAAGGATCACAGGACAGCGACACCACACGGAAGCGATACCGCAGTCCATGTGTGACATTGACGACTGAGAGCGCAATCGATGGACCATCAGAGTAGCGACCGCGACCATTGATCAGGGTAGCGTTTGACACTACCCCGAAGGATTTCCCAAGTGTAACAGAAGGTGTGTGATACCTAGATTTAAGTTGGGAATGAACATTTGTTGTAGACGAATGACCTACCAATCTGCGAGGGTGATAACCGTGGTCTCTACTGAGAGTTAGAAGACAAGCGACAAGAAAATCGAGAGTAACTAACCATTATCGACATCGTATAGATACGCGAGAGGGTCATCGGGATCATAGATGACCAGTGGCCCTCGAAGTCCGTCACAATATTGGGTCGAATAGTGTGAATGGTACCAGTACGTTCCAGTCTGATTGGTGGGTTGGAATCGGTACTCAAATGATTGTTGCTGACGGAGCGGACACTGAGTGACGTATGCAACACCGTCCGCCCAATTCGATTTTTGCTGGAACAGCCCGTGCCAATGCTTTGGAAGATAGATGAAGTCATGATTCGCGAAATTGGATAATCAAGCACTTACAACACTGGTTTCCAAAGGCATGGTAGAATCCGTAAGATTGTCGAAAACTTGAATAGCAAACTGATCACCCTAAAGAGCCCTGATTATAATATTCTATGACACAAATGTCGTAGTTCTCACCTTCTGGGCTTGGATCAATGGCGCGGGGAAAGCACCATTGACGACAGTCGCTCTGCAAGCCTCTTAAGTTTCTTCTAATGACAAAAACCATCAACTCACGATCGTTTATAGCCGTCTGGCGCGACATCGCTATTCGTGATGCAAAGCTTGCCGACTGGGCCGATCACATTGCCGCTCGATTCATTGCGCTGCGCGTTGGAAATGGAGTATAGTGAAAATGAAAGAATAGTCAAAAGGAGCGTGAGCTTCATGGAGAAGGAACGGATGGAAGAAGAACGTACTACCTCGACGGCCTTGCACACTTCTTTTATATTCGAGCGATCCAAGATCGATCTCCGCCATGATGCCTACCCTTGTGATAGGATCTGTTCGGGAAAATCATTACTTGCCTTCTTGGTGGCATACCATTCAAGCGTCCGTGGAGTAGCTAAGGCCCCGCAGAAATTTCTTGATGCAAATCTCATGTGGTTCCTATTTCTTCTCCGTATTCACGGAGTGAAAATTTGTTTTGCCTTTGTTTCAAGGTAGGCATCGCGCGATAGAACGGCATGGCTCTGCAAAGACGATTGAGACGGGACACGTCTTACAGCACTTCTGAAAGAACCAAATGACGTTGAGTGGTGACAGCAAGTTCCGAGTCGCGACCCAGATTAGTACAAGAGAGCTGAGGTAGGTCTTGAAATGGGGGATAAACACTTTTTCTTCGGCAACAGTCCACGAAGTGCGACACACCGGGATTTCAGAGCGCATTACCACTGTTACGGTAAAGCTACCTTTGAAGGAGAGTGATCGCAGTAGGCATCAAAGAATTTCCGTGGCTGCGCAGCTCGGAGTCTCGGATGTTCGGATGTTCGGAAGTTTCAATTCCCAGGTTTTCTATCATGGGCAAAGTGACCTGAGACCGACGGTCACCGGCACCTGGCATCTGTCTGTGGTTCAACGTATCCGCTATCAGCGCCACGACTTCACACCTATGTATCAAAGAATACTGGCAGTTTGGCTAATGCTACCAGTGAGACAAGTCCACTGCCTACACCGCTGTGCAGTAAAATGTAGAAGGTCTCCGAAGATGAACTTCGTTAGTCTTGCAAACGTTCTGAGCTTCAAGCTGACCGGCGGTTAAAGGACCAGGCGAGGAGCATCAAGCCAAGTTGTGAAATATCCGTTGGCGGATACCACGGTCACCAAGCGCTGTTCATCATCTTGCAGTGGGCTTCAATGCTGGTGACAACTCCACCGTGAATACTATCTCCTGTCACTGGCCGAGGGAGAATTCCTCGAAGGTCCACTCTCAGGCTCCTACTAGGTATGGTAAGGCCGTGCTAGGTATCGTTTCACCTGTCTCGTGGACGGATCCATGCGCAGCAGCCGCAGCCAGGCCACGTGAGCAATGTAACGCTCCGCATCTCACTTCAAGTCGACCATTGAGCGCTGAGCGTTCATCGAATCCATCGATGATCCTGACGTCCAAACTTACACAACCCTTGTTCGAATCTTCAATACCAGGTCTCATCAGGCATCTTTCATGATCTAAGTATGCCCTCGCTTTTGTGTAAACCTGGTTCATAGACTTGGCTTAGGAACTATCAATGGAATCAACATCCTTGAGATTTCCCTCCAATATCATACAGCAACTGTCAAAACTTCGTATTGGGAATGCACCTCTCCTATCTTTCATCAGTAACCTTCTACATCAACAAACCGGCGAGCGAGACGAGGACCCCAACAGTCTCAGATTGATAGCACCGCTCATACTCGTTTTGGAGGCGACGAGAGGGGCTAGTGAGGGATAATGTGGTGCAGCAAGGAGAGACCATACGTGGCCGCAGCCCACAGTACAACACCGTTCGTCCACCCAAAACCCGTTTGCACGGTGCATTGACTGCCATATCCCAAGTTGTCTACATAAACCTTTCATACATCTTGAGTTGGACAATTCGGTTGAAGTAAATTGATACGTACATTTCCAGTGTTGTTGATACTGTTCGTCAGGTTGAGTTGCGCAGGTCTCGGCACCAGAGGCGAACCCCCCGTAAGCTTGGGAGTCGTTCAGAGATGGTAGGGAGGGGCCACGGACAGTAGTCATCAAGGTACGCCTCCGGACACGGCGCACTGATATCAACTCCATAGCGGGCCATGGGGTAAGTCTGAGCGGTGTATGGGCTTGTTATTTGAACTGTTCTGTTTTTGGTCCACTAGGCAAGCTCCGCCTGTGTAATGGAGTGAGGAGAGTGAGATCAGGAAAACAAAACTCAAACCTCAGCACTAGCCAGCCCTCCCTCGTGAATCAAGGTATCGCCTGTGGTAGTAACGTACGTAACCCATCTTTGTGGCCATCATATCCAGTCCAGAGTAAGCGAAGGATCTAAACCTGAACTTACGTGAACAAAGAGCGGGGGCTGGGAACGGTTCAAGTCTATACATGTATAAACCCAATCAGAACTGACAGGCTGTGGCAGCGCGATGGTGAAAGAGCACACTTGCAGTAAGTCAGCTCCACGACAGAAGTAATGATAGAGAAAATGTCAAACCTTGTTCTCGGTAACGTCCACCGGGAATAATGAAGCTGTGATTCAACGGGATAAAGGTACTTTCACACTCTTCGTCAGGGTATATGCTACAAAGAGCGGATTGGTTGACTTGGCGTGCAAGCATGAAAATCTTCGTCTTCAAATGTAACGATATCGCCTTGTTGAGGACTCTTGGCGGTGGGCTTGTCGGCCGGAGGCGGCGCCAGGCCACTCACTCAACGATGATCTTTCGATCGCTATGTATATGCCTGCGCGAGATTAACGCTCTGCAGTAGCTGTATCGTTTTACGAATAGATATCAACCATGGCGCCGAATGGTACATGTGACAAACATACTGAGTAACCTGGACAAAAGATCTGACCAATGCACCATGACTGGACCGGGGGCAATGGGGCTTGTGAAGGCACTAAGTTAGTCGAAGGGACCGTAGGGCTAGCCACCGCAGTCGTGACTGATACAGTGGGTGCTCCCGTTGTCGCTGGGTTGTCGTTGTCCGAGTCACCTAGTGCAGCTGTAAGGGTATAGTGGGCCAACCCGACGAGGGCCGTCAGCTGCAAGTATGGAAACATTTAGGTAGGAAAATGGCCTTGAAACGGAACACAGTATGACCGACTTGCTGTCTGAATCGTGAGCTTTTCAACATTGGAGAACCGAGTAGGGATAAGGAGTTCTCCATGACCCCATGAGTCAGACTCGGACGTCGACGAACATACGATTACATGACGTGCATGACATCGTATTTGGTACGAGTGGAGTCGGTCAGGGTTGAATACATAATATCACAAACCACGATGTTCCTTCTTCAAGTTCTCGGTCCTGAAAGCAAACATTGTGATGGAGGTCACACAACTGCCAAACCACTAACTGGGCAACCGACAGAATATAATCATCACTGTGGTCATCATTTTTTCTGTTGCGTACAGGTAGCACACACCAGCTATGTAGTTTCGTAACGTTCGTCTGCCAACTTTTCTTTTTTTACATCAGCGTCAATCCAACGAACGACGAGGACGGTGACCACCATCGCTCCAACCGAGGATGCTGTCACTCTCACACTGACAGCACCGCTCGTGCTACTCTCAACAGCGACAAGAGGGGCCAACGAGGGGCACTGCGGGGTGGCAAGTGGTTGTCCATACATTGCCGTAGCCCACAGCAAAACACCGTTCATCCACCCGAAACCGGTTTGTACTGTATATTCACCGCCGAACCCGGAGGAGTCGACATTGAGGTTGGAGAATTTTTCATACATCTTGAGTTGGACAATGATCAGTCGAACCAGAATAGGTACGGGCATGGACGTACACTTCCAGTGTTGTTAATACTGCCCGTCAGGTTGAGTTGCGCAGGAGGTAGCTGGGGTAGCAAGCCGGGAATAGACCCTCCGGTTGCGTGCCTACAAACACACATGTCACATCGACAAGTAAAGATTAGGGGGAGGACACTCACCAGCTACACAGCGTGCTCGTAACATACCTGTTTGCCATCTCTCGAATCAGGGTGGCTGCCCAATCCTCGCCAGATGTGGCATTGCCACCGTTCACGACGGTTCCGTTCAATGTGTTGACGTCCGAACCCGGTCCCGTTGATGTCATGTTCACACTTTGTTCGTCATGGTATGGCTGACCGGGCAATTGGGCCTCTGTAAAGTTGAGCTGACCAGCCGGAATAAGATTGTACGTCGATTGTCCCGAGCCAGGCGTGGGGAGACCGTTTGTCGTGAGGTTGGCAGGTAAGGCTTCGAGAGCCTTGATGATGATGTACTGGTGAGGAGGCCAAGCATTGGGAGCATCCCTTGGGAGAAAGACGTCAGTACGACTTTGACATACCAAGAACAAACTATGGCTCACCATTGTTGTCCTGTCCAGTCGACGAAAGTGACAGGGAATGTACCATTGTATCTGTTCATCACCGTGTTCACAACGGCAAAGTAGCCAAACGCATTCTCCTGCGAAGCAAGGTCCTCGTCAGGGATGATGTCACTCCACACGGGATAGAAGGTTGCAGCCGTGAATATAGAGTTGCGTGAGTTGGAGGTGAGGTTAAAGTCGTAGAACGCAAGTTTCGAAGCATCCCACATGAGGTCCAAGATGCCGGCACGGAAATCGGCAGCAATTTGGAGGTGGTTGGCAGCAGCTGTTGCGCTCGAAGTTCCGTAGAGCTTGGCCAGAAGGGTATGAGCCTTGTCTAGTGTAACAAATGGGTCAGTTGTTTCCGTTGACAGTCGCGGTCAGGAATACCCACAAAGGATACTGTTCAAACACACAGGAATGTTGTTCCTGACGTTCAGCATACGGAGACCAAGGTTATTAAGTTGTGGGTTGGCTTCAAACCCTAAAGTCCATTCGCCATACAACGCATAAGCTTCGGTATCGGTCATAGGCGGCAGCGTGGGATCATGAACGGTCTGGTAATCATCAAGGTACGACTCAGGGCGTGGCGCAGTGTTATTGACCGTATAGTGAGCCATTGAGTACGTCTGTCGGGTGTATGGGCTCGTCACTTGGAGTGTTCGGTTGTTGGCCCACCATGCAAGTTCCGTCTGAGGTACCTCATGTTAAAAGAGCACGACCAGAGAAATAAGACTCGTACCTCTGCACTAGGCAGGCCACGCTCGAGAATCGAGGTATCGCCTGTAACGGTAACGTAGTCGTACAGCATCTTTACAACCCTCAGACATCGTCCAGAGCAATTGAACAACCAAAACTTACATGCACGAAGAGTGGAGGTTGGGAACGATCCAAGTCTATACACATGTAAGTATAAGTAGACCAATGTGACAAACGGAGGTGGAATGCTCACAGTAAGTGCGACCTCCGTTGGGTATGAAGCCGAAATCCCGAATCTTGTCCATAAAGTCTTGCAATGTTAAATTGACGGTATCGTTGAGTCCAGATTTCAACAGGCCCTGAATGATCGAGAAACTGTCCTAGTAATCTACGGGTCAGAGAACACGTCAGCTCCCCGGTGAATATACAGCCCAAGAAAGCCTCAAACATTGTTCTCGGAAGCGTCCACCAGGGATAATGAAACTGTGATTCAGTGGTATAAATGTACTCTCGCACTCTCCGTCGGGGTATATGCTGCAAAGCGCAGACTGGTTGACCTGTCGAGCGAGTATAGGCCAATATCCATTGACGGTTTGGGCAAACGCCTTGACCAACGGGTCGGTAATGTTGTTCAAGAATGGCGGCTCAGCGTTGAATCCGGGTAACTCGGCACCCTCAAGTTCAAGACCTTCACCAAGAAAGTCGACATCCTCAAAGGTGACAATGTCGCCTTCGGTCACGCTCGAGAGGTTGAACTTGGCAAAGTCGATGCTGAATAGAGGTTATGTAACTCGTACAGCGTATTTGCAGAATGTCAACCATTGCTTTTCGCCTGTGAACATCCGCGTCTGGAGAAAAATCGTGATGTGAACAAGTGAGGGGGATCTATATGACGCACGATGAACGGATAGTGTTTCTTAGCCCATATACGTCGTGGCAAGACCTTTATCAGTGGATCGAGACTATCTAGACGCATCCATAGAGCATCCAGTGCGGGTGTACTGAATGTCTTGTAAGTTCGGGCAAGTGATGCAAGGGTCTGCTTTCCAGAAGAGCGGTCCCATTCCGAACTGTCGGGGAGGTCGTCGAACCTGCGTACATACTCGAGGATGACGGAAAGAATTTCCGAGATTAGGGGACAGCGGTAGACGGATGTGGCCAGGGGGGGAGGGGGTTGTTGGCCGGTTGGGTTTAAAGAACTGTAGTCTGGAAAACCAGGGATTTGGAATTTTCGGGATGAGCTGGCACGAAGATGCTGTTGCGACTACTCACAAGGTGGGTTCTTTGGGGTGAGGCCGGTGAGGGGCCAACAAAACTTAGATGAATGCGTTGATTTTTGGTCAGGTTTTTCTTGTTTCTTAGTGTCAAACATGACCGTGGATATAGCTCGTTGGGAAGGATTTAGGAGCTGCGTCCGTGCGTCAGAGACTGGCGGTGGTGGGGTGGCCATGATCACGATTCAATAAGAATCTATGTATGTTCAGCGACTTTTTATCATTACCAGTACCATCTACACCATGACGAACACAAAACTAGCTCGAACGATAAACTTCCTATCTCGAAACTTCCAAGATAAGCTTAAACTATAGCCAAATACTAACGAGAAGCGCAGAATGTGGAGCAAGAGGCTCTGTGAAACAATAGGCTGTGGAGAGGTGTTGAGGGCGTTTTCTGACGTGCGTTACCTGCCTGGTTCAAACCTGCTACTGATTTACAATCTTCAGGTCTCCAACGACATTTGGACGAATGGAACGGCTGATATTATCGCGAAGATCGCCGTGTTCGCGATGTTCTGACGGTCTCGGATTGGTGTCGGATTGGTGTCGGATGGGGGCGAGCGTGCGCATGAGCAGGTGGGTGGGGTTTGTATCAAGCCTGTGTCCCATAGCATCACATAGCTATGATTATATTTGCTAGAAAGCCATAGAGTGGCATGTGAATGTGACCATAGGGGTAGTGCGGCAAATTTGGACACCCGATCGGGCATATCAAACTCGACACTGACGACGCAAGCTCACCAAAAAAATCTCGACATTTATAACTCCCTCTTCAGATCGAGTATTACAATGCCAGCATATCGACGATCCTTCAAGTTGAAATGCACTTGAGCGTGATAAGCGGAGTCGCCGAGAGCATCGCGTTGGTGACAGCTAGAAAACCAAATTTTAACTTCTGATGACGATTGGGCTGGGACTTTTTTTCCCCCGATCTTGCCCTAAGAGATGTACTGAGAACGCCACACACCTTGTAAGTTGTACCAAAACTCTCACAGTGGTTTACCTGACCAGCACTTGCGCCAGACTTTGAGGACACGGCACGGATCCTACGTCCGAGCCCCTGCGGAACATGTATTTTGATGCCTTCCCATCGCTTCCCCGCCTATCCTACCCCGCCAAACCATTTTCATCTTGACCTCCATCGTTGAACAATACTTCCTTTTTTGTTCCCGGTGGGAATCCACAGCAGTCACCGATCAAACCACAAAACGGGTTTGGCCGCACGGCGCTTATAGCACAGAATACAACCATCGCACGCTTCTTAATGGTATCGCCGATGTGGGTCCAGCTGTCTTCCGTGTCTCCATTCGTGCAGACAACAATCAGTTCCCCTTGATCATGAATCACGAATTCCTGTAAGCTGATCGTATGGATCGAACCTTTGGTATTTTCAAAGTGGGTTGGACCATCGTGTTTTTTCTGCTCTCTGGCTCCCCTCATTGACGGTCACACTGCGTTCGAAATACGTGCAACTGCCACTCGTGGATCCTTCTAATCCATCTTCCCTCAAGCAAACGTCGTGCACCACGGAATTCAGGAGGATGTCAAAGAAATACTCATGTACTCGGGAATTTTTATTGGGAGCATCGAAGATTCGAAGATGACGCGAGTACTGCGTGAGGTAAACGCATCAACCCTATCATATAGTCGTATAAATATGTCCTGATGCGACAATGCACAGGCTGCTGGAGGTCAAACACCTTGCTGTGAGGTTCCTAGAAATGAAGCTCAAGACCCATTCTAATGTAAATTAATTTCCAGACATTGTCATCGGGTGCTCCGTCATGTTCACAATTCAGTTGATTCGACCCCTGCGGCCTCTCAGATGCGGCCACAAGCACATTCTACCTCGAGATGAAGGGCTTATTGATCTATACGTATCAGCCCGGAGCCATGACCACCACTTCCAAGTTCAATGACTCATTCATCATATGGATATGCATTCGCCCATGCACCCTTCCTCAATCCTGTCTGGATTCTGTAAACACGGACGGGGACGGCTTCGTAGACTTCGCGAGTACGAACGTAGCCTCCAACTGTCCTGAACATTATCTCCGCTACTCAGCGGGACTATCCCCACGGCATCGGATTATTTAGTATGGCCGAACGTCGAATGGAAGATTCGTTGACGGATCTGATCTGTCTTCTTTTTCCGTTCGGGGTGGGTCTGTATTATGTATGTGGATCTTATGGCCGCCAACGCCACTTAATCAAACTGAAAGTTGCCACCCCAATTTCTCAACACCAAATCTGGTCTCGGCCTAGAAAGGTGTGCCTATTCTGTAAGATCTGGCACGTCTCACGGCTGTGGAAGCACTCAGTATTAGCCGAACATTGCCCGAGTCTGTTCTACAGGTACGCACGCAAGACTATTGGGCCCGCAGCCCTTCTTCAGGAGATGGCAAGTCAATATGTATAATCAAAGCCACGAAGATCTGGATCGAGGAATGGAACCTGTCATACATGATGAGTCGGGCCGACGTCATCACCTCTATCATAAGGTTCATCTTTACCGAACCCTGGCCACCACGAAAGTCGAGCAGTGTACAGCTCACCATTCAATCACCGAAGGCCGCGCATAGCTATTCTGTGTATGAGAAGTGAACGTTCTCACAAATATTTATATGGCCTGACGTTTCCCTCCATAGCCAATCGTGCAACTCAAGCCACCTCAAGCAGTCTTATCACTTACAGTGCCTCAAAAATGTATTGCACACTTTGAAAATACTTATATCACAATGAAAACACAATATTTCCCAAAGGTGTTAGTGTATGAAATGTAGCTAGATTAGTGGTCTACAAGATGTGCTAAATACCTAAATGAAATGATTGAGTGTGCTCAGTACAGAGCTAAAATATGATAGGGGGTACTTTTCAGCTCCTCAAAATAATCACTTTCAGATCTTGGCCACTGCAGAAGAAATGTAGTCCATACTAATCTAATCAAGATCCCAAAAAGAATTAGGGAGATCCTGTATTTGGTTCTTGAGATATAAAGCTTGCAACTTGCATGATATTAGCTAATTTACCCCAAATCATGCAAAACTCCTCAGGTTTCAAGCCTCATATCTCAAGAGCAAAACACAGGATCTCCCTAATTCTTTTTGGGATCTTGATTAGATTAGTATGGACTACATTTCTTCTGCAGTGGCCAAGATCTGAAAGTGATTATTTTGAGGAGCTGAAAAGTACCCCCTATCATATTTTAGCTCTGTACTGAGCACACTCAATCATTTCATTTAGGTATTTAGCACATCTTGTAGACCACTAATCTAGCTACATTTCATACACTAACACCTTTGGGAAATATTGTGTTTTCATTGTGATATAAGTATTTTCAAAGTGTGCAATACATTTTTGAGGCACTGTATATCTTTCACCCCATGTCTTCCTTCCGACTCGCGAACCTATGTGTCACGTTCCTTGCAGGAGGCTACATCTTCCCCATTGCAATTGGTATTGGTAAGTAAGTCAGACCGTTCTAGATAACAATTTCCCTGACATTCTCAGTCCTTCTTGCGTTTTTTGCAGCTAGATTTTTGCCACGGAGATGGGTCCCTGTTGATGGTCGAGCTCGTCGTCCACAACGCATGGGTACGTATCTTGCCATACTCTCCTCACAAATTGTATATATTGATGAGGTAATGCAAGGTCAAATCCGCCACACGAATGCGCCCGTGGCAACTTGATGCGGTATCGTTTGTGATGTTCAAGTTGGGTTTGAATTCCCGGGGAGATCGCAAAGTTCCGGAGAAGCGGTGATAAGCGCAGCTCATATACCCAGATTCAAATGCGTTTTCGATGGAGAAAATACTAAACGCAGTATGGCTGCGGCGGTGGGGTGCCCTGCATGACATAGTACAGTGCCACTAAATGCGGTGCAATTTACAGTTCTTTTTTGTCTTCGCATTGCAGCCATGAACAGTATGACACACTCCCTGGCAAGGGACCGACCACACGTCCCCGCACCGTGCACAATAGCAGTATGACATTGCATTGACGCATGGATCAAGTGTTCTCGGCCGCTAGACTTGTCAATGTCAACTTTGCAATGGCTCGTACTATGAATAATGATAATGATAATGATCAAGATGATGAGTTTCATAGACCCACTGAGCATCCAGTCTTAGAGGTGGCGGATATATTCAGGCTGACTCGGAGCAGCATATGCCAGTGGTTCATCAAGTCTCCAAGTTGTGGCCTGCCCGTGGATTGAGCAAGACAAACCTCAGGCTGTCGATGCACCCGGGACGAAAAAGAAGATATCTTCGTTGCCGACAGTCTAAGAATAGGTAGGAGGAGAACTTGCCACTGTTGGGTGGAATATCGGCCCGGGATGTGTCATTACTGGAAATAAAACCCAATCCGCCGCCTCAGGAGGGCTATGACGGAGTTGCCTCAGGTTTCGGCGTGTCACTAACCACAATCCACCAGATCCGACCGCGATCGCTCTGTGTGACGGTTCAAATGTTCAATCCCTGGCAGGGATCCGAGTCCGATTTCGTAGATCCGACGGCTTCGTCGTCATTTAGAAATTAGAACATTCCTTTCTTTCTTGTGGATAAACTTGAACAGGGCAAACTACGCTCTTCTTCATTCCCGGCTACAATGTACCGCCGGGCTCTACTGGCCGTGCCGAGGTGGTGGAATCTCGGGACCCCGCCGGTCATCTTATATTGTCCCGCCGTCGTACTACAACTTGAATACTTGTATCCGGACAGCAATGGTTACACTTTTTACCCATATGATCATGATCCACCCAGTCATTTACGAGGGATGGCTTGACGATCTGCTGACGCCTCTGTCACACAAGCCGCTGCTACCACAGGCCAGCTGAGCCAATCATGATGATCGGAAGGTCAAGATTCGCACGCCGAGGTGTGTTGGGGGTAGTACGCGCAAAACTACTTTACTGTCGACTGTAAGGGGAGGGGAAACTGGGACGGATCTTCTCCAGATGAATTGTTCCATCACCAGAGGTCTACAGCACTAGATCTGGGGTTGTATCCTACTTGCGTCGTGATTCGCTAACTCTCAGTACCGTGATGTATTAATAGCAGTAAGATTTCCCACTACGTAAAGTCAATCCAAGGCTTTGAAACCAGATTCATCATGGTCAGCACAATATTATGGCAAATGCACCAACATTATCCGAGCCAGGCTGATGCAGAGTCAAACTTTACGTCGGAGTTGCGCGCGGAAGTCGTGGAACCTCAAAAACACGGTATCACCAAGCTTTATTATCATTTGCGGCGTGCGCGAGAATTCTTAGCAAGATGTAATCTATTCGATTCTATTGGTGTGTCCTACGCAGTTCCGCAGACGCAGCCGCATGAATGTAGATGGGAACTGCGCTCAGGATGAATCATCGAATCATTTTGGACTGCCTCACGGCCAATTGGCAGTGCTTCGGATTTCAAACACAGCCGCGAGCCCCGACCCCAACGTTTTCATCTACACCCCGGGTTTACTTCGCACTGGCAGCGATCCGGGTTGTCCTAGATCCGACAGGTCTGCGGTGGACTTGCCACTCTCAAGGCTATCAAAATTTCGAACGCAATAAATCCGGGTCAAACGCGTATTCGTATCCGAGTTTTCCCGTCGCCGAGCCGAACGGAGGACGGGATGGAGGCACTATGCGCAGGGCCCGGCGGTAGGACTCGTATCCTTTAATTGTCTAATATGTTATAAAGCGATTCGTGCGTGAGCGATCGTTACTCCGCAACCCCATACTCCTTCACATGTGATGCGTCCCGGCACGTTGCCCACCTCATCTTATGAGCCTGGTCTTCTCCTCGCATCTCTTAGCACGTCCGTGCCCTCGTCGACTTTAAACCCGCCACCACCACCTCAGGCACCTGCCGGTCCATCAACTGGAGCCCTCCAGCCTCTTACCATTCTTGGGATGGTCGTCGGCTTGGGTGGGTGTCGTTATGTCCCTTGCAGACTGTCTCGTGAATGACAAGATTCGATCCGCAACCCCGCAGTGTGCTTCGTTCTTCTTATATTCACGGCCTTATGCATATCCAGGCTCGCCTGCCTTCGTCCACAACGTACGCACTCCACCATGTGTTCCGGTCCTATGACGTCTTAGTTGTTCCCCAAACATAGGTCGCACCGTTCGCTATCCCAACCAAAATATAAACAGACCTCGTCTCCGTCCTATCCGCCACGCGGAGTCGACGATTTACCCTGATTTCCAGACCACCTACGATGCCCTTCCGCCGTATTGGGGACCCAGCCTTCCCACATATCACGAAGCTATGCAACACCCCCCCGGTCTACAGCCATTACACCCTCCCCCAAGAGCTGTTCACGCTGCGACGCGTATACCCTAGACCAGTTCTCTTTACGATCCTGACGACCATTACACGACACTTTGAAGCGAGTAGCCATTCCCTTGGACCCTCTCCCTTTTGTTTGTCTACATGGACTGCCGACGATTCTTTTTCGTCGGCACGATACCACTTTTGCGTTATGTATACTTGAAGACGATCTAACACGGCACGAGCTGCTTTGTTGACGAGAGATTTGCTTGTTGTATCTATACCTCGAACAAAACACGACCTTTACGAGCTAGACGTGGTAGATTGCAGATGCGGAACATGATCATGTAGTGTAGCTTTCGAAGTTAGCTCTGTAAATTATATTTTTCGACTTACCTCTGTCAAAGTTCTAAGATTGAGGAGAGAATCGTCAAACGAGCGAGGACGCACTCAATCAAGTAGTGTGTTGTTTACAGAGCAAAAAGTGAACAGCGTCATCAAGCTACAGAGAATCTGTTGGTCGTGTATAAGGAGTCCACGAACGAGAGTAATTGGTGTATGCGGGTGGTAGCTCGTAAACGAGTGGGTGGAGTAGGAAAGTATCCGGTAAAATGAACATACCCATATGCGACGAGTCCTTGCCAAGAAATCCATCAAATGTACCAACAAGGAGTAACGACAACAATCACAATGGGAGAATTGTGCAACGAGAAAAGAATAGGTCCAGAAAAAAAGTTAGGATTAGCACGATAGAGGTAGAAATAAGTATCCAAATAATATCGGCGAGCGAAACATTCCAAGGGGACCACTTTTCATGCGCTGGTTATGGACAACTCGATGGGGCATGCCCCAGAACTCACCGACGCAGACGCCGTAGTCGTCGAGAGTAGTCCTTGGATGCTCATGGTCAAGATGATCTCGAAGCCTACACCTGAGCATGAAGGTTACATATTAGACTTTGAGCGAAAGGAAACGGAAGGAGGGTAAAACGCACCTGGCCTGACTCCATCTGTGTATGTCCCTGGATTTTTGCACGCATTATACCATGCTACCCAGGTGGGATCTGTGTCATTTGACGCGACATATGAAAAGTTGAGAGGTATTGAAATGATAGGGTATGAGTTCGCAGGAAGTGTTGCTTTCCCAAAGTAGCCGGATCCGATCTGGAAATTACTGGAGGGATACCATACTTGAGCGTCGACGTGATTGAGAACAAGGGGGATGATATTGCTAGACGTGTCCATTTGAATCTCGGCCATGGCTGGGAAGGAAAAGTTGGCCGGGGAACGTGAGAACTCCGTGGGTATCGATGCATTGAAGTTGCCAGTAGCACCGACTAGCGGGGAATTGCTGTAGAATGAAACTCCAGGTACACGAGGGATGGTAATAGCAAGTACGATTGCAATACTATCGATGTGAGGTATTCCAGCGCGGTATAAGTACGAGGCCAACGACAGGGTTGAGAAGAGATGGTACTTACATTGCACACCACGCGAAAATGAAGAACACAAGAAACTTCTTGGTGAACCATTTGGTACCGCAAAGACCTATTTCGCCTCTGTTCCAAGCTCTCCACTGTGCACGACGCTCGTCGCTCTTCAGTTCTCTTCTTCCTGATCGGGTCATCTTTTTCATCTCTGAACGCTCCCATTCAGGCCCAAGAGCAGGGACTGTGACCAGTTCAACTTGCGCCAGCGAACTATCGTTATCACCACCTTCTGCTTTGCTGGCGGCAACAGACATTGTGGGTGGTAACTGGTGATAACTTTTCCCGTGGTATACACATGAACGAAGATGCACAAAACGCAAGCATCGACCACTTACGCAGGTTCCGTATGTTTTCCGATACCGAACGTAGAGCTGTACTTCGGACCCGTGTTGTTGAAATCCGCAAAGACGTCCCAGTTATCTTGTTGTCCTGCCTCTTCTTCTTCGTCACGACCACCTTTGAGTGGCTCTTGTCTGCCAGCGGCGAAAAAGGATGAAGCATTATAGCCTGCGGACTGAGTATTGAGGAGATCTTGCGACGTTCGAGATTGGCGATCAGCGTAGAAGGAGGACTGAGACTCTGCACGGGGCCGAGCAGCGCCGCGAGGAAGGATGTTACTCTGGCCAGCTGGCGTTGGTACGTCGTTCAGGACATCTATCGACCTGCGTGCGCCATAGAAAGAAGAAACAGTGGATTTTCTGTCGTATTCCATGCGGGCGGGTGGTCGTTTCTACTAGAGGAACTGGAAAGCGCTGGTTGGTGGGAAGACAACTTGGCGTGGGTTTCGGGTTAGGGTTTGTATCTTGGGCTGAAACCCGACAAATCACAAAATTAGGTTGATTTTCAATGCAAAAATCGTACTTGGACGTATCGAGCGCGCCCGTCGAGATTATCACCGACGGAGAATATTTCTGATGATTTTTCGTCCCTACTGGTCACTGGCAACGAAGCTAGCCGTCACTGATACATTGACACGGCCAATAGCGAGATCATGTGACAGTGAGATGCGATTGGCTGAGTGTGGGATCACCTTCGCAGTGACATGGGGAAATCCGGTTGATCGGAACGATGGTGTGAGGGGATTGTGATTGGTTCAGTGACAGAGTTTATTGGTCACGTGGTCCCGTGACTACATTTGTAAGTAATTTCTATTCGCGCGTTACGTGACGGTCCGTCAATAAATGTTCATCCAGTGCCTGCACTGATCTTTCTCCGGCATCCTGTTTTCTCGCACCTGGACCCTTACAAAAGCCCTCCGGGCATCCTTGTTTCCAGCAGCATCTACTTCTCTTCTCGTCCTCAAGAAAGACCCCTCTCGATCTCGAAATCTGTCTCTCATGGCACCTCTCACAAACGGAACTGTGCCAAGAAGCACGAAAAAGCATTCTAAAGTCGTGCGTCTCCTGCTCGGCTCCGGAGTGTATTTTTCTGCTCACTCTGTGACCATGTCTAGATCATCATTGGCTCTGGTCCCGCTGGGCACACCGCAGCCATCTATCTTGCTCGCGCCAACCTCAACCCTGTTTTGTTTGAGGGTTTCATGGCAAATGGTTTCGCGGCCGGTGGTCAGCTTACCACGACGACTGAAAGTGTGTCAACACATCTCGCCTCCCGGTGTGCTTCCCTCACGTTTTGTGCCCTCTTCCAGTTGAGAACTATCCTGGTTTTCCCACCGGGATCATGGGCCCTGAACTCATGGACAAATTTCGTGGCCAGTCGATACGGTTTGGGACGGATGTCATAACGGAAACCGTATCAAAGATCGACTTATCTGCTCGCCCTTTCCGATACTGGCGCGAAGACCAGGAAAACGAACCACCCGAGACCGCGGATGCTGTCATCATTGCAACTGGTGCAAGCGCAAAACGGCTTGGCCTCAAGGGTGAGGAGATGTACTGGCAAAGTGGAATCAGTGCTTGTGCCGTCTGCGACGGTGCAGTCCCAATATTCAGGTGAATTAGAGCATAGCATCTTGGCTGTGCCGTATATCTAACGTTTATGTGATGTCTTATGAAAGGAACAAATTCCTTGCCGTCATTGGAGGTGGAGACTCTGCGGCGGAGGAAGCCACCTGTAAGCAGCGAATGATCTGTTTCAGCACCATCTTGATAACGATTGGTCTAGACCTTACAAAATATGGGGCACATGTCTACGTCCTGGTGCGCAGAGGGGAACTCCGCGCTTCCAAAATCATGGCCAAGCGTTTGATGAACAATCCCAAGATTGTACGCACAGCTGGTTTAGATGTCTCATAACCTGTTTCGCTGACAGTTGCATGGGTTATTCCGTTTCATGCGTGTAGACTGTTCTTTGGAACACGGTTGCTACCGAGTGCCAAGGAGACGGCGACCTTCTTACCAATCTCCGCATTAGGAACGTGCTCACGGGCGAGGAAAAAGACCTTCCAGTCAACGGTCTTTTCTATGCCGTTGGACACGAACCTGCTACCGGACTGGTCCGCAGCCAATTGCACACAGACGAAGATGGCTACATTGTCACCGTGCCCGGTACAACACAAACCAGCGTCAAGGGTGTCTTTGCGGCCGGCGATGTCCAGGATAAACGGTACAGGCAGGCTATCACGAGTGCAGGCAGTGGTTGCATGGCTGCGTTGGAAGTCGAACGGCTCCTTGCAGAGGAAGAAGAAGGAATCGAGTGAATCAGCAAACTAGATTATTGCAGTGTTTTGTCCGTTTTATACCGTTCGCACAATTTTCTCGGCATTCATCATGGATACTAAGTATGTACTACACATTGGAATTCCCCATCATCCAACCACCGGCCAGGGCCCAATAACACGATTACTGTACGAAACACCAATTAGAGTCCTTCTGCTTCTGCTCTTTCTTAGCGCTTCCCGCTTCTTCCCTCCTCTCGTCTTTCTTCCTACCATCTTGTTTTTGCGTCATGCTGTTCTGCTTTTCTCGCTCGTTCTTTCGGGTCTCTTGAGGTCCGCGCTGTTTCATACCACGTTCATGCTCTTGCCTGTGGTTGTCTTTCTTCTCGCGTTCCTGTCTATCGTCTCTTCCCCCCTGCTCATACCTCAGCCTCTCGGGCTCCCCTTTTTGTGGCTCGGGTTCGGCAGCGAGCTGCTCACGGGTTTGTGTCAGGTTGTTGGCTTCTGCAGGTTCGCGAGCCCTGAATTCCCGTTCAAGCAACTGCGCATTGCGTTCAGCGATCGCCTTCTGCTTTGCAAAGTCTTTCTTGTATCGCCGGTTTTCGTTCTCAAGTCGCGAATTCTCCACCGCAAAATTCGTCACCATTTGCTCAAGACCCACCCGAATCCGCTCTATCTTCTCCCTGGCCTGCCTTGCCTCTTCCTGGAGTATCTCCCTTGTCTCTTCGTCTTCCGCAAGCCTTGCTCCCTCTATTCCTAGGCATAAGTCTTCCAGCGCCTGAGCGTGACGTTCACCCTGTTCTTTCAACTCTTGCATAATGTCGGCCCCGGCAGTGGTGTGGGCGAGATCCTTCTCCTGGTTCACCATTTCATCTTGGATAAGAAGTGTCGTTGGCTTGCGGTCGAACAAGTGGTGAAGGATTGCGTGTGCTGACGCCTGCGATCCATCATGGCGAAGCATCCGAGCGCCCCTATCAAGTGCTGGCTTGAAAAATTTATCCTTACTCGAGAGCTCGCGTTCTCTTGCTTCTCCGTCTTCCAGATTCACTTTCGACCACATGTTGGTCACAAGGAGGACGTTGCTGAGACCAGCGTCTCCACAGAGATTGCGAAAGATGTGAAAGTTCCTCCTCGATGGACCTCCCATCTTGTTATCGGAGATGCGGTGGATATACACCAGGCCAGCGAGTCTGGCTCCTTGGCTATACCTGGGTACAAATGTACGATGACTGGTGCGTCGTCTAGACGATAGGCGTGTGCTTACGATCTGGACAGGTAGTCTGTTATCAGCTTGAGGATGTCGGTGTCACTCCGCGTGGTGTCGTCAAACCCCGGAGTATCAATTAACGTGACGGTCCGCCCATCGAGGAAAAATGTGGATTTCATCACATCCACGGTGCAGCTCTCGAGGGAATCGCTGACAGGTAAGTTCGACCCACTTGCGACATTGATGAACTGGCAAAATTTACTCGGTCACAATGTCGCATTCTCTGGCGAAACTACATACGGTGGATTTTCCACTGCCGGTTGCTCCCATGACACTGGACGGAAAGCACTTAGAGAAGGCACTTTTGAAGAACGACAACCAGCGTACGCAATCCTGATCTTTTCCTCGCCAAGCGCCATCGATGTCAGGGTTACTGAATGCGTCGATACTGAAAATCGTGGTGGGGTCTAGCACAGGGATTTCGAGCGACTAGTCCTAAGGCTGGTCGAGCGTCCTGCCACCTTTTATTGTTTGGGGTCATTGCCCGCGCGCACACCCCATGTTATAGAATGTATGCCATGTGGCTCGATCCCTTTTATTCCACCTTCCTCTTATAGCAGGGTTCGGTGCTGCCTTGGCACGAGGTTTCTGCGTTGTTTTGGATCATAATGCTGATTTTAAGGGGACCAGCCGCCATCCGAGTCGGTACTTCCGCAGCATGTCGTTGGTCGAAAGGCAACGCTGGAATGAATTGCTGCCCTCGCCACGATGGATTTTTTTCCCCTCTAGATCTAATGCTCGGAGCCGACTTTTGGACGGTCGCCGCTATGGTCCGTGCACTACTCTCGATGAACTGCAACCAATGTTCATTTCTGATCGGTGTTCTGGCAAATTGAAATCCGCGTTGTCCCACTATTAATTAAATGGATTGGAACCTTTCCACCTGGCTTGGGACAAGAGATATTCGAGCCAGACTACTGCGGTGGACATTGGGTGGCGGATTCGCATAGCGCGGAATTCGGAAGCGGGGCTCTCGACCTTCGAACACAGCATGGCAATGTGCAAATGAAGACCACATCCCCTGGATTGTATGATGGATTTTAAGTAAACAGACCAGACTCGAGCAAGCAAGTCGACCCATCTGCATTCCTAACGCCTAACGGGACTGCGCCCCGCGCCTTCCAGTACAGTAACACATGATGATGTCGCACATCTTCTGCCGGATCTCCGGTCAGCCTGGACCTCACGATCAGGTTTAATTCACTGAAGCCACGCCCAAAGATGCCAGGTCTTCTACGCAAGGCAAGGCAATGTGATGCACCACGTCGCCGTTAACACGCAGCAGAGGAGTGGTTCCAAGGCCTCATTTAACGTTCACCTTGGTCCACCTCCAACGTCGCTATCGATTCACCATGGGTCAGATTATTTCGGCCATTATGCAGTGTATTTCTGCACTTTTTGCTCTGATGGGAGGGCGAAGAGCAGGGAGTGTGAGGTTGTCAGACCACGACGAGGAATCGGGTGTCTTGACTCCGTCCGTAGCTCATGCCACTGGTCCGGAACGTCCAAAACCTATCTACATTGCGTATGTGGACATCACTTATGCTTGTCGCGCCGCAATTCTTATCGTCGCACAAGGGTCATGGGCCCTACTGGGAGTGGGAAAACGACGGTCCGCTCTAATTCACCTACCCGATGAACCACATTCTCACAAAGTGTTGATAGTTCGTCAACTTGGTATCGGGATCTTCACTCGGCGTAGGGCGAGGATTGGAGAGCTGCACCTCCGAAGTCCAAGCATCGCCTCCGTTCAGCATCGGCGAGAAACAAGTAATTTTGGTCGATACGCCAGGTTTTGGTGACACTACCTTGACCGACAGCGACATTTGGAAGATTATAGCTGCGTCCGTTGTCACCACGTAAGTATATCACTACCTCATTGTCGTCAGTCTAAGGTCGTGGTCCTACCACCACAGCCACAAGGAAGGTATACACTTCTCGGGTGTCATTTACATGCAAAGAATATCCGACGTAAAGGTATCTGGTTCGGCCCGACAAAGCTTTAGAATGTTCCAGGAGCTCTGCGGAGAAGAAACGTACCCGAAGCGTCGTCCTCGTCACGGGCATGTGGGATACGGTCACAATGGAAGTCGGCATCTCGAGAGACCGGGAACTCGCGACCAAGGACATTTTCTTCAAACCTGTCCTCGCAAAAGGTGCACGAATGATGCGTCACAATAACACGCGCGATTCCGCACTCAAGATCATTGGCACGCTCGTGGATAAACCCCCTATCGTTCTCCGAATCCAGCAGGAGTTGGGCGGTGGTGTGGATATCATGCAAACGTCCGTGTACAGGCAGATACGTGAGCTCATGGGAGAACTGGTCGTTCAGTGTCAGAAGAAGCTGGATAGTTTAATGGAGGAGATGGCGGACGCTGAGCGGGACGGAGACGAGGAGACGCGAGAAGAACTCGAGGACGAAGTCCAGACCTGCCAAGGCGGAGCTGCAAGAAGCTCAGAACAAGGTATCAGGGCTTGCGAGTGAGTACGAGGCGGAATTGCGCAGGGTCGAGGAGCTGTTGCATAGGCGAAGAAGGGGTATATAACACGTACACGCAGTAGGCCAATGCCATAGATTTTGACTGTTGTGCCAGTACGTACTTGGAAGGCTACTTGGATTTGTAACGGAAGACGTGGGAATTGAAATATTGAAATTCTGCACGGTGTCCATGCCGGCACCTTAGAATCGTTTTGCAACCAGCCACACTCAGCATTCGCGCCAGCCCACTGCGTAGTATCGAGCGACATTATTTCTCTATGGATTCCGCAGAACGGAACAACAGGTTACTGATGAGGCTCCTCCGAAGGTCTGAGGCTATGATGGGTTCATTTCGATCTCCGGTGCAAACAGCACGGACGCCGCACGTCACTCCTATAGAGCACTGATCAGACAATATTACTGAGGTGGACAACAGCGCCTCGCCTAGGTATCACGGTGATATAAGGGGGACTTGTACCCTCCTTCCCAGGATTTCGTTCAGTCACCCCAGTAGTGTCCTCGAGCCTTTTGAACTTCCTGACTAAGCGGAAGCATCATGGCCACCGTTCCCGCGCAAGCTGTAGCGATTGCGTACGCTGTAGTCTCTCAGCCTGCTTGACGCTGTCCTGAATTTGCATCCAGGGTCATAGGAGTTACCGGAAGTGGGAAATCAAGCGTGGGTAACGAGTCTCTTTGAATGAATATTGTACCGGACGGGCTGACCAAGAAACGTTTCATCAACTAGTTTATTAATCTAGCTAGCGGATCAAACCTGCCTGCCTGCCAGTCGCGCGGAAGCTGCACCACCGCACTGGAATCATCGACATTCTCCCTTGATGGGCGGGCCGTCACGTTGATTGACACTCCGGGTTTCGATGACACTACCCCAAATGTACTGCACGTCCTCAAGCTGATCAGCGAGCACATTGCTGGGTTGTAAGTGAAACGTAGGTCTTAGTATACATGATGTCTCCAACGCATCCTGCCTCCAGGTACCGTCAAGGGGTCAAATACGCAGGGGTCATATACATGCACTGCACGACTGAAGATCGTATCGGTGTTGGTCCATCAAGGCAAAACTTTTACACATTTCGCAAATTCTGTGGTGATAGCAGTCTCAGAAACATCATCATCGTGGCCAACAAGTGGTCTGGCCCCAGTGACGACGATGGAAAAGAGCTAGGGTCGGCTGACAAGGACGAGTTTTTCAGACCCGCAGTGGACGAGGGGGCGCGGATGCTTAGCCACGACGGCTCGCAGGCGTCTGCGCATGCGATCATTCGTCATTTGATCGATCGGGAGTCCACAGCTCCTCGTGTCCGAGGACACTCGTCCATTCGGAAAACGGATCATGCCTCCCCCACCGCAGGCATCGGCGTCGTGCGCCAACTAAGTGGTCAGGTTGAACATCACACCAAAACATTCGGCGAGCTGTGTCAAAGGATAAGCACGGCAACACTTGCGGAGGACAAGGAATCCAAGGAAACACTGGAGGAAGAGGCTCAAACCTCGCTGGAGGAGATAGAGCGCATTCGGCGCGATCTCGAGCATATGGTGACTGAGATCGCGACAGAAAACTCACGACTCGAGGATGAGAATCGGCGGTACATGCACGATTTCTCGACTCAGAGGGTGGAATCCGAACTCAGGGTACGGCAGCTGGGGGAGGCACGCAGGGCTCGAGAGCTAGCAGAGGCTGAGAGATGCCGAGCTGAAGCAGAGCTGGCCGAGGAACGCGCGCTGCGGGAACGCGAGAATGTGGAGAGGGAGAGTCGGAAGGAACATGGGGGACAAAGGTATGGCAAACTTGTCACGTGTGGTGCCTTGGTCTTTGCTTTGATTTGCGTATCTCGATTCGTGTTTGATAGTCCCGCCTGCCTTCTAACTGCTATTTATGCACCATACCTTTCCGCGTTGAATTTACTCTGATAGTACTTTGTTTCCATATTTATTACAAGTTATTTAGTCGACTGTTTAGCTGAATGTTATTCTCTTGTCTGTAGGTCAGATCTAACCTCAGGGTACCACCAAGAAGCTACCTTCGACGTCACCACACTCGAGTAACACATCCAGACCGGAAGGATCATACCGACTCGTTCCAACTTCTGGGCCTCTAGGGTTCAAAGGCTATGAGTTGGCCACTTCCACCCTCTCTACAGCGTGGAGTCCTCATGTGCCTCTTTACTAGCAAGTGCCGATCGGTAATATTAAAGGAAGTGGAGACAGTGCCTCGCTGTGCGCCCAAATGCCACAGCAATGCGATTAATGTGAATGGGTGCCAAGTATCCTCGGGCAAGTTCGATCCTCGGATTTATCAAATGAACAGAGTGGCTTGTGGCCCGTATCATGGTCTGCTGGAACGTAAAGTGAACTACAGAGAATTTCAGAAAAGCACATCTATTGATGTCATAACCTGCAGCCGTCAGGGTGTCACCCTTCCGACTCACTCGCAGTCTTGGAGTCACAGAAGGTATCGCAATGGCACATTTGTCACCTGATCGATCGATCGATCAAGGTCCCAAAATTCTTCCCTTCAAACTAAGAATGCCAACCCGAGAAGAGATTGGTGTGCACACACCGCGTCTGCAGAACTTGTTGGAAATGTCGCAGAAATGTAGGTGGGTAAAGGGGCTATACCAAGTGATATATTTTTATTTATTTATTTATTTTAGATCATATTAATTTTACAGGCCTCAACGAAAAGAACGTTACCTTCGGGATGCCTGCTACGGAAGATTGGGCGGAGAGGGTTATGTAAGATTGGGGTTTACCAACCCCGCGCCCACCCTTTAAATTCGCAAGTATGTACGCTACGCCACCTCTGATGAACCTTGTTTCAAGCTGTGGAGACCTAGCCTTTTCCAACACAATTGCGATCACATGGCAATACTGGGCTGGCGGTCAAACACAGGACTCAAACACATCTCCCTTTATGCAAGTGCACTGTTTTGACTCGTAAGTCCGCATGTCGTCGGACGGTAAAACACCCGCTGTCTTCACAATGCCTGCTCAATCTATGTTTACTTCCACCATTCCCTGTAGCACTGCAATCCTCTGGGTCGCCACGTCTTCTAAATCAAATCAAATTCCGCTGATGGGCCAAGATAGGCAGCTCTTGATCTCGGTGCGTAATGCCAACTCAACTTACGTTATCGAGAGAAGTGGCCATATCAACTTATCAACTTGGCTAGCGCTGTGCGTTCAACTCTCACTCGATTAAATGGTTTCGACCAACTACCAAAACCTCTCAAAACGGTCCTCAAACGAGGGTCATTTTCTATTTGAGATTTCCCATTCTCTCATCAAGCAAACACATGAAGAGCTTCTTTTGAATCGGTATGGAGCCAACTTAAACTCTCCACTTATAAATGGAAAGATCGGTTTTAGTAAGCCAGGCTGCATAGGATTGAGTTGAACCCATATACGTGCTGATCTGGTTCCACGACAATTTACAGATCACATAAAGATGTACCTCAGTGAAACTTGTACGACGGAGAATCGTTGCCATCATGACCACTCTCACTCCTGCATACATCCAATTCCTCACCCAGCAGTCGATAATAAAGGTATGGCAGTGTATGGTGGTAATCCTGGGATGCAAGCTCAATGTCATCCTAGTATTGTAGAGGTATAGCACTACCCTCATACTCTCGTATGCATTTAATTTTCGATATACCTCCCAGTTGCTCCAATGTCGATATGGGTATGCATTTTCCTTCACTACACCTCAGATGTTCTGATAAATGGAATAGATGTTCGATTACCTCCTCACTTTTGACGAAGAAGTACAGCCTGATGACCAACAAAAGAAGCTGGGGGATTACACATCTGTTGTATATTCTTACCCGATATTTTCCTATGATAGGGTCTTCGTGTGTGATATACGGTGTGTTTACTTCTGCGCTCTCTTCAAATTCTAGAAGTTTGAAGTTATCTTCTAGACGGGAATGCTGATTGCTCAGCCGAACGCAGCGGTAGGTCATATCTTTCATCATGTAGTCCGAGCGTTCACGCACAATATTAATAGTGTATTACTCTCTACAGAATTGCAGAAGGTGAGTAAACGTGAATTGACAGTGATAAACAGTGCCAGGACGTGCTTTATTCCAGTCGCGTTATTTTTTTCCATGCTCGCTGCTGAGGGTACGTTCAGAACTTTATCACCATGAGGTGATGTGTAAACTTAAAACTATACCCAAAGGACTGCTCTTGATTCGAACTGTGGCATTATGGAATCACAGAAGGATCATCTGTGTCTCCCTTTCTATTCTTTACGGCGTGAGTTATCAGAGGAATTAGAAAGAGACATGTGGCTTGATCCATTCTGATCTGTTAGATCGTCGGTATGGCAATGTTCGCCTGTTCTGTCACAATGATTTCTCGCAAGTTCAAAGATATCTGTGCTATAACAACCTCGCCGCTTACCACTGCCAGCGACGCTACCCTTAGTTTCGTCACCGCTGGGATGTTCTCGAGTGCTGCGTTCTTCGAACTTGGTAAGTGCTTAATTCTAGGTCATTTTTTCTAGTCGCCGTAGATCTCATAACTCCGACAGTTGTACTCGCTCTGACCCTCCGACATGCGCATATGTTGCGTCAGTCAGGGCTCGGGAGGGGCAAAGTCGTGTCCGCTGTCACTCGGGGCAACATAGTATATACCTTGGTGATCTTCTGTGGGTGAATCATCCTAAGTGTATATGTTGCATTTATTTAACGGTGGGATGGATACCCCAGTGACCTCGGTCGCCAGTATCACTTTCTTTGTCTTGCCAGTCAGTTCAGATATTTTATCTCATTTAGTTGCCTTCGACGCTGATAACTAAAACGCATTGTTATCATAAGCTCGAAGAGGGTTTGAACGGTCTGCTTACAACGTAGGTTTTCGCAATCTGAACCATTTTGCGCGCCCAAGGATATTGACATCCAGATGTGATCTACACATTTAGTTTCCAGGGCGTTTTGCATGGAGTCGTGGCTTCTCGTGTTCTCTTCGACCTACAAGATGCACTTCACAAGCAAGAAGACATCGATGGCGCGTGCTCAATGTCTCTCATACAATTCGCCATGGGACCTCTGAGGAGCATGCCACGAAGCGTCGACCTGTCGTCGGTTCCCGCATAAGATGGGTATGTGAGTACATGTGGATACTTGTCAGACAATTCTTTTCGTGTAACTCCAGCCTTCCAGCTTCAAGGATCAATCGTATATTATAATGGATTGTCAAAATGAATTGGTGGTATTATCCTAAAATTGTTTACACAATCATCGTTACATTCATCTGTGATCATTGATCGAGTTATGAAGTTCGTCAGCGGGCATGCTACCCATAGAGGAAAGGGGGAGGTTCCTATACTACACACACCATACGCATAGCATTGGGGAGTTCATGTCGTAGGATACGTGTCTCTGATGCGTTTGTTGACATACTCTCCAGCGGTGATGGAGTCATGTTTCGCTGGTCGATCTGCAGACACACAACTTGGTATGGGCTGCAAAGCCATGTATATTAAGTATGCTACCTATCGTTCCATAAAGATCACGTACCTCGATTTTCACATGGTAATCTACACCAAAAAACATGGGAAATGAGTATCGTTCCTTTCCGCTCCTGTTTACAGCTCGGTGAACAGTGGACTTGAAAACATCGTCTGGAAAACAAGGCATTCAATATCATTGCTTGGTGACTTGAAGGAAGGGTGCACTCACTCGTCCACATTTCAAGTTCGTCGCCGACGCTAAGAAAGGTCATGAATACACACTTGACAGAGCCCAGAAACAATAGCGCACTTGATGACCAATGTATCCTCGATAGCGGGGATGTCAACCCACTGTTTTTCAGAGTTCATGACTTGAAGCGATTCTATCCCGGGTTGTTGCCAGAGAATAGTGAAACACTGAGAAATATGAGTCAATCTCCATCGAAAAGCCAACGCGGGCTCTGACCTCGAAGCTACAAACGAAAATAAGTAAGTAGAAAAGCAGGCGAGAACCACTGATTACTCTGTGTGGGCCCCGACACCGGGGGTATTGTCGATTTCAAGATGTCCGTCCGAGTCCTGTGATGGATAATGCATTATCCTCATCATTGGCGTGGTATTCTGTGTCTAAAAACACGTGGGTTTGCTCGCAAAGCAGTTGTGCGTGGGCTGAGTTACCTTGTCATTCAAAAAACTCTCAGGCAATTCGAGAGCTAGAGCGAACAACTTGAACAACATTTCACCAACTTTTGCCCCCGCATGACTGAGAACAAATTTTGTAAGTCAACCCGGGCCATTTGAGCAGAGAGACGTACTAGTAATTCAAGCATGCCTCTCTGAATCCTGGACAATCGTCAGATGGCCATACATTTGGGCCCATCTTCACACCATCCTCTTTCGTTCTTCGGTCGTGTTCTATTCCCTCGATTCCTTCCCATCCGATAATGAATGCCTCATAAAAGAGGCCGTGATCCTTATTGGCTGGATCCATGGTCGAGTCAAGAGGTGCACTGTAACCTCTGAGGTTGTCGACAGTCTCATGGTGTATCTTTGTGCGTTCGAACTATTCAACTCGGGGCGAGAAAATGTAGAATCATTCTCACCTTCATTTTCGTCTCCATCGGAAGATCGAAGTACGTCTTTACCGCATCAAGGACGTTATCCAAGCACAACTGGGGAATTCCATGGTTCTTTACTACGAATAAAGGTACGGTGAGGCGAACGAATCGATCTCTGCTAAAGCCCGCATACCGCAGAAGAATCCCGATCTCATGCATGCATCTCGGATCTCGTGTGCGGTAGTCAACCTTCCTTCTGGCGTCCCACACTTGCTCAGGTCTCTGCCGAAGGTGGTCAGGAAGGCACATCTAGCGATAACTCGACTCCCAGTGATTGCTATCTCACATGATCGGGATTCTGGAGAACGCACCGTCTACGCCGACTGCATTCTTTGCCAAAGACATAATGCCGATCGATTCGATGGCTACTAGCTACATACCTCAGCAAGCTGAGCAACAGAAAAGAAACAAGGTGACGACGCTGCCTGCTAAGAAGTCCAACACAGAACAGCCATCAGTCTGGACTCTGGCCATGGACAAGGCGCTTGAGCGATTCGATTACTTATAAGTAGGCAAGCGGCAGGCGCAGACCAATAGGAACTGCCAATGCCAAGCTTACGCCCGTATACGACACAGCCGCATCACGATCATTCTGATTCACGAACTTCCACTTAGGTCCTCGTGGCTGATCCCCACTCAAGCTCAAGCTCTCAAGGGCAGCTATATGGTAGGTTTGACTTACATGTAGCATGATTTGATTGTGATTGTTTCCAGGTCGAGTACTCAGACTGAGGTGGCTTTTGTTCATCGCTTGTTTACATACCTAACGTACTTGTGAATCAGAGTTCCGATTGGAAGTCCACAGCAATTCTGATGTATCATATAAAGATTGAATATCTCTTGTACAATGATGAACCTTTACCGTCATGACAACTTCCCTTACTCCGGCTTATATACAATGGCTCACCCAGCAACAAACAATCAAGGTACGTCGATGCCATAGTCGAAAAGATTCCTGGACAAACTCACGATCGTCCTAGTATTGCAGAGGTATGGCACAACCTGTTAGATTCCTCTCGTGTTCAATTTTCAAGCAGTTGCTCCGATATCGATATGGGTACGCACACTTTCCCATCACTGTATTTTTGACGTTCCAATGGATAGCACAGATACTCGATTTTCTTCTCACCCTTGACGAAGAAGTACCTCGATGATCCCCTGAGACTAGTAAAATCTTACATGCGCTTCATCAACAGGTACGCCTGATGACCAACAGAAGAAGCTGGGGAATCACGCATATATTGTATATTCCTACTCGATACTTTCCTGTGATAGGGTCATTGTGCTCGACGTATAGTATGTCGCTTCCGTTCTCTCACAACTCGAACCTCGAGTCACTCACGTACACGTTCAGACGCTTTGATAGAGCCTCATCTGCACGATACGGTGGGTCATGAATACCTTGGTCGATAGCCAACGCGCTCACACGTGGTAGTGCGTCGCTCTCTACAGACTTGCAGAAGGTGAGTACACGTGGTCTGGTGGAAATATACGTACGATGAACAGCACCGATTCAATCAATTCCAGTCCTGTTGTTCTTGGGTATGTTCGCCGCCGAGGGTACGCTCGAAGCTCTGTCACCACGCAACGATGTATGAACTTATAGTTATGTCCAAAGGGCTACTATTGATCCGTACAACGGCGTTGTGGAGTCATCGAAAGCTCATTTGCCTGTCTCTCGCTGTGATTTACTGCGTGAGTTACAGGACTCGGTAAAGCGGGTGGCGATACGCGTGCAGCTAATTTCACTCTGATCTCCCGTAGGTAGTCGGCATCGTGATGTTCGTTTGTTCTGCCATATCAATTTCCCTCAAATTTGACGCGATCTGTGCGGAGACATCCTCATCTGTCACCACGGCTACGGCGACTGCCCTTAGCCGAGTCACTGTCGGAATGTTCTCGAGTGCGGCATTCTTTGAACTCAGTACGTGCACAATGCGGGAACGTTGTTCATGAATCTCATACCTGTCAGTTGTACTCGGCCTGACTCTCCTGCACGCGTACTCGTTGCGTCAGTCTGGATTCAGGTCCAAAGGCAAGGTCGTATCCGCCGTCACTCGGGGTAATATAGTATATACCTTGTTGATCTTCCGTGCGTGGTTCCTCACAAATTGAATGCATGCGCTCACCGACAGAAATCCGTACATCAGTGACGTCGGTGGGTAACATCACGTTCTTCCTCTTGCCAGTCAGTCCGAAATGCCACCCAGTACTTTACTCGTGACACTGACAAACGACGCGCTTGTTCTCTCATGAAGCTCAAGGATGGCTGGAATGGTCTTCTCGCGACGTACGTTTACGTTCTTGGCCCAGCGATATTTACGCTCAATTATGGCTTCTACACATATACAGTTTTCAAGGCGTCCTGCACGGCGTCGTGGCGTCACGCGTGCTCTTCAATCTAAGAGAGGCCCTTCACCATCAGGAAGACCTCAGTGGCACATATTCAATATCTCACATACAATTTGCTGCGATAGCACTCAGGGACACGACGCGGGGTGTTGAATCATCGTCATCTGCAACACGGTCTGCATCACCTTTGACTCAGTCACGGCCCTAGATGGACGTATTCCGGTACACGGGAATACCAGAAAGTGGAAACAGCCGCCTTTTGCTACATATCAGCGCGAATCACAGCTGCCCGACCTCGATCCTGAGGCTCAATCGTGCATCATGACAATAGTCATCTTAATACAGCGACAGCTATTCACACCTATACGAAACGTGTATCTAATTAAAAAATATATAGAATATGATCATACCACTTAGTTTGTGGCATGATGGCACTCGAGCCAAGCATACACCGGAAACGAGCGCCATAGTTTACTCATCAAGTTCTGATAGATCCTGTCGACTCCCAAAGATCGTGCTGCACTTGTCATGGCAATGTCAGAACCGAAGAATGTTACCTGACGAACTTCAAGTTTTATACATGTATATTTGTAAAATGTAAGGTAAATTCCAACAAGTCGTACACACATTCTGCCCCTATTGAACCTACCTAGGAGACACAAAAACCCCTCTGCCAAATTAACCCAAACCGAAAGCTACGTAGAAAGCAAAGCTGCGAGGAGATGGAGAGGGAAAGGAGAAAACGTAACGAAATTTTGGATACTAGGACAACATTTTGAGTTCCTGTTGCATCATCGCCAAAGGTATACGATACTCGTGCGTGTGATCCGTACTCGGCAAAGCGAAGCGAGAAACAATGGAGAAATGGAAAACACTCGGCGAAATGAGCCGAGATGCTGCGAGACCTGCGCTGACGTGGCGTTCCGGTCCGAATCGATTAGGAGGAGTAGCTGAGACCCCTGGCAAGTGGCGGATGTGGAATGATGGCGTCTTCAGTGGCGTCATGCCCAGCCTCCACTGACACATAGGATGTATTAGCACGCCGAAATTGCGTTGACGATGGCGCCGTGGAGCGCCATTTACTCTCCCATGCGCGAAGCGCTGCGACAAACCCAGGATTGGGGTTAATACAAGGTCTATGACGTTTGACGAGTGCATGGGCTTGATCGTATGACATCCCAAGATTATGGATGAGGTAAGCGATGACGATGGCAGGTGATCGGGAGATACCCTGATATCCAGTGTCCACTGAGCACAACGATGTTGTTTGAGATATCTATGTTGGGACACACCTGTTGGCAATGGACGAGAACGTTTCCCCCGCTGGCGAGTGCGCTGGCAATGTATTGGCATGCACCTTCGAGATGAGGTTTCAAATCAGCGGTGGGTTTGTCGTGAATGTCTATCCTGAGACATCGAAAACCATCTTTTTCTGATATGGGAACCCATGGTGCATCGAGGACCTGAACGACGTGTGTGATGCGGTGGTTTCGGAGCAGATCACGGTCCATAGTCGCGGACATGGAACCAATAAAAAGGGCTCCAGAGGGGGTGAGTTGGTTGACGGAGTGGATGGACGGGGATGCTGTCTGAGGGTGACGAGTAGGCAGGATTTGGTGCATCGGGGTACACATGGCCTCCATGACCTCCTGTGCCATGCCTTCGAAGCGAATCATGTAGAAAGCCGGGGTAGATGGTGGCGAACGGGTGACGACGTCGATATGATATAATTGACGAATGAATATGATGGCGAATTTTTATGCTAGGATAATGATCATTGGATATGAGGATTGAATGGGAACTGAGGTATGATAAAGTGCACGGGAAGGAATGCTTAGGAGAAGCATTGAGTGGGATTGAACTGCTCGTTGAAATAGTCGGTCATGATGTGTGTGGAGTGTTCCGTTTCCTGCTTCGGAAGCGATATTCAGCGGGCTGTGTTGCCGATGACGCTCTAGACTCTCGGGCTTGAACTTCTCCCCTGAAATTATTACTTGCATTTACTCGTCAACTAGGGCTCCATTCAAACCTTTTTTTCGCCCTTTGGAGCTAATATACATTGGTCCTTTGACTGATAATATGGCACATAACACTATGCACGGGCCCAGCACGGTTTTACAGTGTTCCCATCGCATCATCTATATTTGCTGTCCGAGAAGCCTCACATGGCGTCCAGACCGCTAGTGCATTCCAACTGCGATCAAACACCCAGCTTCATCTTTTCGCCGAAGCACCTTCTCCTACATAATTTGGGTCTGGAAGTCTCAGATGGTCCTTCCGGCTCCTGTACACCGCACTGTCAGATTGTCTATGAAGCAGAGTGCATGCGAATATAGATTCAAAATCTAGCTGTAACATTTCAGGTGTGCGTTTCATCCCATTCCCGACGTTACAGTATTGCATGCAAGTCACACTCCCTTGGCTTCCTCCGATCTCGCGGAAATGAGGCTTGTTTTCGAACGAACGGTGTCAAAAGGGCACTGGAGCGATAACAATTGGAAGAATTTTTCCAATCGTCCGATGAGCAAAAAACCGGCTCGGGACCCCCTGGAAATCGTCGAATCGGAAAAGCCACTTGTTTTCTGTTTCTCGTTGACCCTGGAAGGATTCTCAGTGACGTCCAGGACCATTCTCAGTGATGTGAATCTTCCCTTGCCTAGCGGCGTCGACGGACTGACAGTCTGACACTGGTTCAATTAAAAAGGCACATTCCGTTAGACTACTATGTGATGATCATTTATCGTCGTGCATTCACACCCGACTGCGATGCAGCCCCTTCATTTGTGGGACCTCGCTGAAAAGCCTGACGCGCGTTCGGAGATCCCTCGCTGATCTCCCCCTAGGACGATCGCCGCCCACGCATCTCAGGGTTGGCGGCCATCATCATGTTTAAGATTCATTCGGCTGCTGCACGTCACCTCGACGTCCCGTCAAAGCTTGTTCGGAGACGGTCGAAGCCCCCACAACGCGCCGAACAGCACCACGGTCATATGCACACCAAGTGTCAAGAGGCTTGCGCATGCCTGCGAGTATGGTCAACCAGGCTATTTTAAATTATTAGAATTCATATCCTTACGTCATATGCGGGTTATCTCTCCGCAGTAGTACGCCCAGGCACTGATCCTTATCAAAGCAAGAAGGAAAACTTATCACCTCTTCCCCTTTCCTTTCCGAGTTCCGGCGAATTGCGAAATAGGTCACAGGGCGTGAACAGGACGATGACACGCTCGGCGGGTCGGCACATGCGCGACAGTCAACAGTGACATTGTGAGTGTTTGCACAGGGCTTGGACAGGCCGCGCTATATTCTAGGCACCGTCTGACGTTTTCCATAACAAAGCTGGGACCTAACCCCGTGTCACAGATACAACGTGCAAGGTACGCCGGCCTCCGCGCAATTAGGTGGAACTCGAGCCGTGTAGCTCAAGCGATGGAATGGTGCCAAAATACTTGGCAAAAGCACTCCCATTTTTAAAAATCCTCTGGCTTGCTCCTGATAGTCCTAAGCACAAGGGGGACAATGATTATGACGGCATCATGCGGAGAAGTCCACTGACCCGACTCTTTCGTACGAAGCTTTGTGCGGGAAGCAATCGAGCGCGAATGGAAGGCGGTTGGCGGGTCAAATAAACTCGACTCGTTCCCCACATAATAGAGTGGAGATCGAACTACGTGTTGCGTGCGTGACGACACGGTTTCTCGGGCGAACGCGCCAGCGTCGCTAATCCTGTGTCGACGACAACAACAAAAAAGGAGTCAGCGGAAACTGCGCTTGCCTGATTCGTGGTTGCCATCAGCGGGCGGGGGGCGTGTGTGTACGTGTGTGTACATATGTGTACCCCCAACGATTCGTTCTCGAATTCTGTCCAAGTTCATGGATTGCTTCGATGACATATAAAAATTGAAAAGGCCGCTGAGATCTTTGCACGGACACTTGACCGCACCAGCCTGGCAGGAGCAACGACGGTAACTACAAAAAGTCGTCCAGCCGGATCGTTGTAAGGCATCTCACCTGTCTGCTTGATCCCCGGACCGACTCGATCGAAACACGGAGTTAGTCCATGTCCATGTCAGGTTGCATGACGATCATCAATCTTGGCAAACGCGAAAGCCTTGGAGCTAGGCGACCACGGACTTCGATCAGCGAACCTCAGCCAATGTCGAGGATGACTATAACCCTACCTGGATCGCCTACATTGATGGTCTTGCGACCAAATCGAACTTCCTGGCCAGCTGCACCTAAATAGCACCAGCCTACTACTTTACATTTGGGGATCCTGAACAGGATGGTTGCTGCGGAGAACTTCCACGCTCTCTAAGCGATAGCAACCGGCAAACAACTCAAACAGCACCACACATTCGATGAGTCAACTGGGACGGACTCACACCGAGGTATACGCATTCACACTCATGAATTAAAAGGGATCAGATCATGAAGATTGCGGAACACTAGTCGTGAAGGGTATGGACTCTGGACGAGGAAACGAGACACGTAGCGAGAGGCAGGCGAAACGACATCGGCGTTTAGGATAAAATGAATGGTCGTCCTAATGAGTAGTCTACAAGACCACGCAGCCAGATTTCCTGTGACCCTTAGGCCGGCTGAGGAGGGCAGCCCGAGTAGCGTACTGGAATACCTCACGAACACCTTCTCCCGTTCGTGCTGAGCACTCAAGGTAATGCTTAGCCCCAATCTTGTTGGCCACAGCCATACCCTACAGTGCATGACCAGATGAACGGGGCCTGGCGGTATATAATAAGATTTTACTCACTTCTTCGGGAGTAACGGGACGCTGGCTTGTCTTCCTGAGTTCTTCGATGACCCGTTGATCCCGCCGGAGGTCCTTCTTGCAACCAACCAGGATGATAGGCAAACCTGCGCAGAAGTGCATAACCTCAGAAATCCACTAATATAGGAGATGCTGTGAATATGAAAAAGCGGGATTAGGAGGGGTAACAGACCTTCTCCTGTACGTTGTCCAACGAGTCTGGAGAGTCGACAGCAAAGCAGATTAAAATGACGTGCGAGTCAGGGTAGCTAAGGGGGCGGAGGCGGTCATAGTCCTCTTGACCAGCGGTATCCCATAGAGCCAACTCGACGTGCTTGCCGTCAACTTCAACATCCGCCACGTAGTTCTCGAAGACGGTGGGAACATAAACCTTGAGAAGAGAGAAACAGGTCGAGTCTAGAAGAAGAAAGCAGGGTAAAAACAAGGTACCTCGGGGAAAGTTCCTTTAGAGAAAACTATCAAGAGACAAGTCTAGAGGGGATATCAGACTGAGGGTGAGGGTGAATTGAGCTAGTGTACGACCTTGCCACAAGCACCATCACCGACGATGACAAGCTTTCTTCTGATTTCAGACATTATGTGAACGTAGAAAGTAGAACGTTGTTGGTAAAGCGGGCGCTGTTGAGAGTGATGGTGTTGAGACGAGACAAGAAGTCGCACGATGATACACGGCGGTCTTTCAATCGGTCTTTCAATCAGTCACGCACAAGTGACATGCTGTGCTACACCTGTGCCGTACAGCTTCATTCATAGGAGTTCATACTAAGTACTACTAGTTCAGTGCGATCCCTCCACAGCTTTCGTACTCCCCCTCAGGCCCATGACTCCCCATTTTGCAGATCTGGATGTCGTTCACATGCCACGTTCCAAAGTCAATCTTGACGGGATGGCGCACGTTTGCGTCCCCTTGTGGTTCCGAGAGCAGCGCCTGTGCAACGGGCGACGCTAGTATGGATCTGTACGAGAATGGCTCGCGGCGTCCTCTCGCCCTGGGTCGGCGATAGGTCGTGTTAAGAACCGTACAGTGTAACTGGAGTACAGCGTTCTCATTCCAAGCATGTGGGCAAATTTTATCGAGGACGAACCTTGAGGGGACGTCGGTCTCTGATGAAACCCGCTGTTATGAACGTCTTGTTCACCAACTCTAGCAAGCTGTCAGCGAACTAAGGTATTCCTGCAAATGCAGCTATTCACCGCCAACAGCCCGTAGTCTCTGTGCATCTTCGTTATCGGGCGAGGGTCCACACCACAGGACATGTGCCTTGTCAAGATCATCATCCTCCGGCGGCATAATATTCATGATTTGCAGCGGCACATTCAGACGGGCACCACATAGCAACTCTAATATTTGTGGCCGAAGTGAAGACAAGAGTGAGAGCGCCTCAGAAAGGGTCTTGTTTGAATTCACGGATTGTGCATCCTCGGGGTCAAGCGACATGACCCCTAGCGTCAGATGCAACCGACGTGGAGGAATTACGATTGTGTGGTCCAGACCAGGCAACACAGGCCTCGTTTCTAGCAGTCCATTAGTGAAGGAAGACAGTGTTTTCTGTAGGTGTTCATGATGGCCCTGAAGGTGGCTAGTCAGTGAGTGCCCTTGCGGCCTGAAATTGAAACTGACAATTGGAAGCGACAAGACTTTGAATGAGATTTTGATTAGCAGGAGAAACACAGGGAAGAGTGACACTTGCAGTGAGTGAGCGTTGGGTTGGCCGCGTTGGGTCTGCCGTTTGGGCGATTTCTGAATTGTCCCTGGCCATGGAGAGGAATCGACTCCGAGTCATCCGGATTCCGTGTGACCTTAGACTGGCGAGGCTGTACAATTAGGTTATTCCACCCGGGTCACAATTAATGTGGCTTGGAATGTTGGCACGAACTAGCCACTGAGTGGCCCCGTGTCTGATGTTCCGATTTCACCTGTATTGATGATTGAACTTTTCAGCAGAGTGCTTGATTATCCGGGGGAACAATGAAGCTCGCCACATAGCGCTTATAATACGGATGATGAAATAACGTCAATCTTCGCTGACCCGAGAATGTCCCTTGCAGTGACGTTGCACGGTTGACACATTCCAGTGAGAGTCTCCTTTCTGTCGCTTGCTTTTGCTGGTTTTCCCCATTTTCTCATCTCCCAACCGGTCCCGTCGCTCCTTGCCCTCTTCCTGCCCTTTCCCTCCTTAAGGCCTCGTTGACAAGGTCAATGAGCCCACTGCTGCCGCTTACGATTGACAGTTTTGTCTGAATCTCACACGCGGTGGTACGACCCCGTTCCTTTATTGACACCCCCCTTTGATCCAGCATCGAATTCTTTTGCGACCGCTCCCCTTCTCCTCTCGTCTCGAAACCTTTGAGACAGTAATGACAATCCTTCTTGACACCCGTGCCAAGGGGACAAACAAGGAACGAGCATCGTCAGCCGAAGGAAATGGTGGAACTGCTGGGATCTTGCTGAACTTGGACATGGTTTCGACCAGTTACTACGCCGTGTACGTCCGACAATCTTCCACCTATTGGCTGGCCTTCCCAATCCACGGCATCATTTACCGAGACTTTTCTGCATTCGTATATGTTTTCATTGTCCTCTGTCCCTTTTCGGTAAACATATGGTACTGACTCGTCGATTTGTAGAGCGTATACTGTTCCAGTGCAGGTAGGGTCTTCTCAGCAGAACCTCTCTTTGCAAGTTGATACGGGTTCTTCTGACCTCGTAAGATGACGTATTCCTTTCTGCCGAGTTCTGCCTCATTCGTGTTATTTAGTGGATTGCATCCAAGTCATGTTCATCAGCCTCGTGTTCAGCAACGAGCGGGCGCTTGTACGATCCGAGTTCGTCACAATCAACAGGCGATACCTTTACGATGGAATACCTCTCTGGTACTGTCAGTGGTACCATTGTATGGGATCAAGTACAAATTGGAGGCTATACCATTCCAAATCAAGCGTTAGGTCAGCCAATTCATTATGTATGCCTAATCGATTTTTCGCTCACGCCTGCAACAGCTGCAGCAACGACTGTCAATAATGAACCATTATCGTATAATTTCGATGGCATACTCGGTCTCGCCCTTCCCTTGAATTCTATCATCCAGCAAAGCATACCTGCGACCATAGGTGATGGTCCCGATGGAGCACCAATATCCTCCAATTTATTCTCCCTCACGCCAACTACCGAAGCACCCTCTCAATCCTTCCTCTCGCTTTCTCTCGCCCGTCCAGGCTTCACTCAAATACCATCTCTGCTCGGCATTGGTCGTCATCCTGCCGATATAGTTCCGGACCCGTCAAAAATCCGGTATTCCTCACTTGTCAGCGAGAGCCTGGGTACGCTATTTTGGAAGACCACTATCCGCGCAATTACAGTATATGTCAATGGCCAAGCACATCCCATCGCGCTACAATCGCTGTCTGGCGCGTCCGGACCAACTGCCCTCCTAGATTCAGGTGTACCATTGATACTTACGACACCCGTGTTGGCAAATGGAATTTACGGGGCATTGGGTATCGGCCCCGCCTCGGATGGAAATTGTACGATAGTTTTATTCCGGGCCAGACGAGTATTCACGCTTTTCTTCTAGATTATGTCCCGTGTGCAACCCCACTCAACATGACTATCACCTTGAATGGTCAAAACGAACTTCCCCTCCATCCCCTCGACCTGACCGTAGAGCCTGCCGGGGAGTCAAATTCCCAATATTGCACAGGTCTTATACAAACCGATCCTTCGCAACTCACATCGACCTCGGACATAGGCGACATGATCCTTGGGGTTCCCTTCATGCGGAATGTCTACACCGTGATGGCATATGAACAGCCCAATGCCACTGGAGTTTTCAACAATTCTGTGAACCTTGGGACGAACCCGACGCTCGGTTTACTCGGCCTGACGAATGTGACTCAGGCTCTAGAGGAATTTGACCAAGTCCGCGTATTGAAACAATCCTTGGGCGATGGGTCATCGTCTCAAAACCTGAACTCTCAGGGTGGTGGTTCGCAGCTGTCGGTCGGCGTCAAAATCCTCTTCGGATTGCTTGGTTTCTTCGCGCTCAGTGTATTACTGTTCGCAATGCGATGCTTGATTTCACGGAGACAATGGCGAAAGTCTCCTCCTGTCCGGCAAGCGGCAGAAGATTCGGATCAAAAGGTATACGGGGCGTACCGCAGCACGCGAACCGATTCAAGGTCGAGCCTCGACCAGAACACGCTTCTAAACAATGTCTCCCGCATGCGCAAGTCCTCGCAGCACACACTTGACAGTGGGCGCACGCGCGTCGCCGACGATTACGAGTTCGCCGCGTGGAAATCGAAAGTGGACACGCTCACCACGGAGCCGGAAATAGATGATCCCTGGGACCCGCATGCCGGTACCTGGCGGGATACTATTATCGGTACCGAAGCAGGCGAAGCTGCTTCGCCGCACTCGTCCTACTTCCCCCCCATTGATGAAGCCGATTCTTCCCCGCACACGTCACCCGAGCTCACGTCTGCGCTGTTGATGGCGCATGACACAAACGAGTCTCAGACAAACGATGACGTGGCTGAGTTTGGGATGGCTGGGGGGATGGCTGGGATCGGGACGGTCGCGCGGGGAAGTATGATCGGTCCGGACCTGCGACTCGGTCGATCGAGTAGCGACAGCGTGAAATCGGGCGGGCGGTTACGCTCAACAACCACATCTTCCCTGCGATTATCCCATACGCCCGCATCACTGCGCGAACCTGGTGATGCCTCTTCGGACGTTTGAAGCGGCCGAGTGAGATCCTGTTGTTGTCATGTTTTCGTCACACACTATTCGCTTTTATGCGTCAGTGCGTTCGTTTTATTTATGGCTTGTGTGTTATGGACTCGGGTGGATGCCTTTTATCTTTCGTTTTACCTTCCCTTCCACCATGGACCCGCTCGCTCACATATTCGATAACCGTATGTAATCCTAACATGACACTTACTAGTTGCATTACTACCCACACACATATCCACCGTACCAAAATAAACACAGAAGGCAGTATCTTGTAAATCTGATGTGTATATCCACCATTTTCTCTCTGTTGCCATACTTCGAACCAGTGGACTCTTCCCAAATTTCGGAACACTAGTTGTGGTTACATATCACACGCGAGCGGCGAGCAGCGCCAAGAAAAGCTTGAACCCTATTACCCAACCTTGTACATCTGCACGACAACCTCGCTGACTGGCACATCTTCACTCTTTTTGACCGAATAATGAATCTCGACATTGAGCTCTCTCGAGTTGTTCTCGTTCTTTTTACAGTAAAACGTCCCAGAGACGACCGTGCCTGAAATCAAGGATCCATTGAGCGACAACTCCGGCAACTCAAAAGAAACCGTCACCCACCTTCCTCCGCGGAAATCGGCTCTTTGAGCAAGAATAACGTTTGTTTCCAATGCGTCGCCTGGCTCATCGGGCCTGTGCTAAAACTGATGACACGCTTGTCTTCGCGTTCCTTGAGACCCGGACCGACGCTGGCCCTGCGTTTTGGCGGGGGTTTGCCAGCGATCGGCCATACCTCGGCTAGAGTGAGGTCGCCTTCCCGAATCAGCCGCACAGAGGTGCTTGGTGGGACGGGTTCCCCAGTCGTTGTGAAGAACGTGTCAAAGTAGAGCACGAACGCGTGGATTTTGGTACGCATGAGCGAGGTCGAGACGAGTGTGAACGCGGAGGTGAACTCGAGCTGGCGGGGAGTGATAGATTTGAGAGGCAAATCCTTCACGACAGATGTAAGCGTGATAGGGAAAAGATCGGGGTGATCTTACTTTGAGCAGGTATGGCTCGCTGACGACCGATTCTGGACTGACGACGTCGACGACGGCATCTCTGTAGGTGGCATGCGCCATTTCTGAAAGGTCGAAACCTGGGGGTGATAAATGCCACGTACATGGTCGAGCATTTGAAGAGACGTACCATATACGTCGCTCCAAAAATCTACTCTATCTTTCATGATCTCGCCGCCTTCGCAGAGCGCCAGCATGAGCCTGCACTGACTTGGGGCCATGACACCCCCATCCGGACGCAGGAACCTATCGCGTGCGTGCAAAACAGAATCAAGCATCGATTCATAGAGTAGCGCATAGCCCATCCACTCGGAGATGATAATGTCAACGTGCTCGACGCCATCCGGTAAGGTGATTTCTTCCACTTTGCCATGTATCACGCTGGCGTTTACCAGCGAGAATGAGGATGACATGAGTATATAAAACAAGAAACCTACGTGATAACGTTCTCCAGTCCATTTTGCTGGACGATTTTTCCGGCTTTTTCAGCGATGTTACTCGCATCGACAGCATAAACGTGCTTGGCGCCGGACTTGGCTGCAAACAGAGACAATATACCGGTGCCGCACCCGACGTCGAGAACGATGGCGTCACGGAATAAGATGGGATTTGTGAGGATGAAGGATGCGTAAGAAGACGTTCGGACTTGATCCAACAGCATCACTGCGTGGATATCTGGAGCATATCAAATGACTTTCAACCTCTCAACGATGCCATGCGATAACATGACGCATACCATTATACCCATAGCTCTGGAAGTAGTGCGTATCGTCGTCCCTTGGAGCCCCCGGGCCGTCCGTCACTGGGTCAGGATCGTTCACGATGTCAGCGATGGCGGAGATGTTGAGATTTTCAGAAACAAATTTTCTATAGTCCAACATATCGTTTTGCGCCCGGGACAGTTTCTTTTCGAGGAATTGAATACGCTTAAGGGCGCTGGGGAGGTCTGAAGGTGGTTCTGAATTGTATTCGTTGGAAGGTTCGTCCTCGTCCTCGTCGGACCAGTCATCGTTAAAATCAAGTTCTGTAAAAGGGGGTGATGTGAGGGCATCGTAAAACAGGTGATTCAGAGACAACTTACGAAGTAGAGGGTCGTCTTCGATGACAGGAAGGAGATAGGCGTCGGATGTGAAGAACGATTCGGCCCCTGTCAGATTGCGAACATCCGTCGAGGTCGCGTTCTACGCGAAGAAATAAGAACATTCGACGCGAACAGAACAATAGCGCCGATCTCACATGCTTCCGGATGAAATTGATCAATCGTATCAGACGATGAGGATCCAAGTCTGTTGTTGATAGGTCGTCAGCAGAACACGACGAACGTGCTGAGGTACACGCACTCCACTGTTTGCTCGCGGTGTCCAGGTCAAATCCATGCGTGGATTTATCGTAATTCAAGGCTTCTGTTGCTGTGGTGAATGTCTTGTCGTCAAAGAGCGATCGACAAGGATGAAATTGTGCTTGATCGGAAATCCAGTCTTCGAAGTTGTTATCTTCTTCTGCATAGTCTTCGGAATCCGATTTTGAAGACGTCGTATGATCATCCACGTCGTTTTGAGTATCCGAGAGAGCAGCGAAGCGAATACTCATGTTAGCGCGAGAGTCAAAAGATCCAGTGACCCTGAAGTAGTACTAGTAACAGCTCGGACGACAACAGGTTTTGGATCCAATACTACTTGATTTATCTGCTTACGATTCACTTAGTAGTTACAGAACCGTGTTTCTCAATCCCTGATCATACTATCACCTTAGGTGATACAATCAAGGTACACCAGGTAAAACTACATGAAGTCCTCCTCAATTGCCTTCCCAGTCAACTTTGGAGCATCTAGATCTTCCTCGACATTGAATAGCAGATCATATGATCGCGCAGCCTTCTCTTCTGCTCTCTGTTTCGCGAGGTCGGCTTCTTCCTGTTTCTGAAAGGCATTTAAGTCTCAAATGGTACTCGGAAAGGCTAGAGAAGCTTACTCGTTGAGCCGCTATCGCACGCTTCTCTGCGTTCTCCTGCTTGACTCGGTCGGTCCTTTCTTGCTCATGGTCGACTACTTTTTCGACCTTGGTTTTGTTAAGGCGGTTGACGATGGGGTTCTCTCTCTTCGGTACGTGAACTGTGCACGCGCTCAGTGCCTTTGAACAACCGGAGACTCCTGAGTAAACATACTCCTCTTCACCTAAAGCAGATTCGGAGTTAGGCGGGTGTGACATGAGCTGCATGACAAGCGCACCCGTTTGTCGCTATGAAAGGATACTTGACCGACAGCCATGTCACCTTGTTTCTTTCGTTTGATAACCAGTCAATATGATCAGTTGCTCGCCCTCAATCGTTCATACCTTGAGGTTGTCGCCAGGTGTATATATGATTGTCAGATCATCCTTCTTGTTGCCTGCCAAGGATGGACATGAGGGGTTTAAATTTCTCGGTTAGAGTGCTTACTTGCCCTCGATCGAGTTAGCTTTAACCAACTGAGCGCAATCGGTCAAAAGAGCTTTTGGAATCGCTTCCCAATCCATGCTTTTTGGCATGCGAAGGTATACGTGCGCAGAAGAGAGCTTGTCGACGTGGAACCACACATCCTGGGGCCACGCATATTTGATCAGATCCTCGTCTGATCTGTGAGAGTGAGTGCTGGACATGCACGGAGGAGAAATGACACATACTTTCTACCTTGTCCTTGCCCATGTAGATAGTTGCTGATGGATCAACCGCTTGTCAGGGTGTCAGAGACATTTGGATGTCTATACCTAACGTCTACTTACCCGAGGATGTGAAGAAGAGAACCATGACTTGGTCAAAGTAACAAGCTTACCAACTCGAGGGCCACTAGCGTGGTGACCTCCAGGAGCGTAGGCGTGGGAAATAAGCTTGGCCTGTCTAACGCTTGGCCTCGGTGACCTTTCTGACTGCTTTCATTGAGCTACACCAATTGTTGTGAGTCTCACGTCGATTTTGTTTTGTTCTCTGTTCATTAACCTTCTAGAATCTTCAACGTCAAACTTAATTCAAGTGAAGCATGCAGCCTGCGCCAAATCGTTTAGGACTTGGTCTGCGTCCACCTTTGCCATCGTATGGCCAAGGTCCCTCAATATCGGCTCTCGCACAGCAGCAACAGATGATGCAACCACCTTTCATGCCCCCTCAGAAACAAACAACTCTATTCGTGGGCTCGATATCTGGCGGGATCACTGATGCGTTTCTTAACCAGATGCTGTCGGTGAGTATCGTTTGCCTTGGTTTGTTCTGGAGATCAGGAGTGGCACGTGCTGAATCGTGTTTAGGCATGTGGTCCCGTCAAGTCATTTAAGCGACTTATCACGCCAGCGAACAAGCCCCAAGGGTTTGGCTTTGCAGAATATGAAGATCCAGACTCTGCGATCAGGTGTTTGGCGCTCCTGCAAGGTGTCGAGCTACCAGCATTGGAGGACGGGTGCGCGAACAAGAAGCTTCTGGTGCGTCCCATCATTATTGAGTTGGTTATTTCAAGCCTACGTCGTATCCATCTTTTCAGATCAAAGCTGACGAAAAGACAAAACTCTTCCTGGATGCCTACTCTGCACAGAAGATGAAAACCGATGTGAGGGCGCCCATCTTTCATCGCTGTATTCTTCTCGTGTTCTCACGCTTGAGTTTGATGCAGGCAGATGAGGCCATGATGCAGCAAGCCAGAGCCAAAGTCAACGAATTTGTCGAAGAGATCAATCGCACTTCCCAAGACGCAGCTAACAACGGCCTTCTGGACAAAGAGAAATACGTCATACCTCCTCACCTTCACGATCTTCAGGAAGCTGATCTTCCAGAAACCCAACGCGGTCTCGTCATCTCGGAGATTGCCCAATTCCGTGAACGCGCCGCGAAACGTGAACGAGAGAAGGTTCGAGAAGTCCGCGAGAGTATACCGAATCTTTTGTCTTCAACACCGAGTGGACCAAAGTCGAGGGACTGGGGTAAGCCACAGTCGCAGCAACCTTCTCAATCGACGCCTGGAAAGGGTCAGCAGGGGAAAGGTCCACAAGGCTACGGCAAGCCTGTAGGCTTTGTGAAGGCAGAGGATGCAGGCGCTGCGACGGGAGCATTGGATGACCGGAGTAAGGGCCCAAAGACTGACGAAGAAATGGAGCGGGAACGGAAGGATGCTAGAAGGCGAGACGAGGAGGTTTCTTTCAAGGACGTGAGTATTTCCCTCGATATGCGATGAGTCGTTGGAGATTCGTGCAACAACTGACCGTACATCACAAATTGCAGAGAGAACGTCGCTATGAGCCTCGAGAACGAGCCCGTATAGCCGCACTAGAGCGATCGATTGCGCGTCAAAATGCTATCAAGGAAGCCGAGGAACGGGATCGCGTGGAGATGCAAGCGCGACTCGATGTCTGGGACGACGACGAGAGTGACGAGTTGTTCTATGTCGATAGGTACGCTAATCGGATGGTCTTCGTCTAAGCATCAGCTAATGTAACCATCCTATTAGAGTACGCTGGCGGCAGTCTCGTGCACGCCGAGTAACAGCCGAAGAAGCAGCAGATGCTGAATCTCGCGCGTATGAGGAGCGTGAAGCTGAGAATCTCCGCATCGAATCAGAGAAGTTCTTGGCTCGTCAGATGGAAGACATGCAAGCTCTCGCAGAAGAACAGCGCAAAGCTGGGATGCTTCTTGACGACGGTGCACCAGTCAAGCTGAACATGTCGATTGCACCTGCGCCGATGAAAGCCGAGGCTGCGCCAAAGGATGCCAAGGCCGCCGTGTTCGGTCAAGAGGAGGAAGAGGAAGAGGACATCAAGAAGCGGAAGGTTCCACTGGTTAAACTTGATTTCAGCGCTGCCGAGGGCGAAAAGGCGAAGGAGCGGTTACAGACAATCAAGGAATCTGTCCCTCACGACAAAGAGAGCCTTTTTAAGGCGAAGGTTAGATGGGATGGTCTCAATGATGTAAGTTTTCGTTTTCGTTTTTTGTGTGCTGCTAATTCGTTCCCGCTAGAGCATGGTTGACCGCAAGTTTGAGCCACTGGTCAAACGTCTCATGGTCAAATATCTTGGAGAGTTGGAGGACGACGATCTCATTATGTTTGTCTTGGAACATCTCAAGGACCACAAAGGACCTCAAAAGCTCGTGGAGGGCCTAGAACCGGTATGAAGTTGGTATTAGCACAGCAGCTCCGCTGACCTTGTCGTTCTTGTAGGTTTTAGAAGAGGAAGCGCAAGAATTCGCTCTCAGTGTGTGGAGACAGGTTATCTTCGAGAGCATGGCATATGGCGAGGGCCTGCTCACGGAGCGCATGATGGTCGATTAGGAAGCGCTGAAATTTTGAATTTGATGGATTCCACGCATCGATACCTTTGCTTTGCTCGGGACAAAGGGGGCAGGTGCGTTGTAGCATTAACATGGTGCCTGGCTAAGATGTATGAGTTCGTGGTGCGGGTAGCTGTTTGGGCTTTCTTTCATGTTGCAATCGAAAATGAGGACGTGAGCGCGTAGGGCATACCATTTCGTAAGTAACACCCTTACATCTCCTACCGTAATGATATTCCTTGCACGCACGCTGGAGTTCTATCACCATTCACCATACGGGGGGAACATTGAGATCCTAATGTTCTGACGTTGAGTCACCTATACCTTTCACTACCTCGAGCTTATTGACCGTGGCACATTGATCTGAGCATTTTGCCAATGCGACGCTCTTCCTGGGGCTTGTAGCTTCTTGATACAAATGTTTCGAGAACGTCATGCCACTACAAACGATGATCGTAGGACGTGCGATGGTCCTAACGTGGTCCGATCGCGAGCCAGGTGAGCAGGGCCGGGTCGAGCTACCAGTACCCCAGATTATCCTCGGTGTTGGCTGTTCTGGGGGATCGGAATGTTCGTCCCGCTTAGTTATTTCCGGCCTCTCAGTCCCGAAAAGGATTTTCTAGTCATCGGGTTTCACTCTCTGAGCCGGTGTTAGCTAAAACTAGACCAATTATACCGAGGACTACGTCGGGGTTAAGTGCCTGGTATAATCGTTTCCCCACCTTCACACACATAATTCTCACCGCAGGTGGCACTGACGTGGCGACCTGTGAGTTCACATGGAATGTACTGAAGACCTCATACTCCACCTCTCCGTTACACTGTTCCGATGTCCTCACATATGAGACTTGTATGATTCAAAATGTGTTACACCTGAGTCTATATACGACGATTGTATCTGTATCTATATCAGACAGACGACATGTAAGAAACTTAGTGGTCATTTTCTCATTACCATGCATCCCCGTCACTATTATGCCAGTGATGGTTACTCTGAATCTTTCTGATACCCGATACTTTGGAAGTTACCGGATCTCGCTTAGGTGACTCTGCTCCCATAAGTGTATCCAACTTTGACGTTCCCGTCTTTCGCCCGCACATAAATACTATGCCGACTGGGGGTTTAGAATCCGTTCTCCCAGCTCAACTCATTTGGAGGACAACTCACGACGGCGCTGGTCTTTGCACAACGTCCAATTGCGCCCCATTACTGCCTAATGTTTCCATATTTGCAGCTAGTGGCCCTCATCGGGTTGGCCAGTTATACTCAAGCCGCACCCCAGACAACGACGACCGCTCCAGCGACAACGGGTGTACCCACTATATCAGTCACGACTGCGGTGGCTAGTGCTACGGTTCCTCTGACTAACTTGGTCCCTTCACAAGCCCCATTGCCCCCGGTCCAGCCATGGTGCATCAGTGGCCAGATCTTTTGCCCAGGTTATCCAGTACGTTCATCGTGCGTATCCGCATTGGGAACCAACTTAACCTCTATTCGGCAACGGACGCAGATACTGCAAACTGTGAATCTCGCACAGGTGTACAGTGATCCAAAGACTATCGTCGACAAACCCACATCCAGGAATCCTCAACAGGTCCTCGCCGACTTTGCCAAGTTCAACCTCTCGAGCGTGACCGAAGGCGACATTGTCACCTTTGAGGATGTCGACTTCCTTGGTGAAGGTCTTGAACTTGAGGGTGCCGAGTTACCCGGATTCAACGCTGAGCCGCCATTCTTGAACAACATTACCGACCCGTTGGTCAAGGCGTTTGCGCAAACCGTCAATGGATACTGGCCTATACTCGCTCGACAGGTCAACCAGTCTGCGCTTTGCAGCATATACCCCGATGGAGAGTGCGAGAGCACATTTATACCACTGAATCACAGTTTCATTATCCCTGGTGGACGCTTCCGAGAACAATGTTTGAGGCTTTCTTGGGCTGTATATTCACCGGGGAGCTGACGTGTTCTCTGACCCGTAGATTACTGGGACAGTTTCTGGATCATTCAGGGCCTGTTGAAATCTGGACTCAACGATACCGTCAATTCAACATTGCAAGACTTTATGGACGAGATTCGGGATTTCGGCTTCATACCCAACGGAGGTCGCACTTACTGTGAGCATTCCACCTCCGTTTGTCACATTGGTCTACTTATACTTACAGGTGTATAGACTTGGATCGTTCCCAACCTCCACTCTTCGTGCACGTAAGTTTTGGTTGTTCAATTACTCTGGACTGATGTCTGAGGGTTGTAAAGATGCTGTACGACTACGTTACCGTTACAGGCGATACCTCGATTCTCGAGCGTGGCCTGCCTAGTGCAGAGGTACGAGTTTTGTTTCTCTGGTCGTGGTCTTTTAACATGAGGTACCTCAGACGGAACTTGCGTGGTGGGCCAGCAACCGAACACTCCAAGTGACGAGCCCATACACTCGACAGACGTACTCGATGGCTCACTATGCGGTCAACAATACTGCGCCACGCCCCTGAGTCGTACCTTGATGACTACCAGACCGTTCATGATCCCACGCTGCCGCCTATGACCGATACCGAAGCTTATGCGTTGTATGGGGAATTCGCATCTGGTGCCGAGACCGGCTGGGACTTTAGCTCCCGGTTTGAAGCCAACCCACAACTTAATAACCTTGGTCTCCGTACGCTGAACGTCAGGAACAACATTCCTGTGTGTTTAAACAGTATCCTTTGTGGGTATTCCTGACCGTGACTGTCGACGGAAACAGCTGACCCATTTGTTACACTAGACAAGGCTCATACCCTTCTGGCCTGAGCTCTACGGAACTTCGAACGCAACAGCTGCTGCCAACCACCTCCAAATTGCTGCCGATTTCCGTGCCGGCATCTTGGACCTCATGTGGGACGCTTCGAAGCTTGCGTTCTACGACTTTAACATCACCTCCAACTCACGCAACTCTATATTCACGGCTGCAACATTCTACCCCGTGTGGAATGACATTATCCCTGACGAGGTCCTTGCTTCGCAGGAGAACGCGTTTGGCTACTTTGCCGCTGTGAACATGGTGATGAACAGATACAATGGTACATTCCCTGTCACTTTCGTCGACTGGACGGGACAACAATGGTGAGCCATAGTTTGTTCTTGGTATGTCAAAGTCGTACTGACGCCTTTCTCCCAAGGGACGCTCCCAATGCTTGGCCTCCTCACCAGTACATCATCATCAAGGCTCTCGAAGCCTTACCTGCCAACCTCACGACAAACGGTCTCCCCACGCCTGGCTCGGGACAATCGACGTACAATCTTATTCCGGCTGGTCAGCTCAACTTTACAGAGGCCCAATTGCCCGGTCAGCCATACCATGACGAACAAAGTGTGAACATGACATCAACGGGACCGGGTTCGGACGTCAACACATTGAACGGAACCGTCGTGAACGGTGGCAATGCCACATCTGGTGAGGATTGGGCAGCCACCCTGATTCGAGAGATGGCAAACAGGTATGTTACGAGCACGCTGTGTAGCTGGTGAGTGTCCTCCCCCTACTCTTTACTTGTCGATGTGACATGTGTGTTTGTAGGCACGCAACTGGAGGGTCTATTCCCGGCTTGCTGCCCCAGCTACCTCCTGCGCAACTCAACCTGACGGGCAGTATCAACAACACTGGAAATGTACGTCCATGCCCGTACCTATTCTGGTTCAACTGATCATTGTTCAACTCAAGATGTATGAAAAATTCTCCAACCTCAATGTCGACTCCTCCGGGTTCGGCGGTGAATACACAGTACAAACCGGTTTCGGGTGGACGAACGGTGTTTTGCTGTGGGCTACGGCAACGTATGGACAACTACTTGCCACCCCGCAGTGCCCCTCGTTGGCCCCTCTTGTCGCTGCTGAGAGTAGCACAAGCGGTGCTGTCAGTGTGAGAGTGACAGCATCCTCGGTAGGAGCGATGGGTCGCTGTCCTCGTGTCGTTCGTTGGATCGACGCTGATATAAAAAAATAAAAAAAAGTTGGTAGATGAACGTTACGAAACTACATAGCTTGTGTATGTTATATATCTGTACGCAACAGAAAAAATGATGTACTGAACCAATTACTCTGCTAACATATCTTCTACCTATAAGTGATCCGGGTTGTTAATACCTTCTGCATCCAGATCGGAGTCCACGTCAGATGCTGATGAGAGCGACGGTGGGACTAATGTAGAAGCATGAGTGGCCGCGTCACGGCGATAAGGCTAAGCAAAGATCACAGGTGAGATTTCTTATTTGGTTCTGGCGCAACGGAAAGGGTACACGAGATGAACGCAGTATTGTTGATTTCATCCATCGCGACTTTACAACACTCACGATCCACAATGTAATTGCTCGTCAGGCAAGGTATACAGTACCATATCCTAGCTTAGCGTTTTTGTAAATAAAAGTGTCCTCACGAGTTCCGACAAATTTATTTGGCGTAAGTGCCGGTACCAGTGGATCACTGTACTTACACCAGGAATGGTAATCTATCATGCAACCCCAGGAATGACAGAAAAGGGGGACAGAAGATGAACAAGAAGAGAACTAGAGGATCCATCCAAAGCAAGGACTTTTGATTCTTCCATATCGCGATCTACCCGGTCAAAAACTTCAGCAGCACCAGACATGTGTGCAACGCGAGCACACGTTGCATGAAGAGTGAGTAAGAAGGGGTCGGGTGGTGGCGCTTGCATGTAATCTGAATCGAACTCCACAAACATAGGAGCACCATCAACTTGGCGGTCGTGGCCCGCAAACAAGTGCTGGATATATTTGTCGTACTTCCCGTGGGACGTACAGACTTTGTACCGGTGTGGCTGCACCCAGTAGTCAGCTTGCGTGATGATACGTTCTTGAATAACGTACTTTATCAGTATACTCGAACCACATTTTCAAGTGGTCGAACAGAGAGTGGACATCGTGGCCTAACGTGAGCAGATTCCACACTTCATGGACGCCTCCTGGTACTTCGAACTTGGAAGCGAATTTTGAGAATCCGAACGTCCTCAGTATCGCCATGGCAGAAGCAGCATGATAAGTCTGAATAATAGGTGAGTATAATGAGGTCTTGGTGGTTACCAATGAGACGGTACTTTGTTATACTTCCTGTCGTCTCCGCTGTCCCTGTCGACCGCAGGGTTGATGCCTTGCGTGGTTGATTCATTGAATATGTGAGCTACCTCGAGGGTAGCCATCAGGACTTCGGCGACACTGTTAAATTTCGCAAGTGATGACTCATCGTAGATGCCTGTGACAACGCAACGGTAACCATCACGCGCCAACACCTAACGGGATACATGAGGGACGAGATAATGATTCACGCAAAGTGGACGCGCCCTTTTCCTGGAAGTAGTAAATTTGTCGCCAGTGGCCTCCATCGCGTCTTTGATCATATCCTGCAATGTATCGAAGGAAGCACGTGAAGGGTGCGAAGAAGGCGGTGGATATTGGACGATCGACGATCGAACTTGAAACTGCTGTGAGCATCGATTCGGGAGGAGAAACCAACCAGTTGAACGCACACGCTCGGATAAAATTGTCACAGATTAGTGTACCGTTTTCGATGATGACATCGTGTTGATTGCTGTGAGAGCTCTGATGCGGCGAGATAAGCCACTCATTGAGTGGCGCGCTAGGTGTGAAGCCAAAAAACTCGGATTGTCTTTCAAATTCCAATAGAAGGTATCCAGCGACTCTGATAGTGACAAGCTTTCTCTCCGCCTCCTTCACAGCGGTGCTCCGTTCTTTGGCCCGTTTGAGAGTGCGTGCCTCATCTAGGGATTGCAGAGAATATGCTTCCGCTTGCAGGACCGCGTTGTAGGCGCGGTAGCGGGCGGACCCGGGGGTCCATCCTGGTAGTTCGCTGAGTTGAGGAGAGGTGAGCGTAGGGAGAGCGGATGCCCTGATGGTCGCCATAGTCGTGGTTTGGCCAAGATCGGCAGCGCGTGACGTTGATATAAGTCACATCAGCAAATCTTGCCGTTACTTAAAACCACTTGTAAAGCTTAATTGATGCGGCTGTCAAGGTTGTTGGACTCGAGGTCCTTTGATTACGCCAAACAATGGCAAGCCTCACTCGGCCTGATGCCGAAGGCTGTACAGTTGAAGCTGATATAACCCATACCCCAGATAACCCATACTCTGTGAAAACCCATACATTTTTCCATTTCCCATGTCCATTTGCAGGGATTTTGTGTCCATAACCCAGAACTCTGTCATAACCCATAACCCATAGCATTTTTTAGCCTTCATAACCCATAATGTGTGTGAATAGGATGCTTTATTGGGAAATTTTTATATAATATTTTTTCCTTCTGTCCTGGGATGGTAAGCATGACCCAAGAACATCCCAAGATTCTTGACATCATAGTCATGAAATCTATTGAGGTCCTAAATAAGGGTTTACAGCAGTTTTCAAAAGTCTGTGAAAAGTTGCCCAATCTTTTGAATAGTTTAGCTGTCACATGACTGGGACCCCAATGTACCTCTAGTCACGTTGTGTACTAATGTAATAGTAATATATTTTTTTCTATTTGTTGCAGGCATGTCGTCGCCATCTCCAACTCAGGATCTTGAGGATGAACAAGCCTAATAATCTTCCCCTCCGTATCCGTACCACTTGATAGCCCCTGGAACAACCTAGTGGAACAACCTAGTCAATGGGGTGGTTAGTTTAATCCAAACCAACTAGGCCAGTGTGTCTAGGATGAGTGAAATAGAGCGACAGGTTAAGGGAACCACCCTTTACCTCCCTGTTTCGTTAGGTACTCATCAGGCTCTATTCTTGATAGTATATTTGAACATGTAGACTCACGGGGGTTTATATACCTTTTAGACCCGTGATTTCGGCAACTTGCGGGATAAGCTGATTCGACGATAAGACACAACGGGACGGACCTCAAAACCTAAAAATATTCCAGTAGATCCGCTCTATCTCCCGTGCCCCTGACTGCGTTTTTAATACCCGCTATCTTGATAACGGTGACAGTTGATTCCCGTCTATTGACAGCGAACCTTATCGGAGATTGATGAAACTCTATTGTGACGTGAGTTCCCCGTTGCGTGAGAAACAAACCCTAAAAAGCCCTAAGATTAAACCAAAACCTTGCGTGACGTGAGAACGCCGCTCCGTGAGAGAGTTCCCATGAGATCTGACAGCGTGAGAGAACAGATCGATCATCCCGATATGGGTGGCTAAAAATATTACATTAGTAAGCCGGGGAACTCCGGTACCTGGCACGTGACTACCGGGCCGGTGGGAGTAATGGTTAGGCGCGGGCCGTAGGCCCGCTAGGGGTTTGTCCTATCTATATGAGAGCTAATCTTGGACGCCCTAGATGGAGGGTCAGAGGGTCAGAGGGTCAGAGGTCAGATAGTCAGAAATAGACTGGGTCAGAGGGTCAGAGGGTGAGGGTCAGAGGGTCAGAGGGTCAGAGGTCAGAGGTCAGACAGTCAGAGGTCAGAGGTCAGAGGGTCAGAAGGTCAGAGGGTCAGAGGTCAGAGTTCAGACTGTCAGAGGTCAGAGGGTCAGAGGTCAGATAGTCAGAGATAGACAGGGTCAGAGAGTCAGAGGGTCAGAGGTCAGATAGTCAGAGATAGACTGGGTCAGAGGGTCAGAGGGTGAGGGTCAGAGGGTCAGAGGTCAGAGATCAGACAGTCAGAGGTCAGAGGTCTAGACAGGGTCAGAGGGTCAGAGGTCAGAGGTCAGACAGTCAGAGGTCAGAGGTCAGAGGGTCAGAAGGTCAGAGGGTCAGAGGTCAGAGGTCAGACTGTCAGAGGTCAGAGGGTCAGAGGTCAGATAGTCAGAGATAGACAGGGTCAGAGGGTCAGAGGTCAGAGGTCAGATAGTCAGAGATAGACTGGGTCAGAGGGTCGAGGGTCAGAGAGTTAGAGGATCAGAGGTCAGAGGGTCAAAGGTCAGAGGTCAGACAGTCAGAGGGTCAGAGGTCAGAGGTCAGAGGTCAGAGGGTCAGAGGTCAGAGGTTAGACAGTCAGAGGGTCAGAGGATAGACAGGGTCAGAGGGTCAGAGGTCAGGGGGTCAGAGGTCAGATAGTCAGAGGTAGACAGGATCAGAGGGTCAGAGGTTAGAGGTCAGACAATCAGAGGTCAGAGGTTAAGGGTCAGAGGGTCAGAGGGTCAGAGATCAGAGGGTCAGAGGTTAGATAGTCAGAGATAGACAGGGTCAGAGGATCAGAGGGTCAGAGGTCAGATAGTCAGAGATAGACTGGGTCAGAGGGTCAGAGGTCAGAGGTCAGACAGTCAGAGGGTGAGAGGTCAGAGGGTCAGATATCAGAGGTTAGAGGGTCAGAGGGTCAGACAGTCAGAAGGTCAGAGGTCAGAGGGTCAGAGGTCAGAGGTCAGATAGTCAGAGGTCAGAGGGTCAGAGGGTCAGAGGTCAGAGGTCAGACAGTCAGAGGTCAGAGGTCAGATAGTCAGAAGGTCAGAGGTCAGAGGGTCAGAGGGTCAGAGGTCAGAGGTCAGACAGTCAGAAGGTCAGAGGTCAGAGAGTCAGACAATCAGAGGTCAGAGGTCAGAGGGTCAGAGGGTCAGAGGGTCAGAGGTCAGATAGTCAGAGATAGACAGGGTCAGAGGGTCAGAGGTCAAATAGTCAGAGATAGACAGGGTCAGAGGGTCAGAGGGTCAGAGGTCAGATAGTCAGAGATAGACAAGATCAGAGGGTCAGAGGGTCAGAGGTCAGAGGTCAGACAGTCAGAGGTCAGAGGGTCAGAGATCAGAGGGTCAGAGGTCAGAGGTCAGAGGGGCAAAGGTCAGAGGGTCAGAGGGTCAGAGGTCAGAGGTCAGAGAGTCAGAGGGTCAGAGATCAGTGGGTCAGAGGTCAGAGAGTCAGAGGGTCAGAGGTCAGTGGGTCAGAGGTCAGATAGTCAGAGGTAGACAGGGTCAGAGGGTCAGAGGTCAGACAATCAGAGGTCAGAGGTTAAGCATCAGAGGGTCAGAGAGTCAGAGGTCGGATAGTCAGAGATAGACAGGGTCAGAGGGTCAGAGGTCAGACAGTCAGAAGGTCAGAGGTCAGAGGGTGAGAGGGTGAGAGGTCAGAGGTCAGATGATCAGAGGTCAGAGGTTAAGGGTCAGAGGGTCAGAGGGTCAGAGGTCAGAGGATCAGAGGTCAGAGGGTCAGAGGTCAGAGGGTCAGAGGTCAGAGGTCAGACAGTCAGAGGTCAGAGGGTCAGAGGTTAGCTAGTCAGAGATAGACAGGGTCAGAGGGTAAGAGGTCAGAGGTCAGATAGTCAGAGGTCAAAGGGTCAGAGGTCAGAGGGTCAGAGGTCAGATAGTCAGAGATAGACAGGGTCAGAGGGTCAGAGGGTCAGAGGTTAGATAGTCAGAGATAGACAAGATCAGAGGGTCAGAGGGTCAGAGGTCAGAGGTCAGACAGTCAGAGGTCAGAGGGTCAGAGGTCAAATAGTCAGAGATAGACAGGGTCAGAGGGTCAGAGGTCAGAGGTCAGAGGTCAGATAGTCAGAGATAGACAGGGTTAGAGGGTCAGAGGGTCAGAGGTCAGATAGTCAGAGATAGACAGGGTCAGAGGGTCAGAGGTCAGAGGTCAAACAGTCAGAAGGTCAAAGGTCAGATGGTCAGAGGTCAGAGGTCAGACAGTCAGAAGGTCAGAGGTCAGAGGGTCAGAGGGTCAGAGGTCAGAGAGTCAGAGAGTCAGAGGTCAGAGGGTCAGAGGTCAGAGGTCAGAGGTCAGATAGTCAGAGATAGACAGGGTCAGAGGGTCAGAGGTCAGAGGTCAGAGGTTTGATCAACTGAGTACAAACTACACACAATAAGAGATAATATGACCATTGGCTAATGAGAACGAAGTCTTACATGTAGTGGACACAATATGTGGCAGAATAAATTGAAATAATGCCTTTGGACAGCCATAGCATGAGGCATGTTATGATGTGAAAGAATAAAATTAAAAAGAGTTAATGGTTAAGTCCATCACTAGTGGGTCAAAGATAGCATCTGCAACATTTATAGAATTTTTTTCTTATGCAACAGTGACAACCACCTCATATACTGAATTCTTCTTTGATGATATAGTTTTATTATCCCACAAGTCTAAGAACATTGTCATTCATGTAGAACATTGTTAGTCCATCTCTTAGCCTTCATATAAGGGAAATTTACAAGCAGTGAAAAGAAATATGAGACATATTAGGGCATGTTGAATTATTTTGCCTGAATAATGTCATTTTAACAGCCAAGGACACAATAATGATGGTGCTATCAATGACCTTATAGAAGAGTATTCACAGTTAAGCTCCTCCATTTCCCAACCTCATGACAACATGAATATAGGCAGGAAAATAAAGGGCTTTCAATATAATAGTTGCAGCCACTTAGGCTATTACGTGGCTATTATGGGGTTATTATAGGGCAATTAGGGTATCTGAAAACACATTGATCGAATGTTGAACGAGGAACAGAGTTTGAAAAGAATGCCTGTCAGCTGCCCCCCACCCAGACACTCTGCTAGGCTTCAAGCAGTCACAAATTCATTGCTCCCCATGTCCGGACGAGGGAGACCAAATCCACTTCAAGAGAAGAGTTCTTTCCTGACTCCACAAGCTCCCCAGGCATCCAGGAGGGGCAGGAACTCTCCACAAAAGAAGCGAAATGGAAGGGGAGGCAAGGGAGCTGCTGCCACCATCTCAGCTGAGCCCTCCTTTCCTAAGAACAACCAGCCAAATATTAGCTGGACTGATGACCATACCAACAAGCTTGTAGATTGGATTCTCACTCGACCTGCTAATCGCCACATCCTTTTTCTTGATTGCACCTCATCCTCCAAGACAACTCTGAATACCACCAAAAGGCCATCTGGAAAAAACAAGAAGGAAGTGGCTGGCGCAATCGCAAAGCACATCTTTGAAACAGATGAGGAACACTTGGCTACATATGCATCTGACCCATCAAGATATGTCCTCTCTGTAACCAATCAGCTAGGAGTGTGAGTTTTCTAGATCCCAGGCTCAACACCCTGATATCACTCAGGCTTCATATGGATTTCTTTCAGCTTGAAGACAAAATACCGTCATTATAAAGAACAATTTCAACAGACAGGGAATGGTGTAGCACCCCAAGGCTTGGATGAAACTGCAGGGCCATCTAATCTCCTTGGCATGTTTTTCTAATCAGGTTTATCACTGTTGGCTGACCTCTGTACAGATGATGTTGAATGTGACTTCTCATACTTCAAAGCTCTTGATTCTATCTGGAGTGACATCCCCTCTTTCAACAGCAAGCTCGTCTCCTCCAAGCCAGGGGTCAACCACACACAAAATCTTTTAGGTGTCCTACAAAGCAAATCTGGTCCCGGCAATCTAGACTCAGGCAGATGAGAATGCAGTAGGAGACCAACAAGACGACAAAATGCAAGGAGAAAGTGTTGGTGACACTGGTGAGGAGAATATCAAGCACCAACTTGAAGCTGATGAGCCAATGGTGGAAGCAGTAAGACCTTTTTTATTGCTTCTTAACTCATGTTAATTGTGACATTTTCCAGCACCATGAGCTGTATGCTGGGCCAGCATCGGACTGGGAGCCTGAGGGCTGGGAGTTCTCCTTTTTCACGCTCAAGGACAAGGGTAAAACACCTGTTCAAGATGGGTGAAGTGCATTTAGGCACAACCCTTATTTGTGTCCACCCAGCTCTGTGGTCTCCAGCGTGAGCTTCAAGAGCAGTGCTGCCCACTCAAGTCCCACCTCCTCCACAAAGGTGGCATCAGTTTTGAGCAAGAGGACATGCTGTCAATGTTGATTGATGAGCTAACCAAGGAAACCAAGGAGCTCCAAGACAGTCTTGCTGTCCAATCTGTGCTTCAAATAAATTTTGCCTTATGGAAGCAAGAACTTGACAACCAAAGGGAGGAGCATCTTCTGAAACAAGCCACTGCTAAAGCCGATTTATGGTAAGAGCAGGAGCTGAGAAAGCTTGATATTGAGCTCAAGCAATCAGAGGAACGGGCCTACACATGCCAAATTGAGCTGCTTCGCCTACAAATCCAGCTCTAGCAGGCACAGACCAACACCCACAGCACTTCATCTTTCACCAATGCAACTGGATCTTCTACTGCCACAACTGGCCCCACAACCGGCCCCACCTAATCCCTTTGGTTGCAACCTCGTACCTTTGTCTAGTTCATCATTCTTGTAGCCTTGTCTTGTTCCCCAAAATGGCTCTCACATTTGTTTGTTTGTTCTTTCACATATGTGTATGTGCGTCTCATGTTCTGTATGCAGCATGCGTATGTTTTTTTAAATACACTGACTTGGATGTTATAATTTGATATTACCCATTTACAATGACATTTAGGCCATGTAATGTAAACAAGTCCTACATCAGCTCTGCTCGGAACTGTTGCCCTGGCGATCCATCTGCCACCTGTACTACCACCAGCTCCCCCTCATTCGCAACAGGATTCTGGGGTTCCACCTGTGTTCAAACTGACAAAGGTTGCTTGTCCAACATCTCTTCGAAATGGATAATTATATTATGCAGAATCAGGCAGCATTGGACCCAATGCAATGTGTACATCAAGGTCTCTGGTGACTGGATCCAGATCCGCAGGTCACAAAGTGATTGGAAATGCCCTTTAAGGGCTGCAAAAGCATGCTCAACACATACGTGCACCTACCATCATCACAGGATAAGTGTCTGTGAGCATGTGACTCAGAGATTAGTTCACTAACCTTTGACAGATGATGGTTAAAGATTTTTTGCTCCCGCACCAGTTGTTTTGTCTGCATTGCTTTGAATGGCATGACACACCACTTCTTGGAGGGATATGCACTATCAGCCCAAATCCAATGGCCTTCTGGGATCAGCGTCAGATCCTCTGCCATCTGTGTCCCCTGGAATGTGTACGCATCGTGGACACTCCCAGGATGGCCAAGCCCATAGTTGAGAATCAGTAGATTGTGAGGCATGACAACAACCTATGAAATTTCAACAACAATGTGGTAACAGGTGTGTTTTGCTTACCTGACAGTTCAGGGAATAATTCTCTTTTCTATTGTAGAATGTCTCACCATAGTACTTTGATGGCTTCTGGAAAAGGTTGAAAGATGAACTGTCCACTGCAAAAATACTGTGGTTCCAAGCCCTGCATGTCTTCATCTCGACAAATGTCCACGCAAGCTCTGCATCCCAGGAATCTGCCGGTGGAATGACAATGAAATTGTCATGTTCTGAGAGCAACGCTAGCATGACCCGGTTCATGCAATTGATGACTGATCCCGTGCTGAGACCTGCCCAGTCTGCAATATATTGGTTTGAACTCAAGTTGTCATAGTGGCCGATGTGAGTCAAAAAGACTGCAAGTTGAATTGCAACTGGTATCTGTGCATGGTTTGATGCTGATTTGAATACTGGATTGTTGCTAATCTGATCTAGGATACAATCAAAGACCTCTGGATCCACCTGCACTCTTTGACAAAATAGATGTGGGCGATGATCTGCAAAGTGATCCAACACAGATAGCTGTAATGCACACATAGGAGGCTTCAGCTTGTCATCCAAAACATGCAAGTGCACAATCTTGTCTTGTAGGGCCTCAATTGCCCCAAGCAGGTGTGCATACTGTTTATCCCTTTGTTTGGTTGGGTCAATAAACAAGACATTAGACCCGAAATCAGAGTGTATTGGGCTGAGGGAAAGAGGGGGGAGGGGGGGGAGGATAAGGGCAAGGAAGGGATTGTCAATCTCTGAGTCAGAGCTTCCCAGGATGTTGGCTTGATCCTCCAGGAGTGCCTGAAGTAAGTTTTCTTTCTTCTTCTTCAGCACATTCAGCCTAATGGTTTGCAGTTTGTTCATGAGCTTGGTGTGCTTGGAGGTACAGGGTGGCATAGTAGTAGCTGGGGCAGGCAAGAAGGATTGTCTTCAATCATATACATATTTACAGTATTCTCTTCTGAACTGTTCCTTGCTCTAGATTCTGAACTTTGTGCATGCAACTTGAATAGTTTCACATGATCAGGAGATTACCAAAAGGGGCAGTCTGGATAGGTACCCTATCCAGACTTCCCCATTTTGGAAAGTACAACATGGATCAATGCAGAGTCCAGCACATGCTTGGCACTGTTGGACTTGTAAAATTTCTGTCTATTCCATCATTACAAAATAGTCCATTAATAGCCTCATAATAACCTTGTAATAGCAAGTAATAACCTAAATGCCTTGCACTAATGTAGATGGATCCAGAAACTCAGCTGGTGACATCACTCATTGTGCTGAATTAGTGATTGACTTTCAAGGACATAGAGAAAGAGTGATAGCTGAAGTCACTGATCTAGGCAAGAATCAGGTTATCCTTGGATACACATGGCTTAAGCTATACAATCCTGACATAGACTAGAGCAAAGGAACAGTAACAATGAGTCATTGCCCTTGGTCATGCAAGACTCTACAGAATAAACCCCCCTTTTCCAGGCATCTTCACAGTCAAGAGAGAGAATCACTAGCCTACATTCTTAGGCTGAAAACAGATGTTTCTGAGTAGCAAGAAGATCTTAAAACAGAGACACTTGTCCCAAAGGAATATCATAAATATCTCAGCACCTTCTTCAAGAAAGAATCAGAGTGCATGCCCTCTAGAAAATCATGGGATCATGCTATAGATCTGAAGGATACCTTTGTACCAAAGAAGGGAAGATTAATTCCCCTCTCCTCTAATGAACAGAAAGAAGTCAGTGATTTCATTGATGATCAACTTCAAAAGGGTTACATTTGCCCATCCAAATCCCCTCAAACATCCCCTGTCTTCTTTGTACCAAAGAAGGATGGCAAGAAGTGAATGGTTCAAGACTATAGATATCTCAATGAACACACTGTCAAGAATAATTATCCACTCTCCCTGATCTCCCAGCTTGTTCACAAACTAAAAGGATCTAAGCTGTTCACAAAGATGGACCTTAGATGGATATGAATGGAAAGCTGCCTTTGTCTCCCACAGAGGATCTTTTGAACCTGTGGTTATGTACTTTGGACTCTGCAAATCCCCAGCAACCTTCCAAACCATGATGAATGACATCTTTGCTGATATGGATGATGCAGTTGTCATTTATATTGATGACCTCATGATCTTCACCAAGACAGATGACCCTGAAGACCATGATAGGGTTGTTTTGGAAGTATTGAAATGCCTTGAAGAGAATAACCTCTTTGTCAAACCAGAGAAATGCACTTTCAAAGCCAAACAAGTAGAATTCTTGGGCATGACAATTACACCTGATGGTGTCAAAATGGATGATGACAAGGTTAAAGCCATACTAGAGTGGCCTACATCTACCAATGTCAAAGGAGTTAGAAGCTTCCTTGGTCTAGTCAATTTCTACAGAAGATTTATCAAGGATTATGCCCAAGTAGCTTGTCCCTTGAATGATCTAACCAAGAAGGAAACCCCTTTCAAATGGGAAAAGGCTCAACAAGAGTCCTTTGATCAACTGAAACATTGCTTCACTATAGCTCCTATCCTTGCCTTTCCAGATAATGACAAGCATTTTCGCTTAGAGACAGATGCTTCAGACTTTGCAACAGGAGCAGTCCTTTCTATTGAACAAGATGAAAAATGGCACCCAGTTGCCTTCTTCTCTCATTCAATGTACCCTGAGGAAAGAAACCATCCTAGAGCAGATAAAGAGATGCTCAGTGTCATCAGAAGCCTAGAACAATGGAGACACTATCTAGAAGGAAACCACCATGAATTTGAGATATGGAATGATCATGCTAACCTTCAATGGTTCATGAAAAGACAAGATCTCAATAGGAGACAAGCTAGATGGGCACAATACCTCTCCAGATTCAACTTTAAATGGATTCATAAAGCTGGTACACAAATGGTAAAAGCTGATGCTCTATCTCAAAGAGAAGATCATGCAGTTGGCATAGAAGATGATAATAAAGGAGTGCTAGTCATTCCACCAGAGCATATTGCAGCCACAACAGTTTATCTCTCCTCAGATAATGACATCATTATGACCAAGATCAAAGAAGCCACTTGGAAGATCAAAGAATCTGATGCCATCAAGATCTGTCAAGGAAATGACATATGTGATGAAAGAAATGAACTCCTTTATGACAAAAATAGAAAGATCTATATACCAGAAGATCAAAATCTTCGAATGGGGATCATAAGATTACACCACAATACACCAATTGCTGGACACCCTGGTATGGACAAGACACTAGATCTTATCAACAGGACATATACTTGGCCTGGAATGAGATCAATGATCAAGGAATATGTCTCTAGATATGATACATGTGCTTGCTTCAAGGGATCAAATCAAGCCCCAGCAGGAAAGCTACATCCTCCAGAAATCCCTAACAAACCTTGGGAAGACATCTCAGTCGATTTCACCACAGATATCCCACTCTCCAATGGCTATGATAGCATCCTAGTGGTTGTTGATCGCTTCTCAAAGGAAGTAGAACTTATTCCATGCAACAAAACCACTACTGCATTGGATACTGCAAGATTGTACCTGCATAATGTATGGAAAGATCATGGCCTGCCAAAAACTATTGTTTCAGACAGAGGACCACAGTTTGCGTCACAGGTAATGCAAGACCTGTGCAAAAGACTAGGAATACAGTCTAGGTTATCTACTACATTCTATCCTTAAACTGATGGACAAACAGAGCGCATGAACAGAGATCTACAACAATATCTTCGCTTATTCACATCAGATAAGCAAGATAAATGGACAGATTGGCTACCCATTGCTCAGTTCTCCTACAACTCAAAGAGCCAAGCTTCTACTCAGAAAGCACCCTTTGAGGTTACTAGATCATATGCTCCTAGAATGGTGTTACGATAGTTCCGGGTAGGACCTAACGTAGCCGCAAAAGCGCCAAGTACCAAGTGGCTGCGATAACTCAAACAACCACCACTTGATACGTGGTGCGCTGAAGAGTTGAACGAGGGTTTCTGGTCAGCGGATTGCTACCAGAGAGACGAGTAAAAACTCAGGCGTTGCTGAGAGTTGTCCGGTTGGGAATCTATACCCGAGGGACGGTCGAGGGTCTAGGGGATGGTTGCCCTAGTCGAGTGGTCAAGGGACGACGAGAGAAGTCCCTGGTCGAGTGGTCACAGGCTTTGTGGCGAGTGGAGCAGAGATACTCAGCTAGTATTGCGGAGATCAAGACTAGAGTACAGGAGTATCGCTGTGAGGTATTTATACTATGAGAACTGCGCACGGACCAAGTAACTAAAAGGGGGTGGCCAGAAGAGCGGAAGGGTGAAAGGGCCAAAAGGAGTGCGCAGTAATCAAAAGAGGAAATCGTACGATGCGATAGCAGCGGACGATGACGAAGATGAAATGACAAATGCGAAGCCATCGGATGATGACGAGAAGTGAATGAGTAAATGCGATGCCATCGGACGATGACGCGAATAGAAAGACGTAAGCATCCGGGTAACGCCGGTGCTGAGTTTCAAAGGTAAAAGAAGAATGAGTACGGATGAACGTACGAGGATACCTAGGTATCGAGTGAAGTGAAGTAGTACGAGCAAGACAAAGGAAAGAAATGTAAAAGCCCCAGCTGCTAAAGAGTTAGCCAAAGAAATGGAGGATACCTTGGAACAGACTAGAACAAACCTAGAACAGGCTCAACAAAGAATGAAACTGCAAGCAGATAAACATAGATCTATTGCACCAGCCTATTCTATTGGTGATAAAGTCTGGCTCTCCACAGAAAATTTCAGACTCAATAGAGCATCCAAGAAACTTTCAGAGAAATGGTTAGGATCCTATGAAATCACAAAACTAGTGGGAAACAATGCTGTCAAGCTCCATCTGCCCAAATCCCTTTGCATTCACCCTGTTATCAATGTCTCTAGAGTCAAGAAATATAAAGAACGCTTAGAAGGTCAGATCACCTTTAAGCCAGGACCAGTTCTTGTCACAGAAGACAGAGAAGATGAATATGAAGTGGAGTATGTTGTTGATTCTAGATGGAAATCAAATCACCTTGAGTATCTAGTTCATTGGAAAGGCTATGCAGAGGAAGACCGCACTTGGGAACCCAAATCTAATCTAAACAATGCCCCACATATGATCACCCAATTCCATAGAAAGCATCCTAATGCTCCTAGATGTCTCAATATGATTGCTAAAGATTTCTACAATCTATTTGCATACTGTGGTCAACCCACCACACCTCCTACCTTTTGATCACCTGGAAGTTGATCTTTAGAGAGGGAGTAGTGTTACAGTCACACAATATACTATCCTAATCCCTCTATTTTTTCACCTATTTTTCCATATTTTTTCCTTTGCATTTGAGCTTGCTACAAGCATTCCATTCCTTCCAAGTTTCCGAAATTCCCACACTCTTGGAAACCCCTGAACTGAACACTTAGTGAACACAAAGTAATATTATAGAAAAGTATATCTGCAGAGGGCCTAGCCTGTAGAGTACTTGAGTCACTGTAATATTAGAGTGGTAGCAGTAGCTACCTGTAGAGTACTTGAGTCACTAAAGAAAATGACTACTGTACTCTAGGTGCAATGTACCTATGGTTATGTAAGCATGTGGCTGTACTACCACAGCTCGAATGAGATTTACAACACTCCCCCTCAAGTGAGGTGTGGTAGTGAAGTAGAAATGGAAACTAAATAATAAATGGATATTAAAAAATACCTGTGTGTCTCCAAATCCACCTCCTATGGTGAATCCCTGAGTCTGTGGTAATGCAACTTTGTCGCAACATAGTGCACTCGAGCGGTTACCCGATATGGTAAGTTGTGGCTCGGCTAATGCCTTCGTGGCTGGCTGATGTGTGCAATCGTCCGTCTCGATTCCCGGTGCATCCTGTTGCTCTTGGGTGAGTGTTGACCACCTCCCTGACTCCTTTAGGATCTCTGTGACACTTTCAATGTGTCTGAATTGGTCTTGAAATGACCGTATTGCGAGGTGAGCATTCTTGTCTCCTCGTCTTTGGTTGACTCGTTTAGGTTGTGTTTTTAGTCGTCCTCAACGACGCGGTGGGTTTGGATGGTGGTGAGGTTGTTTGGAGTGCTTGGGTGGTCGCTTGGATGGTGCTGGTACGTCTGATTTGGTCTTGTCTTTATTCCATTTGAACTGACCTTCTTGTCCAGCTAGCAGACGTGTTTCGACTCAGTTTGAGTCGCAGTGTCCTCTGCTCGTTGCGCCATCGATTGGGGACCCTTTCCCATCATATCCGAGTTGGTTTGACGTGTTTCGACACTGTGTTTCACCTTCAACATCTCCCAATATTGCCTTGACCTCCTCTTGGCCTCCCAGGCCATTATCTCAAAGTAGCGGCTTCGTTTCGATGAAGCGCTCAGTTCTATCAGTGTGGGCACTTTCCTTTATGCCCTGGCCATCGTCTCCAATGATATGGCAATCCCAATTGCCCTCATCATCGACCAACTCGACCTCCTTGTCCCTATGGCCTCCTGGGGGAAGCTTTCGACATAGCGCTTTCGTTTCGACGACGGGTTGGTCGCAGCTGTTACTGGGGTGTGTCCAGTCATATTCGAGTTGATTCGAACTGTTTTGGCACTGCACTTCGCGCTTGATCTCGTTCAACTTCGATTCCACCCTCTTTGGACCTCCTGGCCCTTCAACTCGACTTGACAACTTCGTTTCGATGCCGGATGCTATCGTCTCACATTCAGGGTGATCTGGGCCGTCCCTGGGACCATCTTGTGAGTGCGCTTCGCTTGTAGCATGCACTTTATCCTCTGACTTGCCCGTTTCACCTCTAGCCCCTCCTGGCTCTGGATTTTGATGTAGCATCTTCGTTCTCTCGAAGCGCTCGTCTCTGTCACTCCTAGGGCATTCCATAGGACTTGGGTAAGTCTCTCCTGCAGCTGGTTTGCCACCTGGGCCGTCTGGAGGTCTTGGGCTTCCTCTAAGTGAGTTCTCCCCCTCCTTCTGTTTTGACCATTCTTTGACGCGCTCTGTCGCCTCCAACAGTTCTTCTGGCCTGTTCCTAGTGCTCTCAACGCGTCCTGATGCTGGCGATGCATCCGCTTTGGGTCCGGTGCCCTGAGCTACACTGGTCGTCGACATCCGTCTCCCCTCCTCAAGCTTGGAGCTCTGGAGATCACTCATCACAACTCGTGCTTGGTCCAGGAGCCTATCCTTTGGTAGGGCTAGGTCTTGGTGACTTTTAGGTGAGTCCCCATCAACCATTCTGTCGTACTGATCGTTTTCTTTGTCAGTCGGCTTCGATTGCTCATATGGCATCTCGCCTGGACTCTGCCCCTTGATCAACGCCGTCTGCGGGTTCTCGACACTCTCCAGTTCTTCTGGAGGGTTCCCAGCATTCCCTGGTCGACTCTCGTTATCTCCGTCATCAGCCATTATCAATTGTCCGTGCATCATCGCGCTCGGGCTCTCTCCCTCAATCGATGTCGTTTGTGACGTTCTGTGGGTCTCCACCTCATTCTGTGCACCTGTACACCTCTCCTCAACATTCCCATTGATGTCCAAGTCTGCGTCTGTGCCTGTGACACTCTCAGCTTGCTCAATTTCGCATCCACTCCCCTTATAGGGGGTTTCTGACTCCTTTTCGGACCTTTTGCACTTGTTTGCGGCTTCGGTGGCTGCGTGTGCTGTCTCATAGAGTACTGTAGGGCTTCCAAATTGATTTATTAGGTAGTTGTAGATGTTGTGTGCCGTCGTAAGGTGAAGTATTTCTCCGAGAATTGAATTAGGGATTTCCGAAGTCAAAATGAACTTTGTTATGGTTTCAGGTCGTCGGTTAGGGTTCATGATGGTTCCCGCTAGGTATTCTGAGAGACCATCTTCATGAATTACTTGAATAATGGTTTCATGCCATTCTGACCAATTACTACGATTCATTTTGAGAGTAGGCACCTCGAACTCCATTGGGTAGGACTTTCTCGGGACTTGGTAGCTTGAGTGACTATGAGCTGCTAGGCATGAGCAGGGCTCATAACCTATAGAAAAGTATATCTGCAGAGGGCCTAGCCTGTAGAGTACTTGAGTCACTAAAGAAATGGACTACTGTACTCTAGGTGCGATGTACCTATGATTATGTAAGCATGTGGCTGTACTACCACAGCTTGAATGAGATTTACAACAAATATATGATTGAATACATTAACCCATGCCTTGCTATGGCCTAGAAACACTAACCCTTGACCACCCTAGACCATGCTCCCCCATGCTACCTCACCTCAGGCCTACCCTCATATCCATTCCCCCTCATGTCTATGATACAATTACATTCCATGGCTATGTATTCTAGATCCATATACCCTATACCCATTCAAACCCTTGTCCAATAGCATAGCATATCTGTAGATTTAGCTTATACCCATACAAACAGTAGAATAGTATAAAAGGGACATCCCCAACTCACTGAAGGACCCAGTCTTGTCCTTCTGGAGTTTCCCCAAGCCTCTCTAGTCACACAGACTCGCTTTCATTGTCCTTCCAGCAAATAACTTAAGCCTGTAAAGGTTTGGTTGTTTCACACTGCTTCCGCCTGGCATCTTAATGAGAGAAGCTACCTGATGAGCCGCAACCCAACCCGCACAGCCAAACATGCCGTTTTCCACAGATCAGCCAGAAGAAGTCTTCGTGACCCCAGCCGAAGTATCCATACTACCCATCACCTGTCAAATCCGAATCCCTATCTGAATCATTGTCCATTTCTGTATCACCCTTCACTTCAAGTATGCTATCCACATTGTCAATCTTTCAGCCATCACATGCCCGTTTTCATTTATGCACCCCAGCAGTTTTCCCACAGCCACCTCCACCTTCATCTGTACAGCCACCACTGCCTGCTCTCGTACAACCACCACAGCCATTCCTCACGCAACCACCACCAGCTCCATCTGTGATCATGTCATCTCTTTCCACCATGAATACCATTAATTTGAAGGGCATCAGTGCAATGCCATCACCAATCTTTGAAAGCGCTGACATTTAATGGTGAAACATCCGAGCTGCATCAGTTTTTCGAACTCTTCAAGGATTATGCAGATGTGAGCACCCTTTCCAATGCAGAAAAATGCAAGTTCGTTGTAGGAGTTAGATACTCCCTACGGTTGTAGAATACATTTTCCTCGCTCTTCATCATGTCATATCATCTCCCGTCTCATCCGCCATCGACTTCATGCCAGCCCGGTTTCATTCCTAGCATTTACAGATCATCCGAATCCAATCCGAGTCCAATCCGAGTCAACGCGATCCAATCCGGTTCTTTCGTACGTATTCCGCTTCATCCGATTTGACTTGTTCTACTCGATTTGGCCTTATTAAGGTCATTACTATCCTAACACCTTTCCTTTCTTTGTCATCTACAAGGTTTGACACCCCTTCTTTCCATACTCACCCTACGTCAATCCTGTACACTTACTTAGGGTCAGATTACCTTTAACAGTCCTGGGTTATGCCCAGGACTATAAAACCATGTTTCTAACAGAAAAATATTGTCTTTCTGTGTTCAGGAGATCTCCTGTTTACTCTCCCGTGCGTGAGTGAGCTGGATAGTTTCTCTTTTACCTCGTCCTATCGTTCCTCGGCGTCTCATCTACTCGAATCAATACTCTCATCACCTTGCCTCCACCCGGATACTTTTACATCAACTGCTTTTCATTCCGGATTGTCCAGCAGCCTCTAGGACTCTTAGACAAACCTGAATCCATCATCCCTTCAAACATAACCCCCCTTGGGACGAACCTATCGCCCCACCTTTCTTCTTATCACCTATTATTACTTTTCTACATCATTATTTGCTACATTGATAAAATGACCAAGCATTTTTGGGTTATGCTCACAGGATACAAAAGTCATGACTATGATATATTCAAGAAGAGCATCCTTGAGCAGTACCCCGGTGCAGACAAGGGCATCAAGTACATATACTTGTCGTGACCTTGAACTAGCTGTTGCCGCCCCTTCCAATGATGACATCTCGACTGAAACCGAGTTACAGCAATACTATCACCACTTCCGTCCCATCGCTGTCTGGCTTGTTGATCAGAAGAAGATCCCTGCCAATGAACAGGATCACTATTTTTGGACTGGATTGCTGCTTTCTGTCTGCCGTGCTATCAACTGACGCCTCGAGTTGAAAGACTCACAGTATTCTCACAATGAACCAACCCACTACAAGAAAGTGATGGAGGCTGGATGTTTTGTACTGTCTGATGATGCATTTGATGCAGACCTCAACAACCCGATAGCCACATGTATGAAGTTCCTGTGTGATGGACAAGGCAGCTCAGCTGATAAGAAGGATCAGTCATGAACAAGTCAAATCACACAGATCAAAGACTCTGATAACAAATCAGATAATGAAAATAATTGCAAGAAAGAAGCCCCTCATGATGTACAGACCAAGCAAGTCACATTTGATTCAAGCGTGATATCCAAGGCGCATATAGATGAAGTCGAAGAGATTGGCTGAAAGCTACATATGCTCAACTTAGTGGACATTTCCTACTCAGCTCTCTACACTCACCTTGCATGCCTTGCTCCAGCCATGGCACAGGCCTGGGCTTTCCTATCTTCCTATCAGTCACAGACCCTGTACCAAAGTTACCCACAAAGCACTACCGTTGCCAACTCCTCATGTTATACGTGTGGCGGAGGCCATTTTCTTTGTGATTGCATATGTGTACTTGAGTATATCTGAGCAGGCCACATTATCTACAAAAACAGCTATCTCAACTCTCCCGATGGAGGATGTATCAAATGTCATGCGACAACTGTTATGATCTCGACATTTTCACCCTTAACACTGGATACTACCTTCAATCTTTTCTAGATGCTATTACCGCATCCTATGCCTCATGTCAAGGCTGTCCAAAGGATCATATCCAATTGGCTGCCACACTAACACAGCCCTTATCATGCCTCATGTCCTTATCTTTCATTTCCGAACTCATCATGACTCACACCTGCCAGATACCTGTGCAGGGCTATGCTTATCTATGACTCATTCTGACTCACTTTGTTATCGTCCAATAGTATCTCTCTGTAGTTTAGAACTCAGATTCGTACTCCGACATCCATGTAGTATATAAACCCCATGAATTGAAGCCAGAGGACTCTAACAAAGTTCTCTTGGAGTTTTTGCCTCTTTGACTGAACATCCCCTCTCACCCTTTTCAACAACCAATTTATTCAAGGATACAATTGACAAATACTATCAAAACCATGCAATCCTACCTGCTCACACTCCATCCAAATTTGTCAGAGAATCCCCGCCACGTCTTCAGCAAGCTGCTACAAATATGTTTGTTGCACCAGAACCATCTGCAGTTCTCTTCAAATGCAACCACATCAAAGATGCTATCACAGACACCCTAGCATCCATCAAGGAAGTACCCAATGAGAAGGATGCTGGTGTTTTAGCCCTCATGAGATCCAAGGCACATGCAACTGCTCATACTGATACAGAAATCCCACCTGTGAAACCCGCTCGCTCAGCTAAACAAGCACTAGAGACACCTGAACTGCCTGCTTTCATGCCTGCACAATCTGTACCTGTGTCCAGAGACTCTGCACCACTCAAGCACATTCCAGTGTATACATATGAATTGAAAGCCACATCCCCTGATGCTGCCAAATGGGTCTATGAATTACTTCATATGATGATTCCGAACCTTTTCATCATAGATTTATTAGCCATCAGCCCCGACTTGTGAAAGGAAGCAGTTGAATATTGCAAAACGCATCAGATTCCCACTCCATTGACAACCACAGTCACTACCTTGCCACCAGTCCAGATTGAGCATGCCACACCCCTCCATGAAGTCAAAGTCATTTTAAATGGAAAAATTGATGAACTTGCACTACTTGATGAAGGATCTGAAATTGTAGTCATCTGCCAGGACGTTTGGGAGCATCTCGAAATGCCAATCTTGAATCACACAGGAATGACAATGCAAACAGCAAATGGCGACTTGCAACCAATGATGGAATGTATTGAGATGTTGGAAATTACAGTTGATGGTCTCAAGACCTGGGCTCATGCATATGTTGAATGCCCCTTATTGCCTCCTTCTCGGCCACCCATGGCAGCACCTTGTCTGCCTACAAAAACATGAAACTGTTACAATTTCTTTCTTTCCTTTGTCTTGTACTACTTCACTACACTCGATACCTAGGTATCCTTGTACATTCATCCGTACACTTTGTTTCTGTTCTTTGCTTCATTATGTAACTCCACACCAGCCTTACCTGAGTGCTTACTCTTTTCTTTCTTGTCATTGTCCAATGGCATCGCTCTTACTCATTTGCTTCTCGTCATCATCTGATGGCTTTGCATTTGTCATTTCACTCTCATCATTGTTCACTGCCATCGCATCGTACAATTCCTCCTTTTGGGCCTTCTTCCCTTCTACTCTTCTGCCCACCCCATTTTAGCTACTTGGTCCGTGCACACTTTCGTAGTATAAATACCTTGTAGCGATACTCCTGTACTCCAGTCTTGATCTCCACAATCTAGCTAAGTATCACTGCTCCACTCAGACTTCTTCCTTGTGACCCCTCAACCCTTGGACTTCAATAAATCCTCACTTGAACACTCGGACTCATCACAGTCAACCCTCGACCCTTGACCATCCCTTGGGTATAGATTCCCAACCGGACAATTCTCAGCAACAACTGAGTTTTCACTCGACTCTCTGGTAGCAATCTGCTAACCAGAAACCCTTGTTCAACTCTTCAGTGCACCACATATCAAGTGGTGGTTGTTTGAGTTATCGTAGCCACTTGGTACTTAGTGCTTTTGTGGCTACGCTAGGTCCTACCCGGAACTACCATAACATAAGATCAAGACTCTTTGTACAGCCTGCCCTTGCACAGTCAGATGCCCACTATATCTTCGGGACGCCCCACACGTCCTTCCCTCACCTCTGGCTAGAGACCCTGGTCAACCCAACCCCTGATGTCGGACCTATCTGACGATAACCCTGAACCCACAACCCGCTTTCCTGAACCCCAGGACAGCGACCAGGACATCAACGTCCATGACTCGGAAGATAAAACCCAGCAACTAGCTGACCATCTTCACCACTCACTTGAGCTTCCCACCCTTGCCTCCTTCACATCCCCAATGACCCCACGAAGGAACATTCCTGGACCAATGTCTATCACTCCTGTTGCCCACCACCTCAACCATTAGCAACATGTCTAACAAACCCATTGAACTCCATCTTGGTAAACCCCATACCTTTGATGGCTCCTATGACCATGCCATACCCTGGCTCAATGATGTCACCACATACCTCTTTGTTAACAAAGATGTGTACAACATGAACAACAAGAAGGTGGCCTTCGCCTTGTCATTCATGACCAAAGGCTCCATTCTCACTTGGGCTGACACGTTCTGCGCCAAGTCCCTGACCGCTCAGTCCTTCAGGACTTGGGCCAATTGGCAATCAGAGTTCCAAAAGGGCTTTGAACACCATGACACCAAGGGAGACGCAATCGCCTGGCTCTCCACCACCCAAGCCACCAAGAGCAAGGACATCCCCTTGTACATCTTCTCCTTCCACACCAAAGTCATCACCACTGGCCTTACTGGCTCTAACTCAGTCCTTATAAATTTCTTCACGGCAGGCCTTCCCCCGTCTCTCATGCAATGTATCCAAGGGATGGACACAGTCCCTACCACGATTGACAAGTGGTATACCCAAGCCATCCATTTCAAAACCCAATGGGAACGTGCTGATGAAATCACTTGTCACAACAAGAAACCTGCCACTGCCATTGTTTTCCACAATGACCCCCCTCACAAGAAGGAGTGAGACCCTGATGCCATGGACGTGGACGCCATCCACATTCCAAAGATGACTGAAGCAGAGCATAAGCGATGCTTTGACAACAACCTTTGCTTCCACTGTTACAAACCTGGACATTGTATGTTCAATTGCACAGCATTCTCGACCAAAACCCTTGTCACGTTCTTCTCCAAGAAGGTCTGCAAGACCAACCCCAACCCAGAACCAGTTCCCCCATTAATAGAGGTGGAGGAGGATGAGGAGGATGCCATGAGTGTCAACAAGGTGACCACTCCAGTCATGGGTTTTTAAGGAGGAAGACCAGATGCCAGTATCTTCCCATTCTTGTATCCATGTACTTGTAGCTGAGCTTTCGTCCCATCTATGCAAATCCCTGTTAGATTGAATGCTACCTGTACTTCCAAAGATGTCAACACCCGAGCTCTAATCAATTCTGGAGCAGGGATCAACTGTATCAACTGGCATTCCGTCCAGAAGAACAAATTCCTCAAGGATCACCTTCCGAAATCCATCCTGGTTAGGAACATTGATTCCACCTCAAACAAAAATGGTGACATCAAATTCACCACCACCCTCTGGATTGCTCTTGGTGGAGTACTCCAATGCATCAAATTTCACATTATCCACTGTGGATCGGAAAATGTCATTCTTGGTCTCCTGATTCTTAGGTGTGTGTGGTGTTCTTTGAATTTTCATCAAAAATGATGTCATTTTGTAAAAGATGGGAGGAATCAGCATTCCTGTTGTATTTCCACATATGTACAAATTGTATATGTTTGTGCTACTCTGGATTTCTATGTTGTAGGTTTTACCAATGCAGCAAACTTTCAAATACCAACATGGCAAGCACCAGTCACTCAGGGGCCATTGATTACTTAAACAAAGAATGAGGTCCCAGTTAAAAATGGGATTTTGTGGATTCCAAGCACAAAGGTCATCTAACCAATTTTCTCTGTCTGCCTTGCCAAGTGAAGGGTCTGAGTCATCTGGGTCCAAGTCAGATGTTGCCCTCAGGGCTTTTTTAGCATACTCTGCAATGATCTGCTTGAGCTTGTCCATTGTCCTGTGGAGAATGGCATCCAAGGAATCTGTGGAGCACTTAGAATACAGAGACTGTTATGATCTCAACCTTTTCCCCCTTATCACTGGACATTACCTTCAATCTTTTCTAGATGCTATTATAGTATCCTATGTCTCCTGCCAAGTCTGTCCAAAGGATCGTATCCGATTGGCTGCCACATTAACACAGCATATTCTCACACTGTCACTTCTCATGACTTGTTTCACACACATGTATTCCCATGTTACTCATCATGACTCAGAACCCGCCAGATACCTGTGCAGGGCTATGCCTTATCTATGACTCATACTTTGTTATTGTCCAATAGGATTCATCTGTAGTTAGAACTCAGATTAGAACTCCGACATCCATGTAGTATATGTATAAACCCCATGAATTAAAGCCAGAGGACTCTAACAAAGTTCTCTTGGAGTTTTTGCCTCTTTCCTAGACATTCCACATCCTCTCTCATAAGTCATTCTCTTAACAGTCTAGCCTTGTTCTAGGTTGTTTCAGAGACTGCCAGGGCCAAAGAAATCAGGGTTCACAGTCAGGATATTAGAATAAGGAAACTTACACCAGTGGCATATGCTGTGTGCAGGTCATTGGGGTGATCCATGTCAAGTTTTCTTTTTTGCCAAGACGGTATCAGATCTGTAGTTCAATGCTAGTGACTTTGATATAGGTAAAGTTGTCCCAGACAATGGTTCAGGTATGCTGGACTCTTTGAGGTTGGAATTCTGCCTCACAGAGGAATGGCCTTCCTATATAGATATTGCTTTGCAATGGCTGAGTCTAGGGACTATGATGCCAGTGGAGAGATGTAGTTGCTTTCCTGAATTTTGATCTTGAGCACAGTGGCTGTTTGAGGGTGGTGCTTGACATATGCTTTGAGTTTCTTCAAAACATTTGCTTCAGATTAGAAAAAGGCAGTCTCCAGAAAGAAGTATTTGTGCTCAGTGGTGATTTTGCCTGGTCCAGCCAATGAGAAAATCTGCAAGCATACATTAGGCACATATCTATCATTACCACACAAAACAGAGGCAGTTGGGGCAGCCTCAACGAAAGTTGCATGAGGTCCTCGGGAGAGGGGAGTGGAGGTAAAGACATTGCTGAATCCACTGAGGAAGGGAACAATGAGAGATTTGTAAACATCATGGCTCATGGTCATGGTAAGTTGCCCAGGATCACTGAAATATGTTAGCCTGAAGGATGATAACAATCAGAATAGATCAGCTTAATCCATTAGTTGCCTCACCTGGCATGAATTTTAATACTCTGAATTGTATCTCAATATAGATATACTTGCTAGAAATAATGTTCTCAAAAATCTATTGAATGGGGGGATTATCAACTGAGAAAGGTGCATCAGGGTACACTGTCACACCAAGCTATATTCAGGTTGGATGTTTTCCTTGTGAGACAATCTTATTACACTTCACTGTTTAGAACATGAGAAACAAGTGTTTGGTAGTCAGAAAATGTATTGTACCAAGATCTGGATGGTTGTCATAGTTCTGAAATAGCTCCATATCTGATCTCAAGTTGTGGATTGCACTTGTTTAGCAGCTAATGTCACAGCCATCACTGGCAATCCATGGCTCAAGCAAGTTGACTAGTATCTTGTCTAAGCCATCTGGGATCAGTGAATTGCATGAAGCTGAGGATAGAACCTGTGATGGTTTCATATAAATGTTTGGAGACCTGTCTTCCTTTCTTGGAAGGGTTGAGAAGAGCAGTTTAGCCCCAGGGCCAAAGAACTTCACCTATCCTCCCAGGAGCAAGCATGACTCAGACACTGAGTGACATCTGGAAGGTAACCTGAAAACCCTTTGGTGCCAGTCATGGCAACTGGGAGATCAACATAACAACTGAAAACCTAACCACCTTGAAGCTTGGGACCACCCAAAGATTGGGGCATGATTGTACAGTATGTCTTGCCATAACTTGAGGACTGTTGTTGTTACGATATCAACTTTTCCTTCCTTAACGGATTCCACTTTCAACTTATTCTAAAGATACATGCCTCATGCCAAGGCTGTTCAAAGGAACACATCCGATTGGCTGCCACATTATCACACACTTACGCTTCTATTTATTCATTTCCCTTATCACTGACTCATACCGGGCAGTACAAGGCTATGCTCTTATCTATGACTCATATCTATTTACACCTTATCAACCAATAGGGTCTTGTATGGTTATCTATGTAGTTCGTACTCAGATTAGAAGTCTGACATCCATGTAGTATATAAACCCCATGAATCTAAGCCAGAGGACTCTAACAAAGTTCTCTTGGAGTTTTTGCCTCTTCACTGGACTGAACCCCCTTTTCACTCAACCACTACTTTAACAGTCTAGTTTTGTTCTAGGTTGTTTCATTAGAACTTTGTTGTTATCTTCACCATCGACAAACTACTGTCAAGTTTCCAACCTCGTAACACAGCCGCGCCCAAGTAAGTCACAAACTTGAAAAGTAGTTGGAACATCTGCTCCCAATAAGTCGATTTGCAAAAGACTCAAGGTCTATAGCATACGCAGAAGCAGATAGCGCACCCTTGACCAGAACGGGAGCCTTAACTAACTTGCCAAATCAGTGTCTCATTCATCACTCCCACTCTCTATCATTGCTGCCACACAGGAGGCTTTCCCAGGTCTTGAGAACACACCTTACATTCTTGATGCCACCTACCTCACCAAAGTCGTTGCCTTAGAAGACTTAGACCCCAAAGACCGGACAGACACCAAGATCTTCCATGCCTTACTAGGCCACTTGATAGGAGACTACGCATCCCTATCAGACTATGAGTCAACCCGGTCCGACAGTCCGGAATTGAGATATCCAACTGAGGAAGTTGAGATAAAGTGTGAATATTTTCCCGCTCCCCTTCCTGAAAGAGAACCATTGATCGCTCTGAAAAGAGAGGAATCATCACCACTACTGGAACTTATGCCGAGTAGAGCTTCATCTGAGGAAAGTTTAGGAGACCCTAATGATTGGTTCCCACCCAGAGAAGTAGAGAGAATAGCCAAGCTGTACAGAGACGCAGAGCAGAAAGACGATTCAGGGCTAACCAGATCCCATCTTGCATCCACCCATACTCACAGTACAACATTTTCGAGTTCCCCTCACTCAGGCCTCGTAATACCCTCAAAACCCCTACCAAATACCTTTAGATAGAAATTTTATGTCTTGGGAATGACTGTTTGTATAGGTGGATAGGCAGATGTTCCTGATGTGTCATGGTGAAGGTAATGAAACCCGGCTGTAGTGCAATATACTCAGGGGGATTGAAAGAATAGAAAAGAGGGTGAAGGAATGCGATTCCATTCAACCCAGGGACAACACTGAGTTGGTGAACAACGAGAAATGGTTTTTGAGTAGTCCGAGATGAATCTGGGGTGAATCCAGATTAAAACGGATAGAAAAGCGGATGCAGCAGTCCGATCCAGATTGAGAAAATACGAGGAGAGCAAGAGAAAATGAACATCGACCGAAAACGATGTGAGACAGATGCACATGGGCAAAGCTACTGTATTTTTTTCAATACAGTGAATTTATAGTCCTCAGGAATACCCTCAGACTTGTCCTAAGTAAGGATAATGATAAAAAAAGAAGGTTTTCGTACGGTATAAAGTTTGAGAGGCACCTGAATGTCCCTGCAAGGGCTGCGTGACATGGTCTAGCCAATGCTAAGTACGAATAAGGAGCATCAAAAATAAAATAAAAGAGTCATACAGCAATCCGGATGAGTTCACACAAGCAGACAGATCAGGATTGGGATTGGGTGACAACAGGGTGCAGAAACGTGCTATGCGAGCACAGGGAATACCTATTCCCTACAACGGGCATGTGACTGAGTGAAAGGAAGTTCAACAACAGGAAATATTCATTATCTCCCATGATTGCTCTGGCAATGCCACAAATTGGTACCATGTGTGGTGCAGTCCATTTTCAAAGGATGGCACATGAATGGAGAGATGGAGAGGGCCATGTAGGTCCTACAATCAGTGACCACATGTGAGTATAAGTACATAAGTGCTATCTTTTGACCCTCTTTACTTATTACTAATGTTTTTGATCATATCCAAGAAGAAAGTAATATATGATTTGTGCAAGGCTGTCCTTGGTTGTAATCCAAGCTGCAAACCTTTACAAATGCCCAAAGATGCAACATGTACTCATCAAACTTCCAGTAGCTTGGTTGAAGGCAAGATTGGGCAGCAATACCACTCAAGGAACATTAATGCAAACTACATCAAATGCTGCCAATGCAGAGCAATCTACCAGTATGGATATTAATGGCAGGCACTATGCATTGTATACAGTAAAAATTTGACTTTAGTTTTGTAGAGGTGGGGCCACAGCCTTTTATGGTGTCAAAGGACTACTGTAGCTTCTGTGGTGACTTTATGGGCCAGAGGAGACATGTCTGCAATGACTGCAGTGCATGGGTATGCAAGCAATCAAAGAAACATGGAAATGGGTGTATTTACTACAGGATAGTATGAGCTGATGTTGTGTTTCACTGCCTGGTGTGTAATGCAAAGCACTGGCATGCACTGGGAAATCCTTCTGATAATGGCATTCTGGTAAATCCTTCTGACAACAGTGTTCCAATAAATCCCCCAAGTAGTGGCATTCCAGTAAGTGCTGCTGATCCACACATCTAGCTCTGGTGAACATCCCTAACTGGAAAGCAGAAAGTATGGTTTCATCAGATATGGGGGGAGAAAGCAGGTGAAGCTCACATATGGCCTCTTGTGCTCATTAACATCAGGCTGCATAACAGTGTGGAGACCTTTATTTCCAATGCATTGAAGCTGCACTTCAGCAGTATCTAGCATCTCCAGAAAATGTGCCTTCCACACTCTCAACTGCTCATTATCACTCTCTCCAGCTGCTATTCATCAACATGTGCCTGAAACCATATGGGTAGCCAGGGTCCCTCAGAGAAATGGACTGAGTCTTGCCAGATCAGTAGAGTTGAAGCTACCTGCGAACATGTTCATCATCATAGATATTCACTCTAACACTTTTATGGGCAGTCTGCAATGGGTGGGAGGCCATTTGTTACCACAAACTGCCCTCAGAAGTGAGGTCCTCTCTGAGTTCTGTGGAATGGCTTTCTTGGATAGAATGATGCAGGCTGCCATGGTTGCCAGCAGCTTTCCACCACCCCAACAAAAGTGTTGGTATAAAGATTGCCCTTTCCTCTGAGGGGGATGGAGGGGGCTATTGCTTGCCACCTGTGGACCTGCAGTTTACATTCAGGAGAGGTTCTTGGATCTCAAATGGTTGGTTGAACGGTAAAATTTCTGACACCCTAGTTCTTGCTTGCTGCTTAACAAGTATGCTTTCCAAGGGGCTTATTTGACTTTGTGTTGGCATTTGCAGGCTCATCCACAATTTCAAACTTTGCAAGGGTGGTGGGTTGAAATCTAAACCTCTTACAGATGAACAGCATTATGCTCATCTACAGGGAGAGAGGCAGTGATGTGATGTGCGGGCACATAGGGCTGCATTCTCTCCCACTGAGAGCCTGGGGGTTTGAGTTCAGGGTGTAACAACCTAGAACAAAAGATGAACCTGCAGATGGTTGTAAGAGTTGCAGATAGTGATATGCACTATATTCAGTGCTAGGTTCTATCCAGTGAGGCAAGAACTATGGAGGGAGCCTTTCTGAGAGAAGAAGAGGGAAATCCCAAAGGTGAACTTTAGAGTTCCCTTGGTATTGCATTCACATCTTATATACTAAAGTACAATTGGAGTTCTAATCTGAGTATGAACTATGTAGATAAGCAAACAATATCCCATTAGATGATAAGGTGTGAAATAGATGAGGCATAGATAAAAAACATAAGGAGTACATGAGGTTGTACAGGTATCTGGCAGTTATGAGTCATAAGGAATCATAGATAAGAGAACATGCATTATATGTATAGTAGCATAGGTATGCACTGCTTTAAGAGTCAGTGTGAGTCATGATTAATGAATTGTGTGAATACATATGTTGAGCATGTGTTATGGGTTGGTATGATGTGAGAGAATATGGCAGCCAATCAGATATAATACTGAGTATAGCCTTAGCATGAGGCAAGATATGCCATGATAGATAATGATCTTGAATAAGGAATGGTGAAAGAAAGTGAGGTGTTACAGGGCCTGGGCCAAGGGAGGGTATAGGCCTTCTCCATATGACTTTATTGTCAAGGATAATGATATGGGAGTGCAGATGACTGTGGGTGGCAGTCAGCTGCACTGAAGGCAGCCAACCTGAATGGGCTCATTTCAGACTGAGCAGTGTGGTGCCAAAAGTCTTTTGGCATGACTACCCACCATCTGAGAAACTGAAGGACATTTTTTTGTCAGGGTTATGAAGAGTAAAGCAGGGTTAAAACAATTGGAATGCACACACTAGACCTTTTGATGTTCTTTGCTGTTGTACAAACTTAGGGTTTGATGAGCATAGGGAATGGCACCACATCTGACCAGTGAACTAATACATTTGTGTCCCCCTTAATTCTTTACAAGCAACCCTTCAGATTCAATATAGCACCTTATGTGCATGATTAATAAGCAATGTAGGACAGTACCACATACCATGCTGCAGCGCTGCATCTCACAAACTCTCAACACTTGGAGAGTGCTGTGCTCCGCTGGCAATGACCTTGTTTACAGTACCTGGTTGTAAGCAATCCAGCCATATTTTACTGCCCAGAGTGAATTATAGCACCATTTTCCTATTAGCAACTACTACTGTTAGAATGCAACATTGATATGGCATGCCATATCAATGTTGCATACTTGTCACCATCAGAAGGCCATGTACCTTGCCAACCGAGGCTTCAAATGGGACTGGAATCATCGCAGATAAGGACCACCATCAATAGAACAGCCTTCACACTGTTGAAAGTTTGGGCTTGCCACACAAGCAAATCAATGTCTAGGCTCACAAAAACTATCTCAATTGGCTTCATTTGATAGAAATTATTTTACCTTGTGAAATTTTGAGAAGAAGTTTAGAGGCAGGATTTTTTTTTGAAAATCTGTCCAGTTCTAGACAGTTGGGAACCTTTCTGTCAAAAACTGTCCAGATAATGGTTGGTTTGCTGATGACGGTTCCTGTTGGCTGGACACAATAGCACACTTGGGCATATGGTCCAGCCAGTGTATATGTGTGCAACAGCAGGGTTAACAACACAGCAGTCACCCAATCGAAAAAGTGCTCACTGCCCTAGCTGCCACAAGTGCTTGACTCCATCTGCTGCCACAATGACTACTAGCCTGTCTTCAATTTCAAATTGTTCTATTTCTTAGCACTGAGGCCAAGACACAGTTGATGTTGTAACTTGCCATTGTCTGTTCACAAGTAAAGCTAGCGAAGAGTGAGTGTAGCAACCATCAGAGAGTGCAAGCACAGTGATGGTATGGAGAGATGCACCTATGTCAATGACTTGGAGACCCATTACAGTGGCATAGTGGGTTTTTACAGGACCTGACCACAGTGGTGCTGGATGGGTGCTGGACATGATTCAAGGGGAGAAGAATGGTGGCCCTGAGATGCACTCAGTGAGATGGCCTAAAATCTCACCTGCACTGACTTGTGATCCAGCCTCTAACAGGGATGCTGAAGACTTTGAAGCCCCTGTAAACTACTGCACCTATGCAACAAATGCATAGGAAGAGAGGAATGCTTGGATTTGTGACAAGCATGGCAAAGGCAGGGAAAAAATAAGTAAAAGTGAAAGGGGTGTATAGAGAAATCAGCTGGACTCCTGCCAAGACATGATATTTGAGATTCAATGCAGCACCAGTTTTAGTGAGGTGGAACATTGTCCGTGACAGTGGATTTCTCAATAGCAGTGCTATTCATTTGTAAGATTAGCACTCAAAGTAATGGCTGAAGGGGTTGCTGAATGAGGGCAAGGTTGGTCCAGGTAGTTGGAGCTGTTCACAGGTATGTGTCTCCTGGGCTAAGAAAGAGCATGGCATGAAAAGAACAGTGACACACATGCACCTGGGAAGAGCAATGGTGGCCAGGAGTGAAGAGGCAAAACAACAACTGCTGCATGTAGGATGCACTGCAGAGCAGATCATGGTATCACAACATTCAATGAGGATTGGGAGTGTTTGTAACTACAGCCAAACAAAGCTTGTAATCAAATGCATTTTGGTTCAATCCAAGCCCCTACCAGACTTGAAGCTCGAAGCTTGAAGAATAGACATTGATGATGTGCCTACATGGTCAACTGAGCCCACTGTTATATATGTTACAGCAAGCTCTGGATCCATCCACAATGAACATTAAAGATTGAATGCTGAACTAGGCAGGGTTGAGTAAACCAACCCTGTCACAGGCACTGGTCCGCTTGTTTGTCTGTAAACTAGAAAAGGGCAAGTGTAGGCTATGGAGTGGGACAGCTTCACAGGGAAGAAGAGGGATACTCTGGGACACAATGTCCAAGTTGAGGGACTGAAGCAGTGGGAATTTTGCAGGTTGGCCATCACATGCTGTTTTTTTGCTATCATGGGGTCTAACATTATAATATTGGCCATAAAGGGTACATAGTGGTGCTGCAGCAGGGTAGTTGCTGAACCAATGTGCCAGGGTCAGCCCTTCTGGTACAGCAACTCCTGCACTCAAAATGTTGCCTAGGTGACAGGCAGGAATGGTGGTAAATGCATGCTCTAATGACTCAGATCTCACTCAGGGTCCACCTGGCGATGGGACGCATGCTATGCCATGGGCATGCAATATGCTGCCATAGAGGGTGGTAGTAGCCCTCCAGCTCAGGCTGAAAGGGTGAATACTGCATCACATAGCATCCACTAATGCAAATTCTCATTGTGTTACAATCACACAATATACTATCCTAATCCCTCTATTTTTTTGCCTATTTTTCCATATTTTTCCCTTTGCATTTGAACTTGCTATAAGCATTCCATTCCTTCCGAGTTTCCGAGTTTCCGGAGTTTCCGAAATTCCCACGCTCTCGGAAACTCCGGAACTGAACACTTAGCAAATACAAAGTGATATATGATTGAAATACATTGACCCATGCCTTGCTATGGTCTAGAACCACTAACCCTTGACCAGCCTAGACCATACAAGCCCTCAGACACCCTCTAGACTCATAGTATGTCATTCCATTCTACACATGCTCACCTCATGCCTACCATCATATCCATTCCTCCTCATGTCTATGATGCAATTACATTCTATGGCTATGTATTCTAGATCCATATACCCTATACCCATTCAAACCCTTGTCCCATAGCATAGCATATCTATAGATTTACCTTACACTTGTACAAACAGTAGAATAGTATAAAAGGGACATCCCCAACTCACTGAAGGACCCAGTCTTGTCCTTCTGGAGTTTCCCCAAGCCTCTCTAGTCACACAGACTTGCTTTCATTGTCCTTCCAGCAAATAACTTAAGCCTGTAAAGGTTTGGTTGTTTCACATTGCTGGCTTAACAACTGCCAACATGCACTGGTGCTAATGGGCACATACTCAAATGACTTGGATCTTGCAACCTATCTAATGATGGGACGCATGCCACAAAGCTCATCCAACAGGTAGGATGTAGATGCCACACACCACTACTCATTGCAGAGTGGTGGAAACCGTCCAGGCTGCAAGGCACACTGGTGGGGTGACCTGTGTATTGCACAGCATCTACTAACATGGATGGGCCATGGACACTGGTGAGCATGCACTCTGATGACTCAGATCTTGTGACCCACCCAATGATGAGGTGTATGTCACAAAAAAAGAACTAAATGAAGCACTGAGCAGAAGATTTAACCACAGAGGATAAAGATGAACAAATATGTTAAATCATCACCATACCATAATAATCTCATCAAGTTGAATTCCTTCACTTTTGCTTGGTACCATATAAACCTCATAATGTACACAGTATCAATAGTATCAATGCTTTCAACTGATATTTACAGATCCTTAGTCTTGAGCCATTCTAGGAAAGCACTTATTTGCTTCATGTGTTCACCCAAATTTCCTATAATGGCTTGAGACTAACAGATACTCTAGTCTCAAAGCATCCATTTTAGTACACTCACCACACTTGGGATCTACCAACTACCAAAACAGCTAGTCTCAAATTTAGGAGGCAGCAGGCTATGCCTGAATGTGTTTTGGTAGCCAGCAGATCCTGAAAGGACAGGTTGGTGGCAAGATCATCCTCTGAATCGGCCCTGGATGTCCTGGACTGGGCAGGGTCAAAATTGGATGTTGGAGATTGGTTCACTTGATTGCCAAGAGAGGTATTTGAACAATCTCCTTTGTCTCTTGTCACCCATGGCTGCAGATCATGTGTTTTTCATCCTATCATTTCTAACTCATTGTTAACTCCTTTATATATGGTGCCAAACAGATCTTTGTGATCTGATAACCAATCCACCTATCGTTATAGGATGTTTGGACACTCCTTTCTCTCTGGTTCATGAAAAATTGTGTTCCTGAAAATAGAGCATCTGCAACCATTGCCCCCCTTTTGGACGCTCTGAGACAACAACTGCAGAAACTACTTGTGGGCCTTTCTGTTCCCTGCAAAGGAATGCTGCAGCACTTAAACTGTCTGATTCACTAACACAAAAGCAGCTTCTCTCTGTGCATTCGGAGGCATGTTGCGAGCCATGAAGCGGCAAACCACAACCTACCAGCATCTTCTTATATGCATTTACACAGGCCATTTTCTTTTCTGTATTATGATGCATTGTGATCCAAAAACCAAACAGAAGCAATGGGCATCCTTGACCTTAAAAAAAAAGGCCTCATACTTCTCAAAGTCAGAGTTACATATTTGTGAAGGATGCTGAAACAAGCTGAATATGATGAGGCACGTAGTTGGCAGGAAGCAATGTGTAACAGTTGCGAGAGTGCTCGTATAGGAAGCAAGACCCTAAGGTCAGCTTGAGTGCAGGGTTATGTGCGTAAAGCACCTGTGCATTCCAATGGTGAAAGGGTAATTCACGAGTGTCAGTGAAGAGACTGCTCAGGCAGAGGAATATGGGTAAACGAGTTAATTATCAAACTGGGGAATCCAGTGAGAGCTGGTCCCAGTATATATACTAAATACATATGGCTGTACACTACCGAATAAGGAATGTAGGTAGGTAAGCATAATTACGAATAGTCTGAGGTATCGGCTACATGAGGCAGCTGTGATGCAGAGGGCGTGTATGAGTTATGGCATTGACCAATAGGATATGATCCATATGAGTTAGGTTGGAGCCATGAGGATATGTCATGCATCAATGGAAGGATCTTTGTGCGAGTACACGTGTATGAGGCATGTAATGAAATGGAAGCGCATGGAGATTAATAACATGCTTGAAGGGTGTGTTGTAATCCTAGACAACATGGTAAACACGTGTCATGAAAAAGTATAGGAGCATGGGAATTGTGATCGTAACAGATGCCAATGAATGGAGGTGGTGTGCTCAGCTGGAAATGCATGCAATTTCTCTGCTTCATCACCCATGTTTCACAGTAAGTGACTCAGGCAAAAAAGGCAACAACACAGATCCAAGTCTGTGCATCTAATGATTCATCTATCTTTACAAAATTTATTACTCAGCTGGTCTGCACACAGTACCTTCACTTTTATATATTTCTTGTTTCTCCACTGGATTTTTAACTGTCTATGCTCAGTGCATGCCAATGTATAGACCCCTAAACTGATGTGCATCATTGTCTGATGGCATAAACAATTAATGAAATGAAATCTAACCTCAACAAAAACTCCTTGATGCCAATGCCAACTGTATCTTTTTTCTCTCTGGAACCATGCACATGCAAGCACTCATCTAACAAATGGGAGAAAGACACGTCATGGTCAAATTGATGGAAACCTTATTCAACAATGAAAGTACAAATATTCATCCTTACCAGTTCAATATTGATGACATAGCAGTCAAAGAATTTGAAGGAGTATAGGGCTGGCGCAGCATCAAGATCAATATCTTCCATGAAGAAGTAAATTGCATAGATGCTGCTTCTTGTAAGAAGTTTGTCATAGGCTATGATGATCACAGCCAAAGCAACAGGAATGAAGAGGATTGTACATGGAAATAGTAGCGTAGCAATTCAGCTAGTCAACCAGTGCACCAGCAAACATTCTCTAAACATATTAACAGCTGATGCTTTGCAGATCATTATCACAGCATGCTATTCTCACCTATGAGGTTATTACCATAGCAAATCATTAAACTCTGCATAGTTTTAAGTTTTTTTGATAAGTGATTCTAATTCTTATGAGAGATGCACACTGTACTGACAATACTTGTAATACTAGATAACATCCATTCTGCCTTGGGTCCAGGTCTACCTGCCACTGAAACATACCAAGGGTGTTTGTGTTTGTGTCTGACAATAGGCCCATTGATGAAGTGTGAGAATCTATTGTGTGTTTTTTTAATTATTAGCCTGCTTGGATCAATGCTGCCCCATTCTCTTAATCATGCCCCCTTGACCAGGGCAAATGCGCCACATAAAACAGGCCAGAATTCAAATGGGTCTGAGCAAGGCAGAGCCATCCTATGCCATTCAAGACCCTGCTAATGATCCACAGGTGGCTCTTCAAGCAGTTGCCATGGATATTGACAGAGGTGAGTTCTAGGCATGCTGTCCATCAGCCCTGCATGATCCAAAGACTGCACTAGACAGTGTGGTAAGTGCGCATGCCCTGCGGCTGCATATCCCAAATACATGCTGCAAAGTGAGTGCAGGGCTGTTATGTGCAAGCAGCCAAGGAAGGATGTACCTGGGTGCATCCCTTTCATGTCAGATACTGCCATCGATTTCCTGTGTCCCCACTTGTACAAGAATGAAGCAATGCCAGGAGGTGAGCTCATCCTCTGCATTGTGGCAAATAAATGTGCTACCACTCACTCCAAGCAATCAGCCTTTTGGGGCTATGGTGGGCACTCTCACTCAAAGCTTACATGGCCTGTCATTGACATCAACATTGCACTCTCCATCAAAATCCATTGTAGTGTCTTATTGGTGTTGAGCTGTAGAGTGAATTTGCTCCACAGCCAGACAATGTGCATCCCTAGATCCACATTGTTCACCTTCTGCTTCTGGTGACATTCAAGCAGTTTTTTCTTACAGATGTAGGCCTGAGAGTGGGTGGGAACAAGATAGCAGCCTTGTTTTTGCAGCCCACCACAGCCTTTCTTCACCAAGCAGCTGACTGCTGCTATCCAGGCAATGCCATTATGATTCTTTAGATGCCCTCAAATTCAATTACAGGGGCAGTATGCTATGGCAAAAACAAGGACCTGGTGTTTAGCACCACCCCAGATCTCTTGGAGGTGTTTCTGGGGAATGATATGAAGCTCACAATGGGTCAGGGAAGCACCAGGGCTAGGATTGCAGGTGAAACCTCTGAATTTGGTTGATTCCAGGAAGGCATGTTCTTATACAGTGGATGGTGGGGACTAATTGTCCTTGCTGGGGTGCCTGCTATACATGTACCCACATGCAGGGATGAAGCAGTTGCACTGGTGAAAGGGCAAGTGGACTCTATCTCACACTCTTCACTGATCCCAACTGAAATTTAACAGTGGTCTCTTTGACTTTGTTGCCATATTTGCTTCAAGCAGTGTGGTGGACACACATACTTATGCTTTGGTGGCAAGCATCATACATGCTGTCATGATCAATAGCCCTATTGAAGGGGATGCTTTGTGGATGGCTTTCACTAATGCTATCATGTTCTCTCCCCTTGCTCTCTGAACCTCCCTGATGGTTGTCATCTTCAAGGAACAAGGCACACAGGGGCCTGCAGAATGCAGGCAAATCACATGGCAGGCACCCCCATTTAATGCTTGGGGTGTTCAATAACTCCAGTACGATCTCTCTCCGGACACAACTCCTGACTCTTGGACTTCACACTTAGAACTTCTCATTTCCTCTTGTCTCCTTTCATACTAGCATTACATTTGTAATACTCTCAAATCCCATGTCTTACTTAACAACACAGCTCTGGCTTCTGTATACCTCACTTCAGTTACATACTTTTCCGACATCCTGTCTTACTCAGTTTCTTACTCACTCCATTACTAATCTCTATTCTCCTCCAAGTATATAAACTATACTGCTCGACTTTGTAACCTCAGTCTGAATATTAGTTTTCTACCATCTATTCCTCTGAACTCCATAAGACCTCGATGATCTTATCTTTGCTCGACTTCACTTTGGTGTTAAGTCTGACCTCTGACCTCTGACCTCTGTTCTCTGAAATAAAGGACAGACTTTTGACAAGGGTGCACCACACATGGTGAAGCCAAGTCCCTCCAACCACAGCTAACTCCAGAGTTCCAGAGTTCACACCCTGAGTAGACCTGGCCTTAACACTCTGCCAGCCTTCTTAGCTCCTTTACCTAGATCATGAAGGAGACACAGGATTGATTTATTTGTGGGCTGCCCCTGTTTCTGGATGGTGTAGTCACAGTGTTATTTCTACTCTGTAATGAAATGTATCATGCCAATTCATTACCATTTCCTTGGCAGCAATGCTGGTGTGGTTGCCAGCCAATTCTGAAGGCACACTTGAGTCCTTAGGGTGAATGGACTCAGCCTCACACCCACAGCCAATTATGTGTGTTTGTAGGACCAACTGTTTGTTGCCTGGATTCCACACTATGCCACTTTCTTAGATAAGGCCATCTACCATGAAGGGCGGTGTGGCACCGCTAGTTTATGCTTCCAGTGCCATAGGCAAGATAGAATTTAGTATCGCTGCAATAAATGATTCTCAATGGAATTGCATTGTCTTAAATGTGCTGTCAAACTGCACATGTCACAACCATTCCACCATATGAGGGTTTTTCACAGCAGGAGTATGTGAGGTGGTGACTGACTTGGATCTGGCAAGGCAAGCCCCTGTGAGGGCTGGGGATGGCAACTATGAATTGGGATCCTCTCAACTCTGCTGCCATTGTCACTCAGATATGTAATCTGTAGTCTTTGTCTTGGCATAGTGAGGCCATGCTTGGTTTGCTTGCATTTATACTAATACTCAATAGGCTTGATCTCCAACAAGGTTCATATAAGGTGTTAGCCCAGTTAGCAACTGCTAATAGGCTAAATTTAATCTGGGCTAGTAATAACAATGGAATGGTTCATTCTTTGTATGAATTCCCCTGAAATCACTTGGACTCCCAATCCAACTAGGGCAGGATCCAGCAACTCAGCCTTGTGTCAGGCCAGTTTGTGCCTCTGTGACCAATGATTTTGTCATTAACACATTTATGAAGTCAGTCTTGACTTCTGTGGGTGTGAAACTATGAAACCTTGGACAACACAGCTTCTTTGAACCCAGTTATATCCAGCTACAGTTCATAATCCACATATAGCTGCCACATTCTGCATGTTATGGCAATTTCAGGCCCTTTCCTTCCAGTCCAAGGCATCTGTGTGCAGGTTTTACTCTATCCTTGCATAACTCAGGCACTTAGAAGCTTTGGGTGTTCCACTACACTAATACAAGGCCATCTGTACTCACATAGTCTGATAGGACCACTATGGTGAGTTTGTGCACATGGTTCGTGAGCAGCACAGCCTCAAGTTATTCAAGTGCTCAGGCCATGCACATGATCTGGCAGGACTAGATCAAACCAAAGTCAGCTAATGTGTAGTTCTTTGTCCAGCCTGCCCATAGCCAGGAAAGAACCTCCCCTATAGCTTCCTAAAGGCTCCATCGAAGCAAAGGTATGCATATAATGATCTTGCTATGCTACTTGCAAACAACAGCCTTTTTGAGTTGGATATGCATGCTATTTGTGGGGATTGGTGCAAATTTCTGACTAAAGCACCAGAATGCATCAGGGACACAATGGACTCTAGTTTGAATGGTGGTTTGGCATACTTCATGGAAGAGGATGCATTTAAATCTTATATGTCACTCTGTGTGGGTGGCAAACAGGAGGTATGTTCAAAGTTCTAACTACATCTGGCGTAACCTAATGTCATTGACTGCCATCAGCAAAGAAAAGTACATGCATAGAACATACTGCAGTCAATCTTGTCAGCTCAAAGAAGTTGTGTGGCCTTGCTGCCACAGAAGTAGGGAATGTAGCATTTGCATGGCACAATATGAAGCTTCCTACTGCTATTGGTGGTTTGCAAAAAGGGGGAAAGCAAGCTTCTGTTCCTTGTTGTTGCCATTGCTGCCATAGTCTAACTCAATGGTATCATAGATACAACAATATTGACTGCTTACTCTTCTCCACAATCCAGTATTTCCCTTCACTTCCATGCATCTTTGCCTTGTACAATGTTGCTTGTCAGTGAAGCAAACATTCATGGGAAGGGATGAAACCCTTCTGGCAACTCTTTGGTTTGGCCATGAAAAAGGATGGGTTGACTTTGGTGTGCTAAAGTTTCACCTGCCTGCCCACAAAGGGCCTGTCACATAGATTACTAATTTAACTTCATACCCTTAATTGGGCATGCAGATGGTGAAGCACTGGAGCATGGATAGGCTGGTATTAATCCAGCAGCATCAAGTACCAAAGAAATGGGCCTGGGTTCCTGCAGAGGTATTCTGGGTGGCTTTTCAGTGACTGGAACTGAAAGAAGACTGTTGGCTTGTGTAAGTTGCCTTACATCATGCTCAGCATCAGCAAATTCAGAGTTGGATGGACAGTGCTGGACAATGCTGGACAATGTCATGGTGGTCATAGTGAGGTCCCACTATGACCACTATGAAAATACTATAGCTACTATGAATTTGCTAGGAGTACTATGGACACTGCCATTCCTGGGTCTTATGGTGTCATATACTGCTCTGTCCTCCGTTCCTCCAGATATAACTCCGACACTCTTAGACATTAACTCCGGGTCGATCACCCTTAGGACACAACTCTGTGACCCCGGACCTCCATTACATACATATGTTTCTCCTTTCATCTTAGTACATAAACCTGTGTCTCGCTTATGAGCACAGCTCCAGCTTTTTCAGTACCCGACTTACCTCCAGTTATCTTGTTTCCTAATCTTAGAATTAGTCATTCTCCAATTCTCCATATTATTCATCTCCTTATTCAGTGACTAATCATTATGTTTTCTCTGAGTATATAAACTGTAGTTACTTCAATTGTAACTTCAGTCTGAATATTAGTTTATTTGTACAACTCACTCCAAACCCTCTGGAAGACCTTGATGGTCTTCACTCCGCTTGACTCCACTTTATGTGTTGAGTCCCTTTTCATTCTCTGTTCTCCGTTACTCCAAAATATAGGGACAGACTGTGACAAGGGCACACCACATATGGTGAAGCCAAGTCCTGTCCAACACTGCAACTCTGGAGATCCGGAGTTGGTTACCTCCAAGTCACATGGTCATTAACATATGGCAGCTGAATTAGTCACAGGTTATGTGAGAATAAGGTGCTGCTGCAGCTCCCAGCAATGCCACAGCTATTGCAGACACAGGTAACATGTTCAATGACTTGCTTAACGCCACAAACAAGCTTGATTTGATTTTACATTTCCTGAATTTAATGACCTGAATTTTTCATTCTTAAACTTTGACTTTGGTGATGTGACTTATGCCCACTGAAGCCTTTTTAATTTTACCTTTGTATAAATTTTGCACAAACTTTAACTAAAACAACCTAGAACAAGGCTATATAGCAGAGAAGAGGTGGTTCAGTCTAGCAGAGAGGTGAAAACTCCAAGAGAACTTTGTTAGAGTTCTCTGGCTTTGATTCATGAGGTTTATATACTACATGGAAGTGAACTACATAGATAAGCATAATGTATCCTATTGGACAATAAGATGTGATTTGATATGAGTCATAGATAAGGATCATAGCCTTGCACTAGATTGATGAGTCAGTGATAACAGATGTTAAAGATAAGAGAACATGAGGTGATGGATGTCATGATATGTGGCAGCCAATCAGATGTGATCCTTTGGACAGCCTTGACATGAGGCAAGTTAATGGTTTTAGAAAAGATCAAAAGTGTAATCTGTTAAGGGGTTAAAGGTTGAGATCATAACATTAACACTTCTCAACTTCATACTAGAGAAACTTTCAACACAGTTATTTGGGGTAAGAAGAGTTTCAACAGCATTCATAGACAGCAGACATGCCCTTGAATATGAGACTGATATTCTAGATGTGAAATTGCAGGCAGACAGCAAGCAGAAATGAACATGACCATGATGACTACAAGAGAAGAGAAGGACAAGAGGTGACATTTGAATAAATAATGATGAATGCAAGGAATGAAAAGACAAATAGGAGAGCTTTGATGACAACAATGACCTCAGCTAGCCATGTGCAACAAAGATAATGAGGGAGATAAGCAGGCTGTGGGCAGCAATGAGAAGAGAAGGGAGCTCACCATGGATAGTGTTTTAAAGTCCAGTCCAGTCCAGTTTTCGATGGTCCAAATGAGGCAACCAGACCAAGACCAGTCCTAGAAAGGTCCTAGATCCTTGGCTACCTACTAACCCTTGGAGCATAAGATTTGGATCACAGGATCAAAAGATATAACCATTTCCAGGCGACATGTCAGTCAGAGGAGGTCTTAACTTGGTTTTTGTTGTAGAAATTCAAATAAAATACCTAAAATTCTGAACATATTGTGGGAAGTACCCATGGATAGGAGCTAAAGATCAGTCCACTAAAGGACCAGTTGCCACTGCTCTTTAACCAGTCTTTTATTTTTTCAAAATCAAGGCAACTGGTAACTAGACTGGTTAGCAACTGGATGTAACTGCAACTGCAGTCCAGTTGCCTACCAGTCCAGTCCAGTCCAGTTGCCGGTCTTTTGAGCAGTTCTAGACTGGACTTCAAAACACTAACCATGGACAACAACAACAACAACAACAACAACAACAATGATGATGATGATGATGAAGGGAAAAGATAAAGGGCATAGAAGAATATTTGAAGAGGGACATACTTTAGCAAGCAGCAGCTGAGGATGCCAAGATGCCAAGAAGTAGAGAGCCAAGGCAGGGGATAGTTGTCAAAACCAAGAACTCCAGTTTGCTCCAGTCACCCCTAAGCAACTCTGAGGAGTAAGTGTCCCCCACTTGCACAAGCCTATCTCTGGAGGTATTTGGAGATACTCGGAGTTGACATGTGGACCTGAACTTTCTATTCCTTCGTTCTTCTCCTTTCGGACTCACTTATTTTAGGTTTAGAGTTCTCTATCTTATTCGAGCATAGCTCCACCCATAGGTATTTATTCAAACCTTCATCTTTTTCACTCCTCAGTCATTTGCTACCACCTTGGGCAGTGGCTGAGTGGGCATATCCTGCCCTCACTTAGATTCTGACAATAGTCCCTCAGTGTTTCTAAGTACATACATTTGGGCATGGGTTTATTACTAGTATCTGGATATTATAGGACATGAGCCTAATTGGGCTCATGTTGTGGGCAGGTCAGGTGCACCAAATCCATCCAACACATAATTTATGTTGTTTTGCAGTGCCCCCACCTCTCCCTGTCTGTCACCCCACCATAGACAGTGAAGAACCTGATAGGGAAACCACTGGATCTGATTGACATGTATGTCCAGCGATTATGGATGAGTAACACTTCAATGAATCAGGCTAACTTCACTTTCAACAGTTGCAAAATGCTAAGTCCAATATCATTGTTCCAATCCCAGGAAACCCTACCAAGGCATATTTATTATTGGAGGCTGCTCATGCTGACCATAAAGTGCAGCTCATGCACAGAAACCTTGGACACCAAATTGTTCACTGCAACACTCTCATGCTGCAGTATCAAAAAGTGAGCAGAGCATGGAGTGTGGGAGAGTCTTACCCAACGCATATTTTGGCTATTTTGGCTATTTTGGTTATGTTGCTAACTTCTATTAGCCATGTGGTTTTTCCTTTTTCAATTCAAACTCAGTTGTCGCATTGCCTGACACGATATCTGTTGTCTGTTCAATCTCAGTAGCACAGCCACCTGTCATCCTTTCCCCCCCATCAATATCTCTCTCAAAGTCACTTCCCCTGCTCGACATCTCATTTCCCCTGTTTCCTACTTGACACAGGGCTACATATAGCTTGGATAAGGTGAGTCCATCACTACATAATGCTACATGATGGTCTGATTATGATCTATGGCATCAGATAAGCTGAGATAACAGATCTTGCTGTTGATAAGAGGTTTCTTGCTGATCTTTATGTGTATTGTAACCTATAGACTGATGTATGTTCTGATCCAGGTTGTTGTGTTGTCTCTGAGACAGCTTTTCTCAGTGGAGATCTCATTTTCTCTGCTTGAGGTCTTTGTTCTCCTATTTTCTGTTTCAATTCAAGGTTTGATAAGGTAAGTCTATTACTAAACAATGCTATATGAGAGTCTGATTATGATTTATGATCAAGATAACAGATCTTTGCTGCTGATAAAAGGTTTTTTTGTTGATCTTCATGTATATTGTGACTTGTAAATTGACATACATATATATTGTGATCTAGATTGTTGTGTTGTCTCTGGGACAGCTTTTCTCAGTGAAGGACTTTGGATTACATCCTTAACAGGTATGTACATGTTTTTTCTATGATCTAACATATCTATATAGGAAATATAATATAGGTTTTATCAAATCTTGTGTGAAAGTGAGTTCTTGGATTAGGCACTTGATCTTTGTTTTACTACAGTGTGTTGAGAGTGAAAATCAGCTATTTGGGAAGAGATGTGATCAAGTCTTTACTATCTAGCTTCACAGATTCAACTCTGTGTGTCTGCTGGTTGTCAAGGCCATTTCTGGCTGAGACCTCTGATTGCACCACAGAGTAAAGACTTGATTGGAGGCTGTCAAGAAGACTAGCAGATCTTTGATCTGTTACTTTCTGCTTGCTGTTACCTTTCATTTTGTCTCAGGCTTTTGCCTTTAGCTCTGTCATACTCCTACCCTGATTGCTGTTTAGTTAACTCTTGGCACTGCTGTGTAAAACAAGGGAATTAGTGTGCATCCTTGACTACCTTTCTGAAGACTGGACCCTTTCTCTGGACCTGGACCCTTCTTTGGACCTGGACCTTTCTCTGGACCTGGACCCTTCTCTGGACCTGGACCTTTTCTTTGGACTTGGACCCTTTCTCTAGACTTTTCCCCTGGACTTGGATTTTTTTTTATCTGGGCTATATTCTGTCTTGATTTGATTTGATATGTGAGTATTCTAAATTCTAAATTTTCTATAGGAGTGTTTTATATAAATGTTTTATTAGGTCTTCTCCTCTTACTTTTCCTCAGTGTGCTCAAAATATTGCTCGCCAAGCTGAATGTGATCAACATCAGCTTGGTTCTCCTCCATCTCGCCATCTACCTGCTGCCCTGAGAGTAAGTTGATTGTTACATATCTATTATATAAATTTGTAAGATACTAAATATAAATTATAGCTTCATCCTCCTGTTCCTGTTAATCAATATTCTGGCATACCCCATCATCAAATTGCACATCATGATATACAATGTATACATAGGAATCAAATACAACATTAGTTCCATCCTGCCAACATCCCACCACCATCACCATCACCACCTTTAATGCCACCTGCTATTTCTCATCCATTTATTCCTCTTGATCAACCACTGCCTTATCATCAAGCATTTGTGCCATCACCTTCTCCTCACACCATTATCAAAGAGGATGGCTATCCTGACTATGCTCGCCCTGACAATGGCAGGACCTGAAACAACCTAGAACAACCTAGACTATTAAAGTATAGTGGTTGAGTGTAGAGGGGGTTCAGTCCAGTGAAGAGGTGAAAACTCCAAGAGAACTTTGTTAGAGCTCTCTGGCTAAAATTCATGGGGTTTATATACTACATGGATATCAGAGTTCTAATCTGAGTGTGAACTACGTAGATAAGAATATCATATCTTATTGGTCGATAAGGTGTGAATCATAATGAGTCATAGATAAGAGCATAGCCTTGCACTGTCGGTGATGAGTCAGTGATAAGGGAAATGAATAGATAAGGACATGAGGTGATGGATGCTGTTGTTATTGTGGCAGCCAATCGGATATGATCCTTTGGACAGCCTTGACATGAGGCATGTGTGTTTAGAATAAGTTAAACGTTGGAGTTGTTAAGGGAGGAAAAGTTGATATCGTAACAGGACCATTCAAAAGAGGGAGGATACCTTTGACAACAGACATGTGGTGTCTCATCCAAGGGAGCTAGTGACTCAGTTTGACTGTCACATCAATTTGGAAGTCTGTGGCTCTATCAAAACTGTCACATATATTCACAAGTATATCTACAAGGGTCCAGATTGTGCTACCATTCAGACAGAAGGTCATGATGAGATTCGTTCCTATCTTGATGCCAGATACATCTTCTCCACTCAAGCTTGCCATAATATCTTTGAGTTTCCCATGCACATGGAATGGCCAGCTATCTATTGTCTTTCGTGCTAGAGCTGCTTTGCAAGAGGTTATCAACAATGCCAAGGACACTCAACTGCTTGGATGGTTCAAGGAAAATCAAGATCCAGATCTCATTGCTGCTGGAGCACATGATTACCTTTACCAAGACTTTCTCAAGAAGTTTGTTTGGCATCAAGGCCATGCTGTTTGGAAAATTCATCAGAGATACAAGGCTATTGGGCGCATGTATTCCATTCCTGCCACTGCTGGAGAGGCTTTCTATTTGTGTCTTTTGCTTACTGTGGTCAAAGGTGAGATTACTTATTATACACACATAGATCAACATTGATCATTTTTCCTCATAGGTGCTACTTCCTTTGAAGATCTTTGTACTGTCAATGGTCATATTCATGAAACATTCAAAGAAGCTTGTTGTGCTCATGGTCTTCTTCAAGCTGATAGAGAATGGTTGTCATGTCTTCAAGAGGCTGCTCATTTTAGAATGGGTGCTCAATTACACCATCTCTTCACTATCATTCTGGTCCATTGCTTTCCTGTGGATCCTCATCATTTATGGGAGGCCACAAGAGATAGTCTTTGTGATGATCTTCTATATCAGCTTATTCACACATATCATATTCCTGAGCCAACCCAAGATCAGATCTATGACTATGGCCTATACCTCATTGCCAAAGCTCTCAGAAAACATGGAAAGTACCTTCATGACTATGCAAACATGCCTTTGCCACAGGAGATTTGGGATATTGTTGAAGGCAATCAATTGATCAATGAGCAAAGAGCCTATGATAGAGAGGAGCTTCAAGCCTTTGTTCAAACAGGTTTGGCTACCTTGAATCCCCACCAAACCACACTCTACCATGCTGTCATGAATAGCATTGCACAAAATCAAGGCACCATGTTCTTCCTTCACAGTGGTGGTGGTTGTGGCAAGACTTATCTCTCCAAACTTATTGCTTCTGCTGTTTGTGCCAGAGGTCAAATTTCTCTTTGTGTTGCATCCACTGGTCTGGCTTCTCTTCTGCTCCCTGGTGGTTGTATTGCCCATTCAAGATTCAAGATTCCAATTCCTTGCCATGATCAGAGCACTTGCAACATCAAAAAGGATGATCTCAATCATCAACTCCTTCAGCAAACCTCTCTCATCATCTGGGATGAAGCTGCCTCTCAGTATCATCATGTTATTGAGACTGTGGATCGTACTCTTCATGATCTGCTCAACAGGAACCAGCCATTTGGAGGTATCACTATTCTCTTTAGTGGTGACTTTAGACAGACTTTGCCTGTCATTCAACATGGTTCAAGAGAGCAGATTGTTCCTGCCACTCTCACTCATTCCAACCTTTGGACCAACATGTCTGTCCACTATCTTCATCAAAATATGTGTCTTGCCCAGGATCCTGAGTCTGATAATTGGGCCCAACATCTTCTTCACATAGGCATCACTAATGGTGATCTCGCTCTTCCTGATCATATGAAAGCTGGTAACTCAATGGATGATCTCATCAATGCCCTCTACTCTGATCTTATTATTGGCAACAATTATCTTCCAGATCAGTACTTCTTGGATCATACCATTCTCTCCCCTAGAAATCTTCAAATGCATGAAATCAATGCCACTATTCTCAACTCTGTTGCTCCTCCAGAAACATTCACCTATCTTAGTGCTGACTCTGTCACTGATAGAGAATATGACTACATCCAACCTGAGGTTCTTTACAGTGACTCCCAAAACCGTTACAATGTTTAACCCTAATGCAGTGTATGAAGCACACTGCAAACACCCGTGGGAATATCACTTAGCATTGGTGAGACAAATGATAGTACACACTCCTGGCTGCCTATAGGTACCTGGACCATGTGATTTGACCAAGTGGCTGTGGAGATATGGCCAATTTAAACAGTGAATGGAATGGCCAGAATCAAGTTGAGAGAGGATGGTATTTTTTTGAGTGACAGAGAGAGATCACATGATGATAGTGATTAAAAGACAAGAAGCATGGGAACATATTTAGACTCAGACACTATGTTTATATGTGTATCTTTGTTTGTAGAACCAAATATGACCAACAATCCTTTTGTTTTATTAAGATCCTATTAAATATTATAAAAGTGACAAAACTGTTACAATGTAGTTCCTGTTTTGAATTGGCCATATCTCCACAGCCACTTGGTCAAATCACATGATCCAGGTACCTATAGGCAGCCAGGAGTGTGTGCTATCATTTGTCTCACCAATGCTAAGTGATATTCCCACGGGTGTTTGCAGTGTGCTTCATGCACTGCATTGGGGTTAAACATTGTAACGGTTTTGGGAGTCACTGTATACCTTCAATCCCTCTGGATTTCCCTTGCACAAACTGAACCTCAAGATTGGTGCTCCTCTCATGCTATTGCACAATCCAGATCCTTTTCATGATCTCTACAATGGTACAAGACTCAGACTATTGAGATCTACCCCTAGGATCTTGGAATGTCGTGTTCTCAATGAAAATGGTGATGAAAATGTGGTCTTCATTCCTAGGATGGCCTTGGACTCTGGTCTAGAAGATTCTCCTGTTCCCTTTCGTTGTCTCCAATTCCCTATCCATCTGGCCTATGCAATGACCATCAATAAAGCTCAAGGTCAAACTCTCAGACATGTTGGCCTCAATCTCAGTTCTTCTGTTTTCTCTCATGGTCAACTCTATCTTGCTCTCTCTCACTGTACTCACCCTAGAAACATCAAAGTCTTATTCCCACACGAGGAAAATTGTAGTTTGGTCAGAAGTCTTTAGAACTTTGAATATTTAACATCGACTTCATATTTATACTTACTCTTGCTTCTTTGTACAATCACAATATATATTATATATCTTGATACTGAATAAAACTTCTATACAACAAAAGACACTTGATTTTACAGATTGTGGATTTGAATTTTGATATCCTAAACAAATCTATTATACTTATTCAAATCCAAACTTTACAACCCCCCCAAAAATTAACCTTATGAGGCAATGACTCGGGTGAAATGCCTCATAACCATTTACTGCTGGAAAAAACACAAGAAGATCTACATAAAGCAGACCACTTGATTGGCCAAGTCTGGTTTGTAATCTGAAAGAGTGGCATACCAGTCGCATTTGAATATGCATCAATGCAAGGGGGTTATTCTGCAAAATTTGGTGCATTCAAGTCTTCCCCAGTTTGAAGTCAAAATGGATTCTAACCTATTTGTAATTGCTATTAGACAATGTGCTGCTTCACACAAGTACAAATGTTCCAGTGGGATCTCAGTCTGTACTTGATGTAATGTTAGACTGATAATTTATCTAACACCTGTATGGACAGACATCCTTTGTTATTGGAGAAGTAGGGTTTTAAAAATACATGTAAAGCACCAAGACTGATGATGACAGGGGTTGCCATGTTCTCCAGTGTTGTGACTGAATAGTAGTATGAGAATATCCCACTTGCGATGCTTTCCACACCATACATGAGTCCCATTTCTCCAGTGCAAGCACAACCCCGATAACTACCTTGCGTTGCCATACAGCTTGTCTTGATCTGTGTGTGTGCTATCAATGGCAATCTATCATTGAATTTGGTCAAAGTCTCTACAATGGGCTGGGATCGTCATGCATAACAACATGTTGGCATTCAAATCAGCCACACCGGACCGTGTAAGCTTGCATCCATCACAGAGGAGATCATGAAGGATTACCATAGAATGTGGGACACATGGTGCATTGCCCTCTCTTTTTCGTGCATGAAGTGTGTCTTTGCTTAGCCCACAAATGCAAACCAGATCCAACTGTCACAGAACACAACCCACAAAATGTCAATCATTGGTGACCATATTGAAACTGGCGAAGAGAATGAGAAGTTTGGTATCCGAGGTGGTGTGTCTATACTACATCCATGCCATCCCATTGATATTGTGATCTCATTTCAGGTACTCTCAAGTTGGACAACCTTCTTGCATCACTTGTGTCTTCCTCTGCTTCTCTGCAGGCTGCCTTCAAGAAAGTGATGAAGCCCCTCACATTATCCAGCACAAAAACAAGATGCTTGCCCCACTGCTACCCCCAACAAGCACAACATTATCTTGACCAAGAAGCTGCTTATGAGCAAACAAGTCAATAGATGGTTGGCCATGGTCAAGAAGGTATGTCCTACCGATCTGATCACACTGCAAACCAACATCCATATTGGAATGACACTTTCTATTGCAACTTGCTATGATTACCACACAACCAGATCTTTATTTTTGTATCCAAAAATTTGCACAGAGACTAGCATACATATAAAGATTGGTCTGTGAAATTTTCAGTCAGGGTCAATAGAGAAAAAAAAAAGCTAAGTAGCCCCTATTTTTCTGTACAGATCTGTATTACTAGGTACCTTGCTGTAGTGTCTGTGGAGGGCTGTGCAATTCTGTCAATACAAGGGATGACATATCAAGTGGTGGTTGTTTGAGTTTTTGCAGCTATGCTAGGCCCTACCTGGGACTATCGTAATAGTTCCGGTCCAGAAGGCTTCAGAAGGAAAAAGAGACATGGCAAATGCTCTAACTATAGCAAGAACCCCCAGCAACATTGCCACAAAGCCAACATTGTAGCTGAAGAGGTTCTCTCATTTGCTTTCATCAATCTTGATCAAGAACCTGTCATCATTGATCCTGCCTCATCTACTTTCACCTCTCTGACCATCGACCCATGTCTGCTCTCCCACAAACCAGCTTCAACTCACTATGGTCCTCTTGCATTCCCTCACGTTCAGAATGCAATATCCCTTCTCCACTGCATTGGGGAAACACCTTCAATTCAATCTGTTCATAATGTAGACATGATAGCCAATAAGCACTCAGATTGGTCAAAAGAAATTCCCACTTCATCCAAGCATCTCTTGGAATGTGTTGAACAAGACACTTCTCTGGCTGTCATTGATGATGAAGATGACTGGCTTGGATGCTACTATGATTGTGGATCCACTCCTGAGTACATCTCTCGTTCCAGACAATCCTACTCTGACACTAATGCATACCTTGTGTTGCAGTGAAGTTATTTATTAGTGTCTAATATAGTAGATAATCTGAGAATATCATCTGCTACCCAGCCTCTCACTATGTGTGATGACTGTAATAAGTACATGGGCAAGGGAAAGCAAAGAGAGACAACTCATGAAGAAGATATCCCTGACATGTGGTTACTTGACTCTGGAGCATTATCACACTTTCAAATATTGATGACTTCGTTGAGTATAAGCTATACACCATACCACACTATATGCAAACTGCAAATGGAAAACCTCCTGTATTAGGTTCAGGAACTGTCATCATTGAGTATGAGAGCAAACCTGTGCATTTATCACTAGTCATTTACATATATGCCTGCTTGTAAAATCAAGTTAATTTCTATGGGCACTCTCCTCAAAGACCATACACTATCTGTGCACACATGTCCTGGACACATAGACTTTCACCATTCAAAGCAGAAGCACATTGTGTTGTCATTTCATTCACATGGTACAGACACAATGTACTGGTTGCATGCTAAGAGCATCAAACCTACTTCCAAAACACCTCCAAGTTGCTCCCAAACACATCTGATTGCTTCCAAGACTGTTCCAAAGCAGTTCAGAGCAGTTTTACACCTACCTTGATCACTACTGACACTTCCAACCCAGAAGCACTTCAAAGCACTTTTCTCAATCAAAGTCATTGTAGAAAACCTCATTCCAGTTTGGAACACTCAGAACCACTCAGAACCACCCATACACACTTAAAATCAACTCGGAAGGCCAGTTCCAGTCCAGAATGACACTTGGAACACTTGGAATGACTTAAAAGGAGTGAAACATGCCCTGAAACACTAAAAAGTATTAAAACTCATTCAATGTCACTCGATACTATTGATTTTGAGTTGATAGATTGTCGTCTTGGCCATCCTTCGTGTGATGTGCTCAAAGCTGCACACAAACACACCAAAGACTTTCCAGAAGTAGACATTCTGTTGAAAGCATCCATCTGTCCTGGATGTGAACTTGGAAAACAACCAAACCAATCATTCCCTCATACTGAGAAGAGAGCCTCTGCTTCCTTTGAGTTAATACACTCAGATCTCAAGTATTTTGAGGTTGAATCATATCATAAGCATAAATATGTGATCGTGTTTTATAATGACTATATATACAGTGAGCAACAAAACTGATGCAATGTTTGTAGCATTTTGATTGAAGCATGAATATTGAGAGCCCTGTTGATGCTAGACCCTCTAACCTAGGTACCATTGGAAAGCCCAGATCAAGGGCTTTCTAATGGTATATGGGTTTATTATGTAATGCTTACTATATCAGGGAATATTTCGAAATTGATGTGAGGTACTCATTGCATCAGTTTTGTTGCTAATACTCTAAAGTATTCAAAATGCATATTGCAAGTGGTTATTACATAAGCAATGGATCATGTGACATGCAATAAGTTCAACATGATACAAACAAAGGTTAGGGTTAGGTTAGGTTAGGTTAGGTAGGTTAGGTTAGGTTAGGTAGTAGGTTAGGTTAGGTTTAGGTTAGGTTAGGTTAGGGTTAGTGTTAGGGTTAGGTTAGGTTAGGTTAGGTTAGTTAGGTTAGGTTAGGTTAGGTTAGGTTAGG